>JAKTPV010000022.1:0-179571 GCA_030556335.1 Myxozyma vanderwaltii
TAGTAGTAGTAGTAGTAGTAGTAGTAGTAGTAGTAGTAGTAGTAGTAGTAGTAGTCACACTTAAGCGGGCTCGCATGAACTTTCATGTCTTACTTGGGCGAGCGAAGCTTTTTCGTTACCTTTTGCGCAGCTCACGTTGATAGGCACAAGATTTGTGAAAGAGCTGTTCACGTTCAAAAGCGGTAATATAAATCATGCTTAATATAGATAGCCGAACAAATACCAATTTTGAGAGGTTTATTTCAGTAGAGAAGGGAAGTTCTATTGAGCACTAGACTTTTGCAGTTCTCATTTGCAGTTAATCAGATAAGCTTTGAGCGCATTGTGGCTCGAAGCACTGATGGATACTCTGCTCCTTTTTTTTTCTCGAATACATTTACTCCTGCTTTTTTTGTGTTCTGTAGTCAATATCTACGCTATTCATCACCCACGACTGTGTATGATGAGTTATCGCGATAAAGCGCGACAGAAAGAACTTAAGATGTGTATGATCAGATAAGAGTTAGATTTGCTTCGCATTAACTAGCGATTAGCGATGCAAATTTACCGTACTCGCACGATCTGTGGGTGGCGAAAAGATGTGCATGTAATCGCTGAATTTCTTTTGCTGTTGATCGGATTGCTGATTGTTCGTCAATCCGACGGAACAGCGAACAAAATGCATTCTCCAGGTTCCTCATTTAATTTTTTTTTTTTTTGGTGAATTTGCAATTCGGCCGACGAGCTTGAGCTATGACCCACCTTGACTTACATTTTGAGTTTTTGAAGTTTTGGGTTTTGGAGTTTTGAGTTTAAGAGCTTCGGATCAAAGGCATATCCCGGGGTCCTCCGCAGATCCATCCCCGTTAATCACTCTGCAATTCTATTTCGTTATCCAAATAAAAGCTTGAGCTT
The DNA here is from genome assembly GCA_030556335.1 of Myxozyma vanderwaltii. Taxonomy (NCBI): domain Eukaryota; kingdom Fungi; phylum Ascomycota; class Lipomycetes; order Lipomycetales; family Lipomycetaceae; genus Myxozyma; species Myxozyma vanderwaltii. Next base: position 895 of record JAKTPV010000022.1, read on the forward strand.
CGGCTTCGTCTTCTTTTCTGTGAGTGGAATATTGACTATCGCGGACTTTTAGCATCGGAAAAAAGTCGTCATAAAGGAAAGGTTTTAAAGACTGTTTAAAACTTATTTCGAGCTTGATTGTGTACCCGGCCCTTATAGATAGTAGAGCCAATAATTCGAACCGGTATACATGGTGCCGCAGGATCTCGCTTAGTTTAACGCTACACCTCGCCCACTGATTTCGAGCAGTACATAGATAACCAAGATGCAGTATTATTTTAAAACCTGATCGCTTTGAGAAAGAACGAGTAGTTCAATTGAATATGAGATCATCTCAGCAGTTTATACTGTCAAGATATCTCTTTGTATTTAAAGATATGAGTATCAAAAGAAGATTTATAAAGGGGCAAACATGCGGCTGATCTTAACTTGAAAGAGAGCAAAAATTTCTGCTGACTGGTTCGAGAGAGCAGGTGAGACAGCAATTTGGAGTTTTCACCATTCAAAAAATATTTCAATGCAAAAAACATCGAAATCAAAATCAAGAGTTCTTTTTTTATTTTCTTGCTTGACTAGGCATGTCCTGTCTCTCACTTACGGTTGATCAGCAAACGACCTTTTCCGATGAGCCTCGCCCGTCGCAGTGCCAAACGGCTAATCTCTAGTTGCTATTTTCTGACATGACGTTATTCTATTTAGACTATGGCTTTTTACGAGCGGGTTGAGATGGATGTGCAGTTGAGCATGCAACTAGAACTCTAGCAGATTGGCGTTAGCGTTATATTAGTATACGCTAAATACTGACTACCTGAAGTCATGAGTCAGCAATCTTACTAAGTGACGTAATAGAGGAGAAAGAACTACAGTTAGTGGCATAGGACGGACCCGAAAACGGTTAGCGATGTTCTGGCTGAAAGTGGCTCTGGCCATTGCGCTACGCCGTGTATTTCCGATAGGCAATGCCTCGGTTTATCCGGGCTAAATGATGGATGGACACGACTCAATGCGTACTCGTGCGTAGGTAGGATGATCCGCTAGAGGCGTCGAATGAGCGCGCAGTCTAGAAGACCTGATTGGGCACAACGCGTGTTGATAGCTGATTTGCGCCGTTGCGCAGGACAGAGATAGATGGATATCACATGGGCAGCGGTAAGCGCGCCACGACGCAGCTGCGCGTTGGGCCGCAGCGAAGAAGCGGATGAGTGGGCTAGGAATTTTAGTATATACAACGCGGATATAAATTTCTAAACTACAGAGGCACTAGCGGCAATGATTTTTGAAAACTCTCGCCTTTTACTACTGGCCGTAGGCACATCTATTCGACATCTTCCTCATCAGACTCGAGTATGCTATTCACCAATGTCACCTTTTATTTAAAGATCATACAAAAATCAAATTGAGCCAGACCAAACTGCGCCGCACTACTGAACTTTAAAATGCAGGTGCTAATCAAAGCAGAGACAAGCAAAAGCAGGCCCGTGCTCGTATTTGCTAAGCTCGGACCGAAGCCCGCCGCCAGTCAAGTTTCCAAATGTGAAATTTAAACATTTTTCTCTCAATATATTCATTGCATTCAAGATGCAGTTGTAGACGTCAAAACAGATATCATATTGTTATAGCCCTGACAGATGCTTTAGAAGCATCATAAATAAATTTAATCATCCAGCTCGTTTTTCTCAAAAGATCACTCGCCCATTTACCGTATTTCAGTTGTTCCGAATGACTGGCTAATAGCTATCTTTCCTATCCTTTTCCCTACGAGCTTTCAATTCAAATAAAACTGACTGCTCACAGGCAATATACACCCGCTCTAAGTCAAGAAATACGCATTCAATGTAATTCACCAGCAGCGGCCTCTTGCGTTGCTCTGCGCTCATACGCTTCCCGCAAACTTGTCATTACCGCAGTTACCCTCTCCGCTCCGCTCGCATACTGAACCATCACGACAATTATTCATCTCGTCCGATCTTCACTCGATATATCTTGAGAGCAAACACGTGATCTTGTAAACAGGTAAGAGCAATCTAATCTGTTCACAAACGCACGCGAACTATCTAATCTAACTGCCATTTTTTAGTTCACTTTTTGTTTTCTTCCTATTACACCGCCAAGGTGGCGAACGCGCCAGATCGTCGTTCTCAGTGGCACTTAAACAGGATTAAACAGAGCATTTTTAGATTTGAGTCATGTCTGAAAGTATTTTTAAGTTTATCATTCTCGAAGTTAAATTGTTTTTTATTTTTTTTTTTTTTGGCCTTCCTGTTTAAGCATTTCATAGCAAATCATAATTGAGCTAGGTCTAGAAAAAAAAAAAAAAAAGGTTGGGGAAAATGGGTCTCAAAATATGTCGTTTCCACTTTTCAGGTAATAGGAATATAAATCTTTTAATATTCATAAATATAAAAAAAAAAACAATACCCAACAAAAGAGAATAAAATAAATAAGGGTTCCATACACCATAATGACAAAAATACATGTATAAAAGAGATAAAACGAAAGCAAAAATAAATAAAGCTACTTACAAACATCATGCATGGTCCCTGATTGAATTTGAGGATAAGAAAGATATAAAAAACAAATAAACACCATTAATCCAAATCCCTGTAGTATAAAAACAAAAAAAAATACACATGAAAAAACAATTTACTCCTTATATGATTATTACCTATAGTTCTTTGTGTTGTGTCGTCTTGTTTCGATTACTCCTCGTCCAACTCCTTTTCGTCTTTGGCTTCTGCTTCTTCAGATGTAGATCGACTGCTTTGGTCGTCTTCCTCTGCGATTCCAATCTCTAAAGAGTCTTCAGCGCTTGAGTCATTCGCAGCTCCTGAATCGGAGGCACGATAGCCAATCGAGTTATGATGTCTCTTCGATCTCCTCAACCGACGAAGCCTCCCCTGCATTAGGTAATACGCTCCACGACGAACAATTACTTCTAGTAAACTTCGTTCGTAGCCGTATAAATCATGTGTACGTCTGTAAATCTCCTCAATAACCCTTCGTCGCTCCTTCTCCTCTGTATCGCGAATCCACGTTCGCTCACCTAATGGGAATCCCTGCTCTTGTAGGATTCCCAAAATATGCTGCTCGCGAGAGCGTGCCTCGTCGGGATCATGCGCGAGACCCATGCGAGCGTGCAGTTCAGGCAACGGAATTCGCGACTCGCTCTGTTTTCTAGGCGCCCTTTGAGGTCGAACTGGCATGCCGTTGGGTCCGCCAGCTGTGGCTGCAATTGCTAGAGAAACAGATTTATCTGATTGTGCGTTGTGTGAGGCAGGAGGAATTGGTGAGCAGCCGGGGGACGTGATTGAGGAAGGAGCGTTAGTGAAGATGCTACCGCTGGTGGAAGGGCAGTAGGTGAGGGATGGAGAGGACATGGGAGTTGAAAGCCCAGAAGACGATGCAGAGGAGACTGATGAGGCTGACGAGAAGGATTGCATCTCAGGCGAGAGACGAGTGCGCTGCTGAGGATGCATAGCATTGTATTGCACGAGGTTTTGCATGGAGGCGAAATCTGATTCGGTCATGTGTGCAAATGGCAAATTCGAGTTCATGTGCAATTTCTTATCGAAGAACTGGCGCTGCTGTTGCTGCAGTCTGAGTTGGCGCTGTTGCTGCTGCTGTTGCTGCTGTTGCTGGGCGGCGAGAATTGCGGTGGCCGCTGCAATGTTATTGTTGTTTAAGGCGGCTGCGACGGCAGCGGCAGTATTGTTCTGGAGATCATTGGCATTGCCTATGGAGGGATCATTGTAGATTGAGTTCGACCTGAAGAGAGAGAAGGTGTTAGAAGGGCAATTAAATGCACTAGCGGAAAAAAAGATACATACACAAGGAAGGCCGAATTATCGAAGCCTGAGGCGAAATCAGGATCTGAGGAGAGGAAGCCTGACTTGTGGGGCCAGTCGAAGGAAAGGTCTGACAGAGTGTCTTCGTCCTTGCAGAGGATGGAGGTGGAAGCGTCAAGCATGGCGGCGCCTGTAGCAGCAGCGGAGGAGGCGAAGAAGGAAGGGCAGACAAGTTCGTCTGCGGGGCTTGTGGGTGACGGGTAGTCGTCGAAGCATACCCAGGAGGAGACATCGTCGGAGCCAGACATGGCAAGCAGATCCATTGGGCGTGTTGAGTAGAAGATAGCGAGTGTACGGTAGTTGAGTGTATTGAGGGTGTCAAAAGAAAAAGACCTAACTGCGTGAGTGTGTAATGTACGTATCACTGAAAAGCAATATCAGCGCGGCGAAACAGCAGCAGAGATGGCGGCGGTGGCAGATATATGCTCCAGGGCATCGCTTCTCGAGAACAGCGCCGCCTGGGTCGCGTTTGGTTAGCGATTGCTTTTTCTGCCGGGAAACTTAACGCCCAACCGGGTACCCTCGTCCGCACCCGTACTCTGCACTCAGGCTACCGAGCCCACAGCAGCCTGGTACCTTTCCTGCGGCTGTATCTCGTACCGCTGCTTTCGGCGGCTGGATACCCTTACCTTTGTGGCGCTAGTTTACACTGGGACTGCCCGTACCCTGGCATGCACGATTGGCTGGTCTTGCTAGTCGGCTGGCTGCGATTGTACATTCTGCATTCTCCGGCGGTTGCGGTTGCATGGATGCGGGTGTGAGGTGTGAGTGTGAGCGAGAGCGAGAGCGAGACCACGCGTTGCTCGCCGTACGCCGACCAGTCTCGAGCTCAAGCAACACTCTGCACAAGCATGCAAGCAATAATCGTGGGGAGTTGCGGTGCATTGGGCGTGGCGATACTCTCTTTTTGGCGTAATAGCCCGTTTTTTCTTATAGTCTTACGTGCAATGTTGTATTAGCCAGGCGATATACCAGCCCGCGAAGCACCAGGCCTCGCAAGACAGCTCTCAAGCACACAACTCGAAGTGGAACATACCAGGGACAGAGAATGATATGTTTTGGTTGTGGAGCAGAGCAATTTCCCTGTGGCCCGCCCCAGCCCCCTGGCTTAAGTGCCTTTGATTGCTTGATTGCTTGATGGCTCGGCTGCTCCTTGCTTGCCTTGCCTGGCATGGAGTGGTTGATGAATGGCCTAGTTGCGGAAAGTGCGCGATAGTTCTCTGTCACCGCATGCACGCACGGATAACTAAGGGACCCGCATCCCTTTCGTTAAGATTATATACCCGCCCGCACTGATCAGTCACTAAACTGCTCCCTCTCATAGCTCCCACATTCTGCTTTTCTTATTAAACCTCAATATGATCTGGTATCTTGATTGCTAGTCAATCTCAAAATCATAGCAAGTTAGCGTTACAGAACGTCGGTGGGCAGGCTTGTTGACTACTCGGTAGTCTATCTTTTGATTCACTACCGCTCTCTATGAGCAACTACAGATTAACTCCATCAGGGTATGCTTGATATATTAAAGGGATTCAGAAAAATGAACGTCTCCCGCACCCCCTTCCTCCAGATCTTCCGATTTCGTTCACATTCGTGAATTTAAAACAATCAGATATTCTACAATTGTATTCATGATCACAAAACTTTAGCAAACAGTTAGAAGGTTACAATTTCAATTTGCGTGTATCACAACCAAATCAGCGTGCAATCCATATCAGCAAATACTCAAACCTCTTTGAACGTAAAATGAAATAAAACACAGATATTTCCTAAAAAATCCGTTTCTCCTTCTGACATTTGTTAGTCTTGTGTTTTTTTGTTTGTGCTCTTTATTGTTTTATGGATATTCCTTATTAATCACAAATTTCTTAAAACAGAGCTTTCCATTGAAGAGAACTGTTTCTTTACTTATTTAACAATCATTTAGGATGTGCGAAAATCTGAATCTATTGATTTTCATCTCTTTGATTCAGTAAGAATGCCAGGACGGAGTTCAGCTCCATTAAAAATTTCAAATGATTTTCTGTTTAATGGATATATATGTCTAGCAATTGATCACTATAATCAGATATCTAAAAATAAAATAAATTATTTATATGCAAAACCATGACAAATATATAAAAATCTACGGGTTTTGAACCCGAAATCAGGAGAGAACAAAAAAAAGCCCACAATAACCAAAATAAGAACGCCTACGTAACAATCTGGCCGGCAATCTCCGCCGTTTTAAACAAAAGCATGACTTACTATATTTGGATAAACACCTTTGGCATTGGGTGTTTGATTTTTTCTGTGTCTGTTTAGATCGACCGTTGCATAGTGAGTTGATCTTCATTTTTGAACAGCGGGAAAAATGAATTTATCTATATCGTATCTCATTTACAATTACAGCTAATGTGATAGGCACACGAGAAGCATCTTTGCAACGAGCTTTATCTAACGCTAGAACTTGTATTGAAGTAATATGGAGAATGATAGGTCAATTAGTAATACATTTGTTTATACATAATTTCAGAATTCGTGTAAAAATGATCTTTCGAAGAGAAACTTAATAAAAAAAAAAAAAAAGAGACAGTAAAGAGTCGGGTTTACTCGAATCTAGACAGTTTGAGTCCAACCTTAATGGAAAAGAAATCAGCAATATAAATCAAATTAGTCAAATCACAGACAAACCATATATAAAAATAAATGGGGGGAAACCCCCACAGAATTCTTTAATCACATAGTAACAATAATAATATTCCACCTTGAGTAAACTACTCAGCCCCGCTTTTATATTTGACGGTAACATTATTTAGCTTCATGTCTTTTCCCATCCAGCCCCAAACCTATAAGTCTCATATATATATATATATTTATTTCTAATGTGATTCCTTAAAAACAAAGTACAGGATGAATTTTTATATTTGGCAGGAGAAAGAAAACAAGAATGTCAAGAGATGAGCTATCGAATGAATGGATGAGCGGAGATTGATGGGTGGATGGATGCATCAATCTGTCTGGCAAACACATTAGACGCGTACATGACGCGCCAAGGTACATATAATAATTTAAATATTAGTAACAGTCGATAAATTTACAACACGTGTTTATACGATTGCTTTAGAGCAAGTAGAGTACAAACAAAGCCGAGTTTTTCATCGTTTACTTACTGTTTGATTACATGCAATGACATTGCCGCATTTACGAAAATCATTTTCTTGCTAGGAACATGCAAGCCAATGTAAAATAGACAACATCGTAACAGGACTATGAGGGCATTAAATTGACATAGTATGTTTCAGTTATTACTGTGGATCTAGAGTCTCGTGTATTACATGCCATTGCCGTACAAAACTAGACGTGTCAAAAGAATTCTGGGAAACGACATCTATCAAACACATACAGAAGCTTTTTGCTATTTTTATAAAAGCCAGATTATTTTTGTTTCAGTGCGATTATGTGTGTCCTATGATTTCATCTTTAACATGATGCTGGCTACTTTTGAATGCGCGCCAGTAAGCCACAAATTAGACAATGACAAAAATGATTAAACATGGAGGATAATTCTAGATACATCTACAGTGCTAGAACATTAGATAACCCCTTCATTTGTCTACTTTTTTATAAAACCATTACGTACAGTTTGGTTAATTGTACTATCTTCTACAGAGTTGGCATGTCTAGGTATCTAATTACAAGTAAAACGCAAAATCGTATTTTTTTGTTCGCTAATACTGGGCACTTTTCCATATACTGACTATCCTTTTCTAATGAAATGAGCAGCTCAAAAACCGATCTCAAACATTACATAATCTGGAAGAAAATGACAAAGCTATACGCGGAAAACAAAAGAACAACATTATTCAGTTCAAAGATATCTCGCTTGCATGTTTATTTTTAATTGCGGATTGAAGAAAGTGGCTTATGTACAACGTGATAGGTCCTACATATCTTGCACGCGCAAACATGGCACAAGAAAGAATATGTGAGATAATTCAAGTTCGGTAGCCAAGTAGAAAGTATACCTATTCTTAAAAGTCCTATATTCAAAAGAATCTTATATTATGAAGGAATTAAGAGGACCATCTAGCTCATAATAATCTTACTACTTCAAGGTTACCACTCAATATGGCTCATCCTGTTATACCATGCTATGTTTAGTAATGTCACTTAATCTAACCTTTTCATTTAATGTTAAAACACAAATCTACTTTATTATTATGTATCTCTGGATTTTCTCAGAATCGACGAGCTCGTGTGAGTTTAATTGAGCTCGATTTTTTAGGAGTTCATAGCCGCAGGGTCGGCGGAAATTTACCTCTTCTGTACGCGAATACGTGTGCATGCACAGAAGCGCTAGATCTCTTGTAATATATATATATATATATATACAGGAAGAAGAACGTAAATGGTGTCCGCTCAAATAATGTAGCATGCTCTTTCAGATGTATTTATTCAGCGACGGTTTTTGTTTACGGTGAGTATATTGGCTATATCTTCCAATTTTCACGTACTCGTTTCTTCATACGAACTGCACCTGCTACTTAGTCAATGTAGATGACGATAGCGCGATAACGAATTAATTGTTGATGATCATCATAGCTCCCGCTGTCAATTTTCACTTAAAATACCTCCCTGGTTTACTTTCTCCTCCTATAAGTGTGCGGCTCAAAATATACACTGACGAGCCCAAATGTGTACTTGATTAACTGTCATTTCTGTAGAGCGATATAACCTTTTACTTGCTCTATTGGATCGATAGACAAAAGTCAGTTGTCATCACGGTGTGGGTCTTTAAGAACGCGCATCTTCGAGCACGTTCAGCAACTAGCTGTCACCCGTTAGTTAAAGCCCATCTTGTAATCTAAGACCCTCTTTCTCGGCATCAAATATCTGTGGAGTCATATCTCATATTCTTTCCAATGCATTAGATACAATGCAAAGGAAATCTTGCTCCAAGATATATATGGACGGATCTGTTAATAGCTGTCTCGCTCGGTCGTCGCTATCGGTCCAAAAATCAAGTCATTCCGCCGGATTCGACGATCCGTAGACGGGTTCTGAAAAGTTAAACTACTAGCCTATCGTCTTTTATCTCCCATTCCGCAAGTACAACCCACCAAACAACCTTTTAACTTCTCCAATACTGGACAAAAATTATCTCAGCCGTCACTCTAATAAGCAGCATAATACCCGTAGCGCATTCAATAAAAATCAGGGCAACGCTACTTCCCGGATCTACACCACAAAAAAAACTTACTCTCACTTGCTTGTCGTCACAAAACGAATATCCTCGCCTCTTAGGCTTAAGTACTGGAAGATCTTTGATATGAGCCGTTCTGTTTAAAATGTTGGCGCGTTTGTTGTATATGTGAGTATTTCGTTTAGATGAGTGATGCATAACATCATAGCAAATGATAAATGCAACTTGAATGCTACACAAGAAAGATTGAAAGATGACTGAAATTCAACGCTTTGATCCAAAACACTGTTCAAACAAATATACTCCATAATCACACTCCCATAACTTTTTTTTAAAAAACGTTAAACTCACTCGTGGAGATAAATATTCTCTTCATTATAAATGCAAGATATTGCCACACGCTGATGATGATCTCAAAGTCGTTCCATAAATAGGATCCTGAAAGATCCTCGCGTAGCTGGAAAACCTACCGTCACCTCCCAACAGAAATTAACAAACTAACCGCGTTAACGTCTCTGTAACCCTCGTCGCACTTCACATCACCTGCGGTTGGGAAATAAATTTATAAATTGTTGTAATTTTTGTTCCTGCTTCAAGCTGATCGTAGAGGCGCGTAGTACTCTACAAGTGCCAGTGTTTTATTCTCTATTTAGTTATAGCGGTATGTTTATAACAAACGGTGTATCCGAGATCACGGAATTATCTCATTCTCATTCTCATTCTCAGTCTTCATATATATACATTAGTTTTTTTTTCTAATTCACATTTCTAGTTACAGAAAATGAACACCTAATCGTTTTACAATTCTATCTGTTCCCGATTTTTCTCCTCTTGCTCTTCCGTAAACATAGCATTAAATAAATCATAACGTTTCCTGATGTCAGTTGCTTTTACCCTAAGTTAAAAATCTGGTTGTTTTCATGATTTCCCATCAACCTTTTTGTAGCCTTTTTTTTTTTTATATTTACGCGTATTGTGATACTGACAAGCTGATAAAATTTACGAAATTTGAAGATTGGCAATAGATAACATGCTTGGTTTTCTCACCTCTACCGTTTGGTAAACTTAGGTTAAGCAATAAGGATAAGGAAGTTGAGATCATTCGTTTTATCCGGACATTTGCAAATTACTGATTTTCGGACGCATTAGAGTGCTCCTCCATTGGAATCCCGCGTACGCTAGAGTAGACTACTTATCTGATACCAGAGTCGGTATTACATTACTCCCTCATCAGGCTCTTGACATGGATATTACAACTAGAAAACAATGGGAAAGATGTAGTCTAGTTCTTAAATATTTTTTCAAAGCATAGATGAAATTTAGATGCGCAATAATTTTGGGGTACTACTTGGCACAGGGCCGTCATATTTTTGCTGATTGTAGAATTGCGCGATTGGTCGTGATTTAGCGACCATAAGAAGGAAGAGGAGTCATCACTTCAATTTCAGCTTTATTTGCTCTTCAAAATTCAAAGGCGTGCATGAGAAAATGAGTTAAGGATCGGTTACAAAAGTGTCAGTGCGCTAGTCATTCTCTCAGTGATTCATGTGGATGTATCTGGAAGTAAACAGCCACCATGCTTTGTGTATGGATTTTAGCATGCAGAGTCCAATATATGTTTCAGCCATTGCTCCCCTGGACAGAGAATGTTCTGTGACATAAATTTAGCGTGCGTATGCCATGCTGAGAGTGTGGGTGAGCGCGTGATCACTGGCATGAATTGCGCGGGAACGATCTATGTCTTGAGCTGCAAACATGCGCTACTGATCGTTTTGACTAATTCACCGAGGTTCCCTGTTAGAAAAGTACGTATAGAATTCGTTACCATAAATTCGGTTGACACTAAGAAATTAAACTCTTGTGGTTCGTGCTTTTTCTGTGTGGATACTTCTGCGGGTTTTCATTGTGAAGCAGGTTCGGCATTTGACAGGGGTGAAGGAAATCCTTTTTCCCATCGAAATTATATCATTTGTGCTCATAAATTGAACTGTATACATATCGGATGGAAAAAAATGTAGATGTATATACCGAGACCGAACGTACAAGACGAGGTGGGTAGACAAATTGGGAGACAAACAAGTCCTCGTCCGCTACGCTGGAATTACTGCGCGGTGCATTTTTTATCCGTGCATATCAAATAGAACATACGACTATCACAGCCAGCAGAAGATTTTCAATTCGGCAATTGGTCACGGAAGATGAGGAAAGCGGACCGAGAAGCCGACATTCGAATTCGGAAAAAAAAAAAAAGTGGCTAGACCATGCAAACGAGCAATGGTCCCGTCCCACCTCCATCTCGCTTAAAGTGCGCCGACCAAGAAGATCCATCAATTAGACAACAGAAAAATAAGTGGCGCTATCAATTTCCGCATAGAAAGGAAACGACGGTGCAGGGCGAAAAAATTGACAAACTGAAGAAACTTTTCTCGGTTTGTTCACGTTTTTTTAAAAAGCCAAAAGCCAATGCTCCTTCTCTTAATGTTTTTTTTTGCGCTTGAGAATTTTTGTAAAAAACCGGCTTATCAGTGCTCAAAAGAGCGCTGTAGGCTGGGAATTTGCGGATGTTTGTTGGTGCATGGAGAGAGGATTGATGGGTCTGTGGTACGTGCTTTAGTCTCTTTTCAAGCCTGGACAACAGAAACAACTGATCTCGAGACGCACTCACGCGCGCTACAAAACCAAACATAGCAGATAGATAATTACGTAGTCCGTTTACAGACACCGAAATTTTTTAATAGGAGGGGAGCGCTATGCGCCATCATATTCTGCTCGGTTGTTGTACGGTTCGAGGTTGAGGAAACTAGCGAATAATGCTGCGATTAGTGCTATCGCTTTGAAATAGTGCGGTGGTTGTGCGCTGGGCTAGTCAACGGCCGGGCTAGGCAACGAGGCTAGCTAACCAAAAAATCGGATCCGAGTCACCACTCTTCGCTGGACAAACCGCAACCCCCCCTTCACTCCCCCCCTCGCGGGCCACAACGAAACTCGGCGGAATAGATGGCCGCTCTTATGCCAGACTTTAGTCGGCTATTAACATATTAGTTGTTGTACCAACGAAGGACCATCCATTTGGCCAGCCAGCAATTTCCGATTTTGCCTTGCGTGCATGCGCAAGTAAACCCGGCTTTCGTTTAGTATTAGTGCTGGATTCCGGGTATGAATTTGCCTGTGCGCTCGCATCTTCGTCGCCATTGTCCCGGAACCAAATGCGGTAGCTGGATCGATCGCTTTTGCCAGCGCATAGAAGCGAGCATGTTTGTAGACGGTGCATGCTTATTGTGCTTGAAATGGCGTTTGCAATGAGTGTGTGCGTGTGTTTGTGCGTGTTCCAAGTAAATCCTACACCATAAATCAAAATGGCTTTTATGTGCCGATCTTTTATTTGGGATTTGGTTACGCGTTACGCTTAATCGCCTAGAGTAAGGAACGAGTCAGGCGTATGATGTGCACGTTGCGTTGCGATGGGGCTCTCTCTTGTTTTCTGGAACTCGCGGTAAAGATGGGCTCGCCACCTACCCCCACTACCTTGGTAGATATACTATCTTCTTGTTTGCTAGCGGCAGCCAGCCACCAACCCATTTCTACTCGTTAACGTTAACCCTCTTTCATTTCAGAGTCCACTTTTCTACTTTTGAAGAAATTTAGCCGCAATGTATTTAGTTAGGAGAAGGATAAAAGTTAGGTTCGAGACAATTGACTATTCCTGCACTTGTACCTAATCCTCGGTTATCACTAACTGTAAAAGACCCGCTCTGCGTATTTTTTCCCTGCTTGTAGTGTGTGTGAATCAGGCAATGCTTTTAACCCGGTTTTTAGCGATCGCTGGATTCGCTTTTATGATCAATATCGAGACGGATGGGGTTATTTCTCTCACTTTTCGAGTAGATTCAAAAATACCGAGACAGTTTACGTTTAAACGTGCTCATGCAGCATCCCTGTTCTCTAAGCGACATGCTCTGCCTGATTCATTGGTTCGACTGCTATTCTCTCATGCGTGGTGATGATGGGCAATAACCATTGGTGGTCTACAACACATATTCATATGTTTTAATGCCAATAATAGGACTCCCATCCTTTTTCTAACTTTTTTAAACTGAAGCTGGTCGCACAAGGACAAAAAGGTAGCTACAATATTCAAGTTGAGAAAGAAGTTGCTTGATCATTTGAGTACTATTTGCCGGCCGGGCCAGAGTACAGCTACCTGGATAAAATCAAAGATGTGATTCCTCTAAATCGAAACTGATGAACATCCCACGAGTTTGAATCATATAGAAGTAAAGTCTTAATGAGATAATGGTACGATGATTTGGTACAACTTAATCTGCCCAGCTCTCGTTTACTATTTCAGAGTTACATTACGCGGAAGTTAATACATGTCAGAGCATGGTCTGTTAGAAGTGGTAAACATGAAGCATTCACAAATCGGCATTGGCTTAGATCAAAAGAGCTTTACATTGTTTCATAATGATCGGCTACAAGGTTTTGGTTTGTTTTAATTTATTTTATCCTGTTTTGTGCTGTATTAAAGCAAACATGATGTGGACTCATCTCTTTGCACGATTTACGTAGGGGGATCAGATGGTCATAGCTTTCTTTCATTTTACTCATCCATACCTCGGAAGTTTGTGTGCGTCTACCCAAATCGTGGAAAAAAACAACTGTACATTGGGACGTTTTCAGGGCTCTAGGCGCGAAAACTCTGCTTTGCTTCTTTTTTGCTGTTAATACTACTGTTTATTTTTCTCATTCGTTGCTTTAGAAAGCAGGGCATGTTGCTTGGTTTCTTGTATGAGAGCAGACTTTTTCGCAATTCTCCACCTTGTTTAGAATAAAGATAAGAGGGGTTAGTGCTTTCTGGCAGCGAGTTCTACCAGATCTAGCGTACGGCTCCGATGCCACACTACCCAAGGGTAAATTGTTAATAAGTTTGTCTGCTAGTAACCGAGATTTTCACGGTAGTCAAAAAGGTAATTTGAAGGTCCGGTATTTAGCAGATGCTTAATGTAAACATCGTGGGACAAACGATATGGCTGTCAATGCAGATCTTCAAAATACCAAATAGTTATTTTTTCCTTTTCTCTTTTGTTGCCTTGCTTTGTTGATAAAAGAGAGGTATGATTGGCAAACATATGGCTATATAAATTCTTTTTGCTTCACCAATTAAAAAATCTATTGATTGTCCACATAGATCGTTCTGCTAAACAATTAAATGAATCAGCAATTACCCCCATTACCTTTTTGGATTATTCAAAGCGTTGAGGGCCGCGCGGAATAGAAATTTCCCTGGAACTGGCGAGGCTCGCTCAGTCCGGTCAGCCTACCAACAAAAAACCTTAAAGAAGAAATGGAAGCAATCCTCACTTTTTGATTTTTAACCGATTTCTAATTTTTTTACTGCTCTTTTCTCTCTCTCTGACGTTGTGAGTTAGACAGAGAAAACGGAGCTTGTTGTTCTTATTTTAAAATCGTTTTTTTTTGTTTTGACTGGAAAAGGTTGAGGATCTTTGCTTGGAGAACTGGAAAGTCAATTACTGAAAATCTTTCGATAAATCAGGAAAAGCAAACATCATACGATATCTAAATCTTTAGTCTAAAATTTACTAGTGCTATTTCCTAAATACCAATTGCCGAGCTAAAACACCGCTCAGAACTTATAAGTCTAGAGCAAGTGCGAATACGAATAATCAGCGAGTCAATTTTTTCCTCAGCCAGATGGCATTGCGTACGGGGAATAGACTTCTGCGATTTTTCAGTGGGCCATATGTAATTACTTGTCGTTCGTTACAATATTACTGAGTGTAGTTTACTAATAAAATAAGATCACACCGGACTTTTTCCGCTCATGCATTTATTTTACGCGATAGGCACGGACCTCTTTTCGCGCTTTCCGTCTGCAGCCGCTTTTATTAGGAAGGACTAGCTTCAGTCTCAGCGGCGCTCTACTTGTTTAGCCTCGTTTCTTGTTGCAAGCTCTTTCTCTATGGTGCTGTTCGAGCGCTTTATTGCGAAGAATAAGTTGAAATCAGTTTCGGCAATGCTTTAAAGCATCTTTCGAGAACCAACATGATTTCTCAATCTGCACCAAGAGAGAAAATTTCTTTACTTGCTTCCATGGCTCGGGTAGTGGAAATGGTGAATATGACATGATACAAATCATTTTGCTCTGACAGTACAGTGCCTTGCTCAATATGTGTTTCGAGTGGTTGGTCTGCGCCGGCGAAGTCGTCTCGTTGAAGCAGTGATTGTTTTTCTGGCCTTGAGTATCATATTTTACACCCCGGCATACTCTGCAGCGTAATCACATAGGCATTAATAAGAAAGAGACGGCTAGAGCATTCAGACAAAATGATAGATAATGCGAGTGATAATCACAAATGATGGCGCTACACACCGAAGGAGAAAGCTGAGTTCATTGCACTCGTATTGTAAATATTACATAAGCCATGCTTAGTGCACACACACACTCACTAGAGGTAGACGACTGTGCGGCTCAGTGTGCTAAAATCTCTGACTAGCTCGGTTTCCCACCGGCACGCAAGCAACTCGCAAATGGCAATGACACGCCGGTTGGGCGAGTTATATATTCAAACGAGTAACCGTGTAACTGGCAATACACTAACAAACGGTGTTCAGTAATACACGGCACATAAGCAAATCGCCGGAAGAGAAAGTGGAGATGAGCGAGGGGGTTGCTGTGCTGTTCTATACTTGCGAGCTTGTTGGGACATATTACAGAAAGTAGAATTGTACTGACAGACTAAGTTAGCAATAAAATCTGGCTTCTTCCTCATTATTCTCATTTCTGACGTGAGTTGCCTAATTCCGGAAACAGTAAAACATGATGAACTTAAGCCTAATAGTTCATTTTTTATAATTTTTCGTTGCGAGATTTTGGGTCATTTGGCAAGCGCGGCTGTTCTCAGTAAAACCCAAGCGCTTGTAAACGCCCGGTTCCGGCTCGCCTGATTCTTTGCTTTCGGTTCAAAAGTTTGTATGTATCAACTTCGGCCCTTTCTGTAGAAGGTTCAGCCAGCCTCCCTCAAAACGAATTACTCCCACGGCTAAATGAGATGGAAAATAATCTAGATCTGTCATAAGCACCATTATCGGCGCTGTTGTACAACCAGTTTTTCAACACCGGTCGGTGACTGCAGCTAAACCGTGTTCTCGACGAGCAGATTCGGGTATTGCGGGCACGAATATACAGTTTGCGCCATGAAATGCGTATCTTACATAAACGCGAGTAACCGCATGGGGAAAGAAGAGCAGATTAACGGCTACTAATGACACGAAAAAAAGATAAAATCAGGCCATATGGATGACAAGTGTGGTAAATTGACAAATGAACAGTTGCTGACCATCCATCATTAACACTTTCTCATTTTTCTGCGGGCGTGCAATTAATTCGCTTCTTAGTATGAGAAATGATGGTGGCATATGGTAGAAATTATCAACTAATGAAACGTCAACGGACTATTGGGATTTGCCAGTATAATGGAGCGGTACCTGCGTAGAAGAGACATGTTTTGCAACTGGGTGATCTACACTGGACCATACGCTCCCGAAATTGAACCAGTCAATTTGCTCTCCAATACCCTCCTAAGCAAATACAGACCATACATGTTACAGGCTTGGAATTCAATCATGCAAAACTGATACGTTCTCTTTCTAACTAAATAAGGATTTTGACACCCACTGCGAATTAATGTCGCGTGCGGTTCCAATGGAAAAAGGGCAGATTTTTCACTAGCCATCACTACAAGATACCTCTCATAGGGAGGTGTATATTTGCTATGTAAACGTCATATCCTCGCGGATACATACGTACATGAATAAAAAAAAAAAAAAAAAAAAAAAAACTACAAGATACCTCAATCGTGATTTAGTGAGACAATCTGGTTTAGCTCTGATATCGTATCACAAACATACCGCGGGATAAGTTCCCGAATTCAGATTTCTTTTTTCTCAAAGAGGATCACAACACCTTTGCTTCACAGGAACACGAAGTAGTTTGATATACATGCCTGTTTCTCGAAATGCAAAAGATGGTCAGTGATTTCAAATAACCTTTTGGCTTTGTCTCCTCATACTATCGCACATGGATCACACGTGAAGGAAAGTTCAAAAAATGGTTGAAACAGACGGTTGGAGATTACGCTTACCCACTTAGCAAGTAATGGCTACCCAAGAGAGAAGCGAACGGCATGTACCTACATATTTCACTTGCTCTTCCTTGCTTTGTTCTCAAGAGATTTCACTCTGTTTTCATTCTTAGAGAAAATAGAGGCTTCTTTTTCGCTGGGCTGATATTGAGCTACTTGTCTGTACGTGCTATGGGAAGTTGTTGCGGAGTTTTATTTTTTCCACTGTTATCTATGCGGCATAGAGCTTATACACATCATCTGTAATAAATTTGGTAAATATGCGCCTATCATATACATTTATTTACACCAATTTAAACCAAACCACACTCTTCAAACGAAATCTGACTGCAAGGATACGTTTACGTACTATGTACAAAGAGAAAGTTTACGTTAAACGGCTAACGCGCTTCCTGAATTTTAAATCTCAGAACTTCATGCTTAACATTCCCTAGATTGATAGGAACGAATAGATAGTAACGGCTGAAGCGCGGTAGAGAAATTGTAGCGGAGGCTCAACTACTGCAGCATGAACATGATGAACGCTATTTTTTTACTATTTTTTTTCTGGCACGTTCTTCTTTTCAAATGCAAGTAAGTACGACTGCGGCTGATATTAACATTCATTTTCTGACGCGCCTAGTTAGCCGCAAATACGCAAGCTTGAATTTCAGCAGAAAGTAGTATACACCTGTCAAAAATTTTGTATCTTGTTATTCTTTGTTGAGCTACGTTCTGAATTCTTTCCTCTTTCGCGTATCGCTAAAGTGGAGTTTCCCACTTTAGGTTACCCCCATCATTCTTCTTCTCGTATGGTGCTACAGATTGTGGATACATGACTGCCAAATGTACCCTTCTTGGCTGTGAGTTGAAATTTCGCAAATAAACTACACCTTATACACGCGAGAGGTAAATTTTCGTTTAGTGCGCTAATTAAAAGCGTTCTCGATTTCCCCAGTGATTGAAAATTGTAGATGCACCAACGCTAATAATATTTCTGCATGATAAGAATTTGTAATGCGTGCGCATTGATAAACATCAATTTATCGTATCTACAAATTAACCAATGAAAACAAAAAAATTCTATATAGAAAATAGGGAAAGAAAAGAAAAGAAAAGAATCACAGGAATCACAGGAGCCAGCTTATTAAACTTTTGGCGGCTTTTGTATTGTTTGTATGTCTTTTTTTTCCTCAGTGTGTTTACTTGTTTCGACAGAGATTTGCGAAAGAGATTCTTCAAGGGGGCCTCTCCGAAAAACTAGCCGACTCACTTTGAAAGGCCTCTTGCAATCGGTGCATTATTTACTACACATTCTCTTGAAATATACCTGCTCTTGTGAGTATTTTATAGTTAAACTCTTAAAATTGGCGCTTGTCAGATACGTGAAGCGAGAGTATGCGTACCATTTAAGGTTTGCATGAGGAAACGAGAGTTGCGCGTAGCAACTTGGGTTTGACATGCCGAAGATTTACGGGAAGATATTGATAGTCTAATTGAGCTTTCAAAAGAGATACTAGCAGAAAAAAAAATTTTTTTACTACCCAAATACATCTTTAACAGGGATTGTTAAATAATGTCCTAAAAAGTTTATGCAGTCATCACAAATCCCAGTTTATCTTTAGAAATTATTTGTGTTCCCTGTTCGCGGCTGGTATTTCCGAACGGATAGAAAACGTCGTGCACGCGCTGGTAAAAAGTCTACCTTGAAGTTTCCAGTTACCGACCGGCTCAAGGAATGAAACTTTGATAAGCAGGCGTTGCTCCTTAAACAAAACAAATCCAATTGCAGCACGAATAGCTTTAACGAATTTCGCAAAGTGAAGTAATTGTCTAATTCTAAATTTGTCGTTGGAGATTAAATCAAAAGCACACGGAAGCGCCTAAATGTTTTTATATTGCGCTTTCGCGAAGGAACGAATGAATGAAATATAGTTATTATTAGCTAGAATTATATACTAGTATTACAAAGAGAAAACAGAATGTACCGGCTGACGGACAGGATGCACAACACAGTTTGGTTCTTATTAATTGCTTCCTTCTTAATTGAGTAAATCTGAAAATCCGGCGCATCGGTATCTCAAAAGTTCGTATAGATTAATCAATTAGTTGCAACTTATCTTCAGCCGCCCTTAATTGGAGATTAAAAAAAACATTTTTTTTCTCTTTCAGATGTAGCTAGTTAAAGAGAATGCTAAATAATAATGGTCTATTTTACCGCCGAACCTATTGGATCAGCCTCAAATTGATCCACATTACAAAGCTACATGAACATTTTTACTCACAGCTTCTTATGATGGGGGTTTTGTTTTTCTAACAAAGCAAGTTGAGACAATGTAACAAATTTACCATTTTATGTATTTAGCACGGTATAATGTAATAAGTGCGCGCGTGGACTGATGCGTAAATTGAGAAACTCAAGCGGGTCGCTCTATGGGGTAAGTGTTTAGCGACTGCCCAATGTCAATGGCAAATTATACGAAAGTATTCGGCCGAAACTAAAGAAAGATAGAATAAGCTCAGCATGTATAGTTAGACAGATTCAGTAGTAAGACACATAGTACGATTGCGCAATTGAATACTGAATAAGGGCGATTGCTCATTTCAATGTCTAGATAGGGTACCGTACGCAGTCACATCGTACCCGGTCACCTCAATCAGAGCGAATAAGGCGGAGCGACAATCTGTGCATACTTAATAATTTGTCCATTCACTAATATACCAGCGCAAGACGAAAACATAGCTCAACTCACTTAAAAGTGGAGCGACAAAGAAGCTTGAAAGCTGAATATGATTATAGCTGTCATTGTCGTTGTCATGGCATTCAAGATTAAGAAGTAGGCAGAAGCACTAGCTAGCAACATTCACTCAAGGTAAGTGCAAATCAAAACACAGCGCTAATTCATAGTGCTATTGCAGCCTTTTCTGGCAATGGGAAATCAGGGTAGAACAAGTCCGGTCCAGTCCGGCTATCGGAGCCTCTTCCGGGCCCGCTTGATTGGTGTCCAAGCCGCAGTACGCGACCGTTAAGCCAGACCAAACTCGGCTAGCACTGGCAGCTCTCAAGTTGCAGTCGGCAAGAACCCTTCTTTAGTACCCAGGCCAGGCCGAGGCTGTCGGTGAGCGGCTGGACAAGTACAGCACTGTGTCAGCCGTGGGACAACGCAGGAGACCGAAGCGGGCAAGTGTGCCGAGAGAGGCTGCCACTAGCTAATTTCTACGGCAGTCCGCAGTCCGGCGCAGAGTGCAAATGCAGAGTGTAGGAAGACAGAGCAGAAGAATGAGGTTTCTCGGCGCTGTCCTGCCTCCACACGTCAAAGGCACGTCTTCACGCGCAGAGTCTGTTCCACGTCAAAAAAAATTTTATTTGTAGCCTTCTTCTGGGGCGGTTGCCACAATTAAAAACTGCACGTGCCAATATGCCCCACGAACGTTCCCAACGGTACACTCACGTGGGTTTCGCGCGTTTTTCAAGGTCTTGAGTTGTTTGCTAGACAATAGATATTTTGCTTTATTCTTTAGGAGGCAGTATGCCGTATTGACAGCCTAGGTCCTCAAAGAAAGTGGAAGCCAACATCTCTACGGGCCGAGAGCATACACTGCGGGCGGCGCATATTCGATATCCCTCCAAATGCCGCCCTAGATCTCTATAGGTAAAGAACACTATATTGCACAGGCGTCTGGAGTTGTGCTTTTTTCTTCATGCTGTGGTTTATTTTATTGCTTAATTGAGATTTTCCAAACAGGAAGGGCCGCTGATCTTCATCAGGTTACAGTATTTGAGTTGTTTTATATGAAGATAAAAGCGATGTGCTGTTGTGTTTGGATATAAAGTACCAGTCAGAAGATCATATTGCAATATCTGATTACTATCAGTTTGCGTCTAGCTCCTGCGTCTAGCTCCGATTCGCAACAATCGCAATCAGCAAAAGTAATAACAAATAGGCTGTTTCGCTGTAACCGTAATTTCACCACCCATCGGAATATCATATAACGGGCCTTTATTGTCTCTTGTTTTTTGTTTTGTTTTTGCTATTCGTTCTCTTTCTTTGCGTTTTTTTGGTTTACGGACTCTATCTGCGCGCCTTCCGGTTCCTAATTTGTTATCCGTTTATCTCCAGCATACGGGGCATCTACTTAGACTGCCTTCCTTCTTTAAAAAAGAACACTGTTAATGATGATACACACTGTTATGTGTGATATGTTCTCTGCAACAAGTCAAATACTTTGGATTAATATTGATGAGCTCGCATTTTCAATTGTCAAAATGCTCTCTCAAGATCTTTTTCAACAGTTCGATATCTCGCAATATGACGACAATCCGCGCAGATCAGGACTATCAAACGATTTTGAACCACTCTCTCCCATTTCCTTTTAATTGGCGTACTTTAGTATACTTGAGGTTCTATATCCTAATGAGCAAAATAAAAAGCTCCAAATTTCCTGGTTCGCTACTATTAGAAAATGGTATATTAGGGCATTCTACATGAGTTTAAAGTTCCACCCCTGCATATATGCGCACCGTATTTGTGCATCAATCACCTAGACCACGAGCGGAGAACAAGTATAGGTCGGCTCAAGATCAAGCCGTGTTTAAATGTCATAAAACTCCGCCTCCTTCCCGATTTTCGAGTTCTAGTTTATTTGGTTTTACAACTAAAATCGAGAAATGGTTATTTCAGTTCTAGATAAATGCATCCGATAGTTAATAATCACGCACCAATAACGACGTTACTGGCGGGCAAGATTGCTGCTATAACTGGTGCGACATCCGGTATTGGTCGTGGAATTGCGCTTGAAATGGCACGCCATGGAGCGAAAATTGCCATAAACTACTACGACAAAGACCCTGTTCAACTTTTGAATCTTTCTAAACTTGAGAAGGAAATTGCAGAGATTAAAAATGGCGATAAAGATTCGTTTATTGCGGTCCCTGGTGATATCGCGGAACCTGAAACTGGTCGGGCGCTAGTTCGAGAATGTGTTTTCAAATTTGGAAGATTGGACATTTTTGTTTCAAACGCGGGAATTTGCCCTTTTTACGATTTTTTGACGGTTCCTGAAGATGTGGTTTTTAAAACAATAAATACTAATCTCACTGGTGCGTATTTCGCAATTCAAGCCGCCGCAAGACAAATGAAAGAACAAGGTGATGGGGGAAGTATAATTGGCATTGCAAGTATTTCAGCATTAGTAGGCGGAGCTCAGCAAACTCATTATACTCCTACAAAAGCTGGGATTTTAAGTTTAATGCAATCGTGCGCGGTCGCATTGGGAAAATACGGAATTCGATGTAACGCGCTGTTACCAGGAACCATTCGCACTGCAATTAATGAAGAAGATTTGGAAGGTGAAAAGGGAGACAAAATGTCGGCTGGTGTCCCATTGGGACGATTGGGTGTACCTGAAGACTTAGCTGGACCAGCGGTTTTTTTGGCTAGCGATTTATCTCGTTATGTGGTATGTATTCTTTCTGTTACTGTAATTATAATCTCAACAGCTGACTTATGATCTAGACTGGAGCTCAAATCTTGGTTGATGGAGGTCTTTTTGTTAATTTACAGTAACAAAAAAACAGCTTTATATGCCATTTTAACATACATTATTTCACCAGTGAGCCCATAACAACATCTCTTCCAAACTGTTCCCATTTTACAGTTTTTAATACATCAATTGCATTCCGTGGTGACACCTGAACTCCATTCTCCCCTAAATAAATCGGAGCTACTGTAATAATCAACGAGTCGATAATAAGTTTACTTTGTAAATCTGAAGCTGAAAAAAGCAAATCATTAATAACTTGAGCGCCACCTTCAATCATAACCGAGTTGATTCCCAGATTAAGTATTGCAGTTTGAATTAATTCCCAAGATTTACAGCGTGGAGTTGAATTTGATTCAATTAGTCCTGTGATTGGAAAGACTCGTACGCCTAGTTGCGAGAGGGTTAATTGTTTATCGGGAAATTTTGAAAAACTTGATTCCGAAACGAATACAACGGGTAGTTTTCCTATATTCTGTGCTGCATTTTGTATCACTTTTGAATCTTTTGTGATTTCAGTTCTAAAGTTCTAGTTTTTGAGATTATTAAATTTTCCATCAGCCTTAAAACGAACAGAGGAATTTAACTTACTGGATCAAGAATGATTGGCAATGGAGAGGATTCAATGGGAGATTTTCCTTCTTTAGATGGATATCTACAATTCAATCCCGGATCATCAGCCTCAAAAGTTCCAGCACCGATTAATATTGCATCGTGGTGCGATCGTAAGTAATGTGTCATTGATTTTGTTTCGGGGCCCGAGAGTGCAGTTCTGAGCCCTGGGCCGAGGGATATTCTGGAATCAAGACTTGCGGCATAAGTCAGTGTAATAAAGAGTGTAGAACGTACTGTCGGAGGAAGATATGGCGCTAAGAATTCGAGCTGTGAGGAAGTCAGGGGAGGAAGGTCCGACATCCTTTGGAGTTGAGACGAGTCGAGGTGAGGCGGGAATTTTGTGAAGGTTCAGTTAAAGACAGGGTCGATGACCCCTGAATTGAAAGTAACCTCGAGCATCACATTTAATCCCCATTTCGTTCCTTTGCAATGATGAAGGTAAACACATAAAAGGGCCTGTTCTGTTCTGTTCTGTTTTGTTTAAATTTTGCTGTGTGGATATTCGCTCATTTAGTAGACCGTTATATTCGACTTGTTTAACAATGCTGCTGTCAATACTTCTTTGGTTCGTCCCGTCACCTATCAAGGCCGCAATCAAAAGACCTGTGATTGCTGTTCGCGCTGCCGTCTGCATCTTTTTATTCATCACAGTCTTTTTACTAGGTACGTTTTTATTTGTTGTATTTTTTTTTCGATCAGCTAGGATATAAACGCTAAATGAAATAAATGTGATTTAGTGTTCATTCTACTTGGATGTACAAAACCCGGATCCACTTTTTCGTCTGTCTACGCTGTTAAATTTATCGCAAACCGAGGTACTTCAAACGGTACGGTTTCAATCCAAGCATCATATTATGGATTATGCGGTACAATTTCAAATAAAACAACAATATGCCAGTCTTTAGATTCAAGTGAAACTTCTTTAAGTTCGTTTCGTAATATCGACTCTGGATCAGCTACTGTCGATCTCGTTTCTATTGCAACTATTGTCAGCAAAAATATTATTCGACCTACACTTACAATCTCAGGCCTTACGTTTGCTGTTTTATCTTTTCTTTCTGTTATCGTTTACTCGTTTCTTGAAGATTCCGATTCGACATTGGCTCATTTACTAAGTACCTGCTCACTTTGGTCTACAGTTCTGTCAACAATGTTAACAGGAATGAGTGTATCATGGAGCCACGCAGCTGCAAATGCACTCAAAGAGACAATCTCAGGCGCAACAAATGATGTAATTCAAGCAAAAATCGGACGAAGAATGGATGCTATGGGCTGGACTGCTTTCTCATTTATGTTACTTGCTACCGGTGCAATTATCATTTGCATCGGTCTTGATGCCTGCCATGACGATGATAAATCAGCTTCTTTTGCGGAAAAGGATGGCAGAGAGACTACAGTTGGTATGGGCGATTATAATTCTAGGGATTATAGACTTCCAACTCCTGTTAGTATTGCTAAATACTAACGAGATTTTTTGATTGGCTCCCTTTTTTTCAATTTATCTCGTAGAGAATCGGTTTACATACATTATTTAATATATTTAATTACTAATGAATGCAGAATTAAACAATACGACTAAATGCAAAACGCGTACAACCCGAAACTACTATAAAGAGCAAATTATTCATTGTTTTAGTTGGCAGAAAGCAGGGGACAATATACTATCTTAAGCGATTCAACGATTAGTTATTTCAATAGAGTATGCATTATTTTTGTTTAAAAATAATCAAACTCGGCGGAATTTTATTGACCATCACAGCCCATGAGTTCTCTTATGGGTCTTGCAACTAGTCCACAACCATACGGCAGTCAACATTCATTTTTCCCATGACTAAAATGACAAAATTGGATAGGATATAGAAAAATGAATAGTATGCTATTATACAAACTGATTTTTGGCTAACACTATCAGCTTAGGAGCTCCTAGTTAAAAAATTGGTAGTGGATTTAAAAAGCACGATAATAGAAGTAGACTGTATCAAACGTAGGAGTTACATCCTGCATTGTATTTTCACGAAAATCCCATTCATTTCCTTGCTGGTGATACCCCGTTCTCAAAATCAAAATCAATTTCGTAGCGTCATGAGAATAATTGATCGTAAAATCCACCAAAACACCAATTCCAGCAGCTACGATTAAATATTATATTTGAGCGAGGTGCCATCTTCTCAAGATCTTCCTCTTCGACACGTTTCCTTGTAGTCGCTACGTCGGTCTAGAATCAAATCGTGTCATCTAATGCTGGACCAAAAGAAATTCCATCAACATTTTTTTGTATTTGAACAGCCACGGGCATTTTTGGAATGAATATTACATCGAAAAATACATTCATGATAGTGGCTGTTTAAAGAAGATCGAATGACAAATTAGTATCATGATGGAATCACGATTACACAGTCGTTCTCCTACGCTATACCTCCATTTAAAAACATTCTTGAAGACGATATATATCATATTAACATGAGAGGCATGAAATGTATGCCATCCAATAGAGCAATTCACCTAGAAGTCTGCGGAAAAAGCGGCGCGAATCTGCTATATATAACAGATACTCTGAAAATGCGTTTTACACATTTAGTAGATATAACGCAGAAATAAACAAGAGAACATGCAACCAGATAAAATTCATGTATTTTCTACATTTTTTCCCCAGACTTCTTCTTCCTTTGTTCTCTTTGTCTCTTTGTCTCTTTGCGCGATTTCTGGAGAACAAGCACGAATTAAACGAAAGTGATCTGCAATGTAATTACTAATATATTACTAAACTACGTTGAAGAAAGACAGTACCTGTTTCGCCGAGTAGAGGAAAACCCTCTTTTCTACACGGGAGAAAAGGTTCAAAAGCAAGCTTCGTTGAACGAGTACTGGAAAGATGGTGACATTGGTAATGATATATAATACTTATTCAGTTACATAAACGCGATATTTGGTAATACATTTGCCTTTGTTTTTTTTTTTCTAAAAGCAGATGAGAAAAGAGATACTGGAATATGGGGTTTTCATTATTTGGTATTCATTTCTTTAGAGGAATGATTAACGATGTTCGGCGGCGAATTCCTTATTATGTCGCTGATTGGACTGTTGATGCGTGGAATTATCGAATAGTTCCTGCTTCTATTTACATGTATTTTGCAAAGTATGGATTTGCATTGTTTGCATTATTCTCGATTGTGGGACTTGTTACTTACTTGCACACGCGTTTAGTATCTTGCCTGCTATCGCCTTCGCTTTGGATATGTACGATAGCCAAATTCTGAAAAGTTCTTCATAAGAAGCGTCTAATATGTTTTAAATCAGGTTCAACAAGACTCACAATTCATATGGCGTCAATGAGGTCCTGCTTGCTTCGACGTTGGGCTCGCTATTATTCTCAGTATTAGGTGGCCAACCTCTTTGTATCGTCGGAGTTACAGGTATGATTCACTACAGCAGGTACAGGTTTTAGAAACTTACGTATAAATAGGCCCAATTGCTGTATTTAATTATACTGTATATGAGATTATAACGCCCCGAGGAACTCCTTATTTTCAATTTATGTGCTGGATTTGTTTATGGTCTATGGTGATGCATATCATAATCGCCATAACTAATGGTGTTATTGGTAAGTCTATGCTTCTATGCTTCCGAGTAATACATCTGAGCTAACTATTGAAAGCTTTAAAATATTTAACTCGTTACAGCTGTGATTTCTTCGGGCTATATGTTGCATTCATTTACCTGCAAAAGGGAATTCAAGTTTTAACGCTTCAATTCAAACGCTCAGATGAAGAAGCATTTATTTCAATAATGATAGCACTCTTGATGCTTATTTTCGGACTTGCATGTCATGTAATTGGAAATGACTCAAAATTATTTTGGCGACCTGTGCGCAGATTTATCGCAGATTACGGAACTCCTCTCGTTCTTGTGTTTTTCACTGGCTTTATTCATATTGGGAAATTAAGAGGTTACGATATTGCTAGAGTTCCTACCGGCAAACCTTTTGTTCCTACTGCTAGCGGTTCAGTAAGACCTCATGGGTGGTTTATTCATTTTTGGGAAGATATATCCGTTGGTGATGTCTTTCTTGCGATTCCATTTGCTCTCTTACTCACGATTCTATTTTACTTTGATCATAACGTATCGTCACTTATATGTCAAGGAAAGGAATTTCCTTTGAAAAAACCAGCGGCGTTTCATTGGGATTTCTTCCTGTTGGGAATATGTACCGGCCTTGCTGGGATTCTGGGAGTTCCGGCTCCAAATGGATTAATTCCTCAAGCCCCGTTTCATACGGCTGCATTGTGTGTTGTAAAGCATCGAAGAATACGAAAGGATGACGACGAATATTATCAAAATACCGAGTATAACAACGAAGATGATGAAGATGAAGATGAAGATCCGAAATATGAGCAGTTTGTCGTGAAAGTTATCGAACAACGAGTTAGTAATTTTGCGCAAGGTTTAATGATTCTCGGAACAATGTCAAAACCTCTTTTAGTTGCGCTTGGACTTGTACCTCAAGCTGTTTTAGCGGGATTGTTTTGGATTATGGCAGTACGTTACTTTTTTATTGTGTATTGAGATTTATACAACGATAATGAGCTAATTTCTATTTTGTTGTATTTTTTTTTTAGCTTGGAGCGCTCCAATCAAACGGAATAATTCTAAAAATGTATTATTTCGCACAAGATCACTCTTTAATCTCCCGCAAAAACCCTTATCACAAAGTTCGAAATCGCACAATGTTGCTATACATTATTCTCGAATTGCTAGCCTTTGGCGCTACATTTGCAATCACGCAAACAGTCGCCGCTGTTGGATTTCCAGCTATTTTAATGGCGTTTGGAGCATTTGCTATTTATCTTCCGAAAATATTTACAGAGAATGAGTTGGCGATTTTAGATAGTCCGACTGCATCTGATTTTACAATGGAAAGTGTGAATGGAATTCGAGCACAAAATACAGACGATAATATACGACAAATTCAACTACAACAACAGCAACAACAACAACATGAAGAAGAAGAAGAAGAAGAAGAAGAAGAAGAAGCGAATCCAAGTAATGGAGAATCAAGTACAAATACTTTTGACGTTGAAAAGCAAATTGAAGATGGAAATAAACCTTTTAGAAACAACGTAGGTGAGGTTCTAGATGTTGCTAGTTCATTGAGCGAAGATGGCGATCATGATACTTTTGCTAGAAGACGAAAGTAAACTTTTCTTTTCTGTATGATTCATGAGTTTTAACTCATTGCTTGTGTATATGGTTGGGGTGTTTTGTCTTTTTGTAATTTTTTTTTGGCGCTTGTGGTTTGCATTTATATATATATATCTAGTTTTTATTTTGGGAACGAATCAAAAAATTTTCTGAAGTAGTGGCATTCAATATAATACTCAACAGGCCCGATCTTCTCTCCTGTCCTCAATTATATACACGTTTGGTCACATTTGTAAAAGAAAAGGGCATTTATTTTTCATTATAGTAAAGAAAGAACAAGAAAACAAAAGAAGAAATTTCGGCATATCAAATACAAAAGTTCACGACATATTTTAAATCACCACCGTAACGATCCAATAATCATCCAGTTACAATATAAGCGAGAATCCAAACAGCTCCTCGCAAATTTCACGAAAGCCATTATTCAAAGTCTTAATTCTTAATTTCTGACGGGATAAAGAATATGAAAACTGAAAGAATAAAAAGTAAAAAAAAAAAAGCAATTTCAAAGTAGGATTCATTTACAGTTCTTTTTTGTCGTTCTTTCTTGGTTTGCTTAATTTCATTCTTTTGAAATCTCTATGATTTATTTCTTGAAAGCAGTTTCGTTCAGCTCCTGAGCTTCTGTGAACTTCTCTTTAAACAAATCGGCATCTATTTTATTCATGTTAGATTTTCTGTATAGTGAATACTGAAACGGTAAAAAAGTATAAAATAAAGAGGGGGGAATAAAAACGCACTCTCTGAATTCGCGAATCGGATAGCAAGAGTCATAGCTTCCGGGGCACCCTCGCTGATATCGGCGGATACGGTGTAAACCCAGCTTCGATCACTTCCGACATTTGCAGATAATTTCATAGCAGGAAGGACTGTGCCAATTGTTAGAACATGAATAAACCAGTCTCGCTATTTTACTAAAAAATCGTGAAAATAAAGGGGAAACGTACTGTAGTGATTTGCGCAAGTCTTCAATGTCTTGTCTCGTCGCATAACTAATCTAACCTTTCCGGACTCTTTGTGCTTAAGGAAACGAACATCACCAGTTCCTCTTTCTTTCCACTCACCAGGTTCATTCGTCTTGTCAAATCGGAAAAGCTTAGCGCGACTTATTTTAACAATCATTGTTAGCATGCAGGTTGGCCAATTTATTTTTGTTTGTTTGTTTGTTTAGGGGTCGATCTAGAATAGATACGCACATTTTAAAAGTGATTTCTTCTTGTTCTTCATTTGTCTTGACATCAACCTTCTCAAGTTTAACAAGGGGTTCGAAATGCACATCTGGAGAAGCAGGAGCTTCATCTTCGTTCTACGAAGCACATGTTAGTTATGTAAATCAACCAAAAAAGACTCTTATGATTATAAAACCGCGTAGATTCCGCAATAATGAATAAACAGCCATACCTCTTCTTCTTTCTTACTCTCAGAATCCTCAGAAGCCTTCGCAGCAGGAGCAGTGAAAGTAGAAGTAGCAGCACCACCACCAAACATGCTGAAAACGTTTGGAGTAGTAGTAGACTCTTCCTTCTTCTCAACGACAGGTTCTTCTTTCTTAGTATCTTCAGCCGACATTGTAAAATACAATTATTACTATTTAAACTAGAGTATTAAACAGATAAAATAGAATGTGCTTTGTATGATAAATGAAAGTGATCTAGTTCACGCGCAATGTATTGTAGAAAAAAATGACCAACGTACGGCAAAAACATAGAAAACTTTAAGCTTCTATTTAGTGGCCGGGTAAATTTGATTTTTATTTTCCACAATTCACATGTCATCTATTTATTATAGCAGACAATATATATACAAATATATATATATACATGAATGGGTAATAGCCGATTTCGAATGCCTGATAAATGATGACGCGTGATGATACAGATTTGATAATTATTTACAAGGCTATGTGAGAGACCAATGCGGTATGTTACAGTACATATACGAAATCAGCAATCATGTAAATATATCTAGATGTCTTCCGAGCTTGATGTTATCATCCTACTGTTCTAATCTGTATGTTCTTATATCCAGCTATTTTGAACTCGGTGTTTGATTTAAATACCATATATATATCAAGAATATGAGGGCCTGGGAGAATTCATCTATCCGGACTGTTCCGCAATTTACAGCGCTCCTTTGTTTGAAATTATTAATACCCTGCTTTTACTTACGTTTGTGTCGTACTGAATGGCCGTACTAAACAGTCGATAGCTGTTGGATATGGAGCTGATTGACTTGCAAAAACATTGTTACATCCATCTTACTTTGCATGTGAATGTTGTTATAGAATCACCGCAGTCCTTTTGTCTATTCGACATGAGAAAGGCTTGTATTATTAGTTCTGTGCTTAATTTCGTTCCTTGGTAAGCAGGTGAACTTGCTTAGAAATATGATAAGATGTTTATGCTTTACAGGCAATGCTGAATAACTATCCTGAGCGCGAAACGCGTATTTTTACAGACATTTGAACAGTATTTTGCAAACAGAAATAAAATTTGAGATATCAACCATCGGACTGATATATCCACGAGTTATTGTTGTTTTCTATCTCTAATATACCATAGCTTACTTCCTAAGTATCTATGACTCGAGTGCTACTAACCATACCGCATATTCACCCCGTAAGTTCGCGATAATCAAATATATGTAAAACAACGTTAGACAGCATAATCCCAAGTGTAAGCTGGAAACAAAAAAAAACAGGGTGAAAAATGACTTGCATCACGCAGCAATTACTTTTATTTAGATAGTTCCCAATCGAGCTACCTATGCGCGTCTACATAACGTAACCAGCGCGATTGCCTGCAAAGTGCTATACATGCAATTGCATGCTGTGCTTTGTTTATATACACTGTATCATACTCTGTGAATCGAGACGGCTTTGTTAGTGGCAGATGGAACAGTGAAAGTATTGTGTGTAGTCATCTAATTTATTAGTCAGCATCCACCGGAGCGGCGTCGGAAATCGCTTGCTGATAAGATCTACCCGTACAGCAATCAATACCGGTGAAAAACCATGACTATTTATACATTAAATGGATTAAACAACGGCAGCTAGCGAATTGACACATCAATATAGAGCAAGGGTATCTCAGGGGAAGAGTCGGTTGTTGCTCGAACACTTTCGAATGTGCGCTTACAAATAGGCTCGGGCCCGGGTGAACTTTCTCTATTGATAGCGGTCGGTAATAAATACAGAGAAGCCCGGCTTGTTTTGTCGCTTGTTTAATTGGTATTCACGAGTACTCTTGTTTGCAACTAAATTTAGTGTGGGAAATATGTCTGAAGTCACTATCAAAGCAGCCGAAGGTGTTCCCTTCTTCACGCCAGCTCAGGACCCGCCTGCCGGAACTTGCCTTGCGCCTGCTGAAGGGAAAGAAGTTCCTCGCGTTTTCAAGCCTTTGACTATTCGCGGGGTGACTTTCAGCAACAGAATCTGGGTGTCGCCAATGTGCCAGTATTCGTACGAAGATGGCTTTGTCAATGACTGGACCTTGGTTCATCTCGGTTCTATGGCTGCGCGCGGTGCTTCGCTGACTATTATCGAGGCTTCGGCTGTTCTCGATAATGGCGGTATTACTCCCCACGACGCCGGAATCTGGAAGGACGAGCATATTGCTCCAATGAAGAAGATTGCAGACTTTACTCACTCTCAGGGCCAGAAAATTGGTATTCAAATTGCCCACGCTGGCCGCAAGGGTTCAACCATGCCTCCGTGGACCGGCCTCAATTACGCACATGAAGGTGCGCAGAAAGGTTACCCCGACCGCGTCGTTGCTCCCTCGGCGCTCAAGTTCGATGATGACTATGCCATGCCACGCGAGCTCACTACCGCAGAGGTCGGTGAGTACGTTGAGGCCTTCAAGCAGGCTGCCATTCGCGCCGTCAAGGCCGGCATGGACGTCGTTGAAATTCACGGTGCACACGGATACCTCATCAACGAGTTCCTTTCTCCCGCCACCAACAAGCGCACCGACAAGTACGGAGGCTCATTTGAAAACCGCATTCGCTTTGCCGTTGAAATCGTCACCGCCGTCAAGTCCGTCCTGCCTGAGAACGTTTTGCTCTTCTTCCGCACTTCTGCCACAGACCGTCTCGAACACGTCGAAGGTGTCGAGAGCTGGACAGCAGAGGACACCGTTGCGCTCGCAAAGATTATCCAGCCTCTCGGAGTCGATCTTTTCGACGTCTCAAGCGGTGGCGCGGACCCTCGCGGCAGCATCGAGTACGGCCCTGCGTTCCAAGCCAAATACGCCTACCAAATCAAGGAAGCGGTTCCCGAGCTTCTCGTTGCTCCCGTTGGTGCTATTCACAAAGCAGACGTCATGGATACTGTAATTGAGAAGGCTGATGCCGTCTTTGTCGGTCGTCCGTTCTCGTGGAACCCTAACTTTGTCCTCGACCTTGCAAAGTCTTACGGTATCCAGGTCAAGTGGCCTCAACAGTACGGCTACTACACCTCGAAAGCGCATTAGACGATAGGTTTATAGAAATACAGTACAACATACAATATAATCAGATAAAATTAATGCGAGGCTACTCGTTTGTGAGAAATAAATACGTTACAAGCAGCGCGTCGCTCCCTTCGCACGAAGTGTTCAAGAAGTATCTCGTCTTAGTTCTAGAGAGCTTGACCGAACGTCGGGCGGGGCGAGAGAGAGCCGTAAGCCAGAAAATGAGGAATTGTTTTGAGACTCAACTGTTGTTTATAATGGCAAGCCAGGACAAATGTGCCCGATTTAGTAGCAGCAAAGTGGTTGTTTGCACTTGCCAGTTTCCACACTAGTTCCTATTCGAGTACCTTGTATACAAACAAAGTTAGAAAATGCATAGTGTATCGCCTTAATAAGACTGCTACGGCCGACAGACGTGGAAGTTGGCAGCATTAACGGCAGTTCTCCGGACGTAGTAAAGGACCCTATCTGAAGGGATACAATTTCTACAAAAATGATGTAAAATACTGCAAGGGTAACCAGTGAGTGTTTATGCTCCCCCGGGACGGAGGAGCGTATCAACTGGCACGGCGTAAGGGTGGATCTTGAACTTCATTATAATTACCAGTCATCATTTACTCCACTATTCTTAGCACAATGCCTGAAATCGCTGTTAGCGCAGCCGAGAGTGTTTTTTTATGCTTACTCTGGCACAAGATCCGTCGTCCAAAACTTGTATTGCGCCTGCAGTGGGTAGCAAAGTTTCAATTGCATTCAAACCTCTGTCATTCAGCATTTCCAGAATCGTGTTTGATTATCTTATGAGTCAATGCTTGTGCAAAAGATGGCTTTGTCAAAGAATAAACCTCGTTCGTTTTTAATTCATGACTGCTTATAGTGCTTCGGATGCCCCTCTCAGAAGGATGCACATATCGCTGCTCTCAAGAAAAGCAGCTGTTCTCAAGAATCATCCGCAAATGCCATTTGGACCATTCCGCTCCCGTTAGTGCCGAGAAGAGATTGTTTTGATAATGTCGTCGCGCCACTGACTATTCCCCACGCTGACGACGACTTCGTTTAGCCTCGTGAGATTACTATTTCAGAACATGAGATACACCTAATTTTAATGCCCCGGTATCAGGAGCTGTTCATGAAGGGTTTTATCATAGGGTTTTTATCATAGGGTTTTTTCATAGATAAACTGTTTGTTGACACTGTCGATTCTGCAGTTGTTGCTCGTCCTGTTTTCTTGCGAAAGAGCATGGTGTTTAGATTAAACGGGCTCCATAGCATTGTTGCTATACTTATCGTGCTCGCTATCGTTGGTATGATGTATATATTTAGCAAGGTCAATATTATTTGTGCAATTCATATATATGATACAACGTACATGATCTCGACAGATTAATCAAACTGTGATGTTAAAAGGAGTAAAGTACATTTACAAAAGAACCAACCGTTAAACACCGCTTAAACAAAAAAAAAACAAAAAAGAAGAAAACCACAAATAAAAAAAAAATGAATGGAACAAAAAAAAGTATGATATAAATCAATTGCAGAAATATTCGCTTCAAGAGTGTTTTTTTATGCCTCGTCTGTATCGAGCTTAGTCTCAAGTCTGCGTCTTGCTTTCAAAATCATGTCCTCGCGCTGTTTACGTAGCATGGCTTGTCTTTCTTCCTTTGACTGGCTCCATTTCATTTTCTTTGGAGCTGCGGCCGAGGCCGAGGCGGCAGCGGCAGCGGCAGCAGCTGAAGGATCGATTTTAAGAGTAGGCTCGATAGGAAGTCCATCTGGACCGATTTTAGTCGCGAGATGGTATCGTGTGATTAAATCAGGAAAATTGAGAGAAGATGGGATGGTTACGGGAGTTGAGGATGAAGTGCTAGCGACAGGGGAAGATGCCGAAGCAATTGGTCGAGAAGGTGCGTTTGGTGGCTATTTATAATATCTGTTAGAACGAAGAGTTGTTATAGAGTAGATATCTGGATATACATACCATTGGAAATATTCCGCCAGCTAGAAAGCGGTCGATGGTGGCTTCAACGGAACCGGATCGTTCAAGGTCGTATCTAATCTGCTCCACAGTAAGAGTCGGAGCCACGCTTTGAACTACTTCGACCATTCCTTGAGTAATTTGCCTTCGCGGAGCAGAAGATCTTGATTGATTGTCTGAACTTGATAAAGTAGATGAAGATGAGGTTGAAGTGGATGAAGCTGCATTTTGCTCTGCGGAAGAAGGCGACACGTACCAACGCACGAGAAGAAAGCCTATGACAATGCATGCAATAAAGGTAGTAGTCGTGTTATCTGTTGCCATGGTGAAATATAAATGAGTATATCTGATGTCTTTATATATATACTTGCTATTACCGGTACTGGCAGTGGCGAACTGAACCCGACTCAATTAACAACAAACAGCAAAGAACCTGTAAAATGAACAAACAATACGTTAAATAAAACAACCACTCTGGGAAAATACTGCAAAATGGCAATTTCAAGTCGAATTATACATAAATCAGTTCAGATATCTCAATTGATGGCCAGGTTTATTGTAGAATGCGCCGGAACAGCTCTCACGTGCCCTAATCCAGCTACTCGAACCTGATATTCAACTCAACTAATGTCAAGAATCCGAGTAATAAGCAATGCATTTTAAGGCAAATAAACCTACTAACAATCCATAATATATCAACACACATATACACACTGTTTTTGAGTAACCGGTAGTAAATTCAACTACACCATAAATTTCCACGTCTTACATATCACATTCTATCCGTTTCCAAAATCAGTCTGTGGGTTAGGTCTCTTATAATGGCGAAAATTCTCGAAAGTTTTCCTTATCCCGAATATTTCTCCGGAAGCCAGAAAAAGGCTTGAAATCTTTTTTACATCTTTTTATTTAGTGCTGGCTGTAAATATAATTAATATACATAGATATATATATACATATATATATTTATATATATATAAATATATAAACATATAAATATATATAGTTATTCTCTGTGTACATAAAAAATGCCATCTGTGCTGCATTATTCCTCGCGCGCTGCGCCGACATTGCGACAAATCGTCAAGTCTTCGTGTCCTCATTCTTCTTCTTCTTCTTCTTCTTCTTGTTCTTCTCGACAATCTCTGCATTCACGGCTTCAATTTTCCACCTCTGCGTTCTCTCGCAAAAGACCAGTGCGAAACCAGGCGTTTTCTCCGCTTCAATCGCGTCAATTCCACGCCTCGAGCGCGACTCGGGACGGGAAAACTGATCCTTACGGTACCCTCGGCGTGAGTAAATCCGCTTCAACCGCTGATATCAAAAAGTCATACTTCAAACTTGCAAAGAAATACCATCCGGATGTGAACAAAGAACCAAATGCCGAAAAGCGTTTCCACGAAATTCAAGCTGCATATGAAATTCTCTCGGATCCAGAGAAGAAGTCGGCGTTCGATACTTATGGCGGCGCTGCCGGCGGCGGATTCGGTGACGGCGGATTTAACCCGTCGAGCGGATTTGGAGGCGCTGGTGGATTTGGTGGATTTGGTGGCTTTGGCGGACCTGGTGGAGACTTTGATTTCGAGGATATAATTAATGCTTTTACTGGTGGACGTGGCGGATCTCGACGGTCGCGAAATGGAGGCGAAACTGTTCAGGACTTCCGCGGAGATGATATCGAGGTCAGTATCATCTTTTTCTGCTTCAACGATAAATGGAAAAGTTTACTAATGTTTATGCTATTAGGTCGTACTGACTATTGACTTTATGGATGCTGCTAAAGGCGCTGCGAAAGACGTCCACTATAATCCTCTCGTATCGTGCCACACTTGCTCCGGCAGCGGTCTCAAAGCCGGACAAAAGCGCTCAACTTGCCCTGCTTGCAGAGGTACCGGCACTCAAGTCCACATGACCCAGGGAGGATTCAGTGTTGGAACTAATTGCCATACATGTGGTGGCACTGGTGTTTACACTGATCCCAAGCACGCTTGCGGTACTTGCAGTGGTTCTGGCGTAATCAAAGCTAGACGGACTACCACCGTTGATATCCCCGCCGGAATTGATGATGGTATGAGACTTCGTGTTTCTGGAGAAGGTGATGCACCTACTATCCAATCTTCAAAGAACACTCGCGTTCACAGAGGTGATCTTTATGTTCGCGTCAAGGTCTTGCCGCATAAGCAATTTACCAGAAACGGTGCTGATATCTTTTATACTGCTGAGGTTCCTATGACTACTGCTTCTTTGGGTGGACGCGTAAGAATCCCGACTTTGGAAGGTGAAGCGGAGCTGTCTGTTCCACCTGCTACTCAAAATGGTATGACTGTTACCATGACTGGAAAAGGATTACCTATGGTTCAACGTCGTTCTGCTGTTGGTGATATGAAGGTTACGTTTAAGGTTAATGTTTTAAGGTAAGCCAATTTCAACTGTTCTCCTTTTTTTTTTTTTTTTGTATTGTGAAGCTAATTATTATATTATAGACCTACTAATGCCGAGCAAATTCAACTTCTTGAAGCGCTTGCCGATTCATTTAACGACAAGTCTGCACGTCGAACAGCTAAACCTTCTTCTCCACCTCCACCGTCATCTTCATCCAAGTGAGTCGCTCCCCCTTCTTACTTGGCCTCGCGAGAATACAACAAATGTGTGTACATATCTGAAAATACGTGCTATTGCGAAATTTCTTGTCTCCAGTTGCAAGTAGAAGAGTGGAGTAACGCTAACGTTTGCAGATCTTCCTCAACAAAAAATACCAACTCTTCCTCCCCTTCTTCCGCATCTTCATCTTCATCATCACCGTCAAAAAATACAAATTCAGAATCGACAGAATCGACAAAGAATGAAAAACATGAAGGGTTTTTTAAACGAACTATTAATAAAATTCTTCACCACGATGATGAAAAGAAATAGATTGCAAAACATGGCTTTTTACGTGTTTATCATTGTTTTTATTATAACACTTGTGTATTAATTAACCTTCTGGTGGTGGTGATGACGATGAGGATAGCGATGTTTATTGAGTTTTATTCATATTTTAATTTGTGAAATTCACAAAGAACTTATGAAATTAAACTAGATTGATTCTACGAAATCTAGTAAAATCGTCTCTTATCATCATTCTATTTTATTTATTTATTTTTTTTTTATTTTGTTTCCTTTTTTGTATATATTTTATGTTGAAGAAAAGAGTTTATTATTGTTTGTTGAGAAAAAAAAGGTATTAATTGTTAACTTTGAAAAAAAAAAAGATTATTGTAAATATTGGATAGCGAAATTTTTTTTTTATCTTTTTTTACATTTATGTATTCTCTACTATTTTTTTTCTTCTTGTATGAAGTAAAAATATTACGAATTATTAGAAATTGAAGTAGGTGAATGTGTAGTTTGTTAATTGATGATAATAATTATTCATTTGTGGGATATATATCACATTTAATTAAAGAGGATTTAAAAATATTTAAAAAAAGAAATAACTCCGTCTAAAAACGATACGATACCAAATCAAACGAAAACGAAAATGAAAAGAAAAGAAGAAGAAGAAGCAAAAAACAAAAGTACAAAAAAATACCAATACAATTCACAATTATCAAACCCATCCATCGCGTTAGAAATACTCTTCAACTTTTTACTTTTTGTTTAATTCACAAGACGAAGAGCTGAGCATTAAGGTAAATCCGCAAGCCACCATCTGCTTCTTGCCAGGTCATCAATAGTAGCTCTCATATTTGCGTTTTTCTGCAAACACAAATCCAAGAAATTCAGACATTCAGGACTAATATCAGGACGTTTACCAGTCAAATTCCAGTGTTTGTTAATTGCCTCCTCCGGTGATCGAAAGGGAGTTTGACCGGTTAAACATGTGAAAATGAGGATTCCTAATGCCCACACGTCGCATTTTTCTGCGTCGTATGGCTGTGATTGGAGAACTTCTACCGGTGCGTATTGTAAGGTTCCGTAGAATTTATGAAATTGCACGCGGGAAGTCGATGGTGTTCGGGAAGTTAATGGGGATGAAGATGATGATGGTGGTGGTGAAGGTGGTGTTGATGGAGGCAGAATTACTGCTGACCCAAAGTCAATCAATTTCACTTTCAAAGAATCATCAACAAGAATGTTTTCATCTTTGATATCTCGATCTATGTAGTATTGTTAGTCAAAAATGTAAGAGTGTAATGGTAAAAAAACAAAAATATGTGGCTTACGGTAAATCCCAAGACTATCAAGATACCATAGCGCATGAACAATCTGTCTCATCATATAACGAACTTGCCGCTCAGATAAGTTTTTTCTAGTCTCAATCATTTCGAAAAGATCATGACTATCTCTTTTGACCGCGATTCTAACTTCCGGTTCCTCTTCTTCATCATCTTGTTCAATTTCAGAAAGTTCGTCGGATGACGGATATTCAACATCCATCTCCGATGAAAATTCAACATCAGACGAAGATGCTGATGCCGGTGGTGTATAATCTCCATCTTGAGATGAATGGTACGATGCATTATCGTCAATTTCATCAGCAACCTCTTCATCTTCCATTGCTCTCTCATCAGCATATTTTCCCTTACGGATCGTAAAATTCTCACCACCAAATTTCTGTTTTGAAGCCGCCTTTGTCTTTTTCTTCGATTTAATTTTTGAAGTAGTTTGAACATTCTGGAGCTTTTCAATTGAGAGTTGCGTCAAAGGCTCTCTCACTTCACTTCCACTCGCAGCACCTTCATCAGGCTTAGCTTTTCTACTCCACGGATTGCCATGCAACTCCGTAACCACGACAAAAAAAGTTTCGTCTTGAAAATACTCATAAAAGTTAATAATATTAGGATGCCCACCTCCAGCTTGTATACGGAGTAGAATATGAAGTTCAAGTGGTAACATTCCGTGTTCAGAATCATGAGTCCATGAATGAGATGGAATTTTGGCGCGATAAATAAATTTAACCGCCACCTCTTGAGCATCTGAATAGCGCGTCGCAGACATTACAAATCCAAATCCTATACCATAAAAAATATCAAATCACATTAGCAATCAGTTATAAACAAAAAAAATAAAAAAAAGAGAACGCGTCAAAGCTAGGCACATTGGCACATACCCCCACTTCCAAGCTCATCACCAAGTTGATATCTTTCCTCAAAATCTGGATGTAAGATACACCCCTTCAGTTTCTCAGACACCACAATAACTTTCTTTTTCTTCATATACTGCGCAGAAGGCGTTGCAGGAGTCAAGGCTACGTGCGTAGCAGTGTTGAAGCTCGTAATTAACGGCGCATCGCGGACAGTTTTAACGCGTTTGGGAGTAATCGAAGACGCTGAATTCACGCGTTTAGAAGGGGAGGTAGGGAATTGCGTTGTAAGTGGTAATTTCACTGATGAAGAAGGAGTTTGCGGGCACTTTAGCTGCGATGAAGGCGACGCGTTGTTGTGATATTGAGTGTAATGAGTGTTGAAGGATGATTGAGGTTTTGAGGTGTATGTCGTCTTTGGGCGCGAGTTATACGAATATTGCTGCTGCTGGTAGTTCTGCTGCTGATACTTGCTCTTCACGGGAAAGTACTGCTGTCTAGGTAGTTGCACATACGGCGACGCCGGACGCGGAGGCGACGACGACAGAGTGGAGGAGGACGACGGTGTATTTCCGTAGTAGAGACCAGGCGGTTGATTCGAGATCATAACTGGCGCAGAAGAAGATGCATGGTTAATTCCGTGTTGCTGTATGTGACGATGCTGCTGCTGCTGCTGCTGCTGCTGCTGATGCTGCTGCTGCTGCTGATGCTGCTGATGCAAAGGATGTTGTTGATGAGTAGGAGGATTCATGATAAAAGGCGACGGCGGAGGCGATGAAGGCAGCGGCGGGTACACAGGTCTGTTTCTATACATTATTTCCCTATTCATGTATATATATCCTATGTTATTTGTGACGAAAGATGATGATAATAGACAAAGAGAAATGAACGCGCGGGAGAAAACGCGAAGAATGCCAAAATCTGAAGACGCGCAAAATTCAGAACGCGTCTGTTCGCGCGGTGAGCTAATAAATAACCTGGACCCTGAAAACGCGTTTTTGACGCGCTTTTTACTTCCTTTGTCGTTTAATTGACTCTACGCTACAACGTGTTGGCTTTTATTTGCATTCTCGTGAGATATCCACCAGTAACAATATAATACTCGCAAACGACCAATCAAGTTGTTGAACGCGTTATAAAAGCGTGCTAGTAAAATATCGTGCATTTACGGCACTTGTCTACTTTGCTCACTATTCACTTTCTCAGTTCGTGTATATACACCCGTAAACAGAAAGGAGATCCAGATTGATAAACCAAATGTTCTAATAATTGTATTATCCATTATCAGAGGAAAACGGACTAGAAAAATCTAACGTGCGCGGTTGATGACTACGCATAAATCCATAAATAACTCAGTAAAGTTATAGTCTCAGTACACCACAAATAACTCTACCAAAGACGGCTTTCAAGCTAGCCATCAGCCGAGCCATCGTTAGATTGTTTTAGTCCGTTCTCCTTGTAATAATGAATTTTCATAATAATCAATCAGTAGAGAATTTCCGCAAGTCTGAGTATAAAAGCTAAAGTTGTGCAGTTTGATCTCATTAGTTAAAAAATAATACGTTACTCGATGCAGCATTCGGCAAAGACAGGCGAAACAACTGCTTTGAATATTCATCTAGGTAATATGCTCATTACAGCTACAAATTGCGGATATTTTATAGACTAGACCATCATCTGCATATAATCATTGTGTCATAAAGCAGCAATATCCGCAGTTGAGCGTGACACATATATAAAAAGAGAAAGAGAGAAAATCGGACGTTCAAGATCTTTAAATACTCTAAACTAAATGTGCTAGACACATTATCCGCGTGTAATTTATATTACGTCATTACCTTATTCACACTTATTCATAATTCAGTACTATTTATTTTACATAACGTATTAATAATGCTACAAATCTTGTTTTTTACTATCTACATTTTCAGAAGTAGTCGAACAGACATCAAATTCTGCTGATTCACCAACCTGAATAGCATCGTACACTCCAGTTTCCGGGATTCTTAATAAATTTGTTAGTTTTAGTCTAAGTATCCTCAAACCAAAGCCACTTACGAATACTTTCTCAAAGCTTGCTTTAGCTTTTCAATTGGTTCGAGAATTGGCTCATCAGTGAGAACCCACTATGTTTGTAGTCAGCATCTATACAGTCACTTCGATAATAACTAATATACGTACGGTTCCATAATGCATTGCTAAAGCACGCTTAGCTTTAACGTCGCGAAAGATATTCACAGAGTCTTCTGGATCAGAATGTACTCTGCTCATAATATGTCTAGGAGAGTAAGCACCGATAGGCAGTAAAGCAAGATCAAAAGGCCCTCTGTATTCTCCAATTTCTTTGAAAGCAGGACACTCGGGTAAATCAAGAGCATGATCATCTTGATCTTTGGGAAGTTTCGGCACAGCACGATAGCCAGTGTCACCAGCAAAGTATAACTTTCCTTGAGATTCAATTCCCCAAGAAGCGCAAAGAGCTTTCCCATGGTCTGTAAGGCTACGGTTAGACGTGTGCTGAGCAGGAAGACAAGAAACCGTGGCATTGATTCCATTGATTGTAATATCACGCTGATCCCACCAGTCAAGTTCAGTGACGCTGTGCACACCTGAGCTCGTGAACCAAGCTTTCATACCAAGCGGGACAAAATAGTGAATGTCAGGGAATGTTTTGTGAAGTAGTTTAATAGAGTGGTAGTC
This sequence comes from Myxozyma vanderwaltii, assembly GCA_030556335.1. Taxonomy (NCBI): domain Eukaryota; kingdom Fungi; phylum Ascomycota; class Lipomycetes; order Lipomycetales; family Lipomycetaceae; genus Myxozyma; species Myxozyma vanderwaltii. Next base: position 43,591 of record JAKTPV010000022.1, read on the forward strand.
AAGATGGTCGTAATGCGCATGCGAAATGCAGACAATGTCAATTGGCGGCAAGTCGGTGACTTTACACGGCGCAGGTGAAATACGATCGAATCCGGGGAGATACGCCGGTACACACTTATTTCCGAGCAAAGGATCAAATAGTGCAACAAGTCCTGAAGGCATTTCTGCAATAAACGAGGCATGGCCAAGCCATGTTGCTCTGATCTTGGACTCATCGCGAGAGGCATCTTTGACAAAAGCAGGCACAGCAAGAGGCATCATGTCAGCAGAAACCTTTACGGAGACCCACTCGCCGCAAAGTCTGCTGCGCATAACCTCAGAAAACTTGATATCTCCTTTTCCAAAGGATTTCCATGGTGCTTTGAAGCGACCGGAAGACGTATGATGAGCTTTTTCTGCTGCTGACGGGGGATTTTGAGCAGGCGCTGCGGGTTCAGAGACATAAATGGACTTCGAACCAAAAGAACCTTTTGAGGACAGCTTTGAGAGCGGCATCTCAGACAGCAACGGGGAAGAGATTATATTTCGTGCAACTGAGGCAATTGATGACGATGAAGAAGAGGAAGAGGAAGAAGAAGCATAACGAGCAAATAGTCGTGAAGTACAAACCATCGCTGACAGCAAAAGCTCTGATATTTGGACTCGCAATCGGCAAGGTTTAGGGTACTCTGTGCGCCACTTTATCGATTAAAGAGACGTGAGCCAAGCAGAGCAATAAACAGACAAAGCTCTTTCAATTGCTCGGGGCATGTACTTTGCCAACAATTCTGCTGTAAACTGTTGCTGTCTGGGTGCTGTTGAAAGAGCGGGTTTCTAAGACTCTGACAGGAAGATCTCAGCCGCGTAGCAAGCGGCAGATTAGTCATACATTACATATGCAGAGATGAGTATGACTGCCCCGTGATCTCTCTCATTTCGGTTCAGTCCATCGATCTACCCCAATTTTCACTTGCTTCTGCACAGGTGTATTATTACTATATGAATATCAATGAGGGTGATTTCAAGCAGAAGCAGTTTGTTTGCGCGACGGAGTCTGTCGACGGGCTCGTCTGGTTTGCGGACACCGTTCGCCAACGACCACGACCTGGCCGAACACCATATTCGTGAAATAAAGCGGTTCTCGGATCTTCCTGCTGGTTTTGGAGTTAATCAGCATATTCCAATTGATGACAGCTTTAAAGAGCATTTGCGATCAACGCTGTGGAAGTTTAAGGCGCCAATCAGATACGCGTTTGCGTACGGATCCGGGGTGTTTTCGCAGGGCACGTCAACGTATAAAACAAAACCTCAAGTGGACATGATCTTTGGTGTTTCGCATACGCAGCATTGGCACTCTCTCAATATATCGCAGTTTCCTGAACACTACTCGTCGCTGCGCTTTTTGGGTTCTGCAGCGGTTGCGCGTGTGCAAAACCTCGGAGCAGGCGTGTACTTTAACCCCTATGTTGAGCTCAATGGACTCGTTATAAAGTACGGGGTAGTCAACATCGACACCCTCATACGCGACTTGCTTGCTTGGGATACGCTATATGTCTCTGGAAGACTACATAAACCAGTTAAGATCTTGCGTGACGACCCGCGCGTGCGTCTTGCGAACCAGCGCAATCTGTATTCCGTCCTTCGAACTGCGCTGTTGCTGCTGCCAGAGACCTTCTCCGAGCATGATCTATACTCGACTGTTGCTGCAATTTCTTATACTGGAGACCCGAGAATGAAGGTGGGCGCAGAGAACCCGCAGAAAGTCAGCAACATCGTCACAAACCAGCTTCAGCACTTCCATCGCCTCTACGCACCTCTCATTGATACTTTACCAAACATCCAGCTTGTAGATGCGTACAACGGCATATCAAACGCTCACATCTCACTTAAGCAGGATATGGACCCGATTCGGAGAGGTAATATGGTTGCACGTCTGCCGTCTTCGTTCAAGCAGAAATTGTACTCTCAGTACTCCTCCATTCTCTCTGTTAACCCGGAAGATTACGCCCTGGAACCAGCTACACAAAGTAGCGACGAAAAGACTAAGATCTTACCACGTCTAGTTGGCACTGAATTAGATCGCATGATTGCATCTCACGGCTCTCTATCCTCCGAAGTCTCAAAAGCAATTACCGAAACGGTTAAATGGCCATCCGCAGTGCAAAGTGCAAAAGGTGTTGCTACAGCTGGCTTCTCCAAAGGCATCAAGTATATGAGCGAGAAGTTTGCAAAGCGCAAGGCTGCTGCTGCTGCTGTAGCGTCTAAATAAACCAGTCATTTTCGTGATTGAAGAAAAAATATGGAGTGTTTGAATATATAAGGTTTCTTTTTTAGTATATTAGATGTACAAAATTTGTGCTTAAATAAAACTAAATTGGCGTTCTTCTTTGACTAATCAACGTTTAAGAGCAGCAAATCTCTTTGATAACTCATCTAAATCAGGTACCGCGTCCTTCTTGGGCGCAGGTTTGCTTACAGTCTTGCCTTCATATGTCACCGCCGGCTTTGGATTCTCAGGACTAGCAGCAATCGGGGCAATTTTTATAGGTGCAGTTCCTACGGATGGTAATTGCAATTCTTCTGCAGTCTCAGGTACACCGCCACTAGGAGAATCATCATCGTCATCAACATTAGTATTATCTTGAGGCAGGAACTTTTTTCTCTCTTCCTCACTAAGTCCACTCCACGGGATACGATAAGTACGAGCGATTTCCTCCAAATAAAGTTTCACCAGCTCTTCCTTTGGCGGCTCGATTTGCAGTTTCTTGTACACTCGAGGAGTGACAGATTCTGAAGCATTATCAAGTGCATCGCGAGCAAATTCTTTACCAAACTTTGCGATTAATATATCTCGAACCTGTAGTAATTCTTTAACATCTGTGCGACCTGCTGCGTAGATTATAGATTTAACAGCCTCTTCAAGTCCAGGATCGCAATCCCGTCTGGGTTTACCCATAATTAGTTATACGTATATACTAAGAAGTGCAAATGATGTTGGGGCATACCGCTGATCAATAAGTCCTATCCGCGCCAGTAACAATTCGCAATAAAGCTCGAGGATTTCAAGTAACTCGACGTTAATTTCCTGACGAATAACATTTTCCACTCTGATTTTCGCAGATTCGCTTTTCTCGCTCGAAAGCAAATGCGCAATCTACAACAACAACAAAAAAGGTCAGGATCTAATCTCAAGTTATCTTATCAGTAGCCACGTACGTCTCTGCGTTGTTGCTTTGCTAACGCACTATCTTTTTGCTGAATATGCCTGAGTCTAGTAATTGAGAGCTTTAATTGAATTTTAAGTCGAGTCTTGAGAGGAATTAGAATGATGTTATTTATCAGGGTTCAACGACAGGACAACGTACGCCAACCTGAGGAAATGCAGATTGCGGAGCCATTAAGAATATTCAATAAGTTGATAATAACAATTACACAACTATAGTTAAAGAAGTACTAGATTTGGAACTGAAGGTGTGGTCTTTATATTGTTATTAGTTGTAAGAGCTTCTAGTCGAGATGTGACGTTATCTGGCGCTTTTAATCTGAATCCGGGTCTCGAGCGGCTTCTAACTTTGAAATTCGAGAACGACAAAAATCACCTAAGATTACGAAATTGATACAGTAAATACTGATTTAGTTCTACTAGCATAGATGATTTCAAATATTCAAAACTGATTCTAGCACTATAATACATTATACATAAAACGAAAAGATAAAACATAATAGAAGATAAAACGCCGTAAAATTATTCACAGATACATGATTCCATATTTAAATTCACAACTATCAAAGTAAGCTGCTTTTGCTCCAGCATAAGCGTCTATTCTAGCCGGTCGAGATATTCTAATCGATGTAATACAACTTGCTTTGATGTCTCTTCGATTTCACCTGCTAGAAATACTTCATCAAGAATCGCATATACCTATAATTAGTCAACAATAAGTCAGCTATTTTCAAGCACGATTATTATGAATAGTTTCAAAACAAATAAAAATAGCAAAAAAAAAAAAAAAGTAGAGATAATGTACACACTTTATAGAAGTTGAAAACCAAATCTAATTCACAAACGTTTTCAAAAAACGTATCTAAAACCTCAACGAATAAATGAATAGCTTCAAGGTATGCAAGTTCGTTATCATTCGAATCGACACACGCACAAAAGAATAAGCCAGCGTATCTTCTGTACACAATTTTGAAATTCCGAAACTGCATTATAGTGAATTTAGTTAAATATATCTATCGTTCTATAGGAAAGAAAATAAGAAAGAGTGGGGATATACCTCGACGAAATTAGACTGATATTTTTGGTCTCGCGGGGCTACTAATCTGTGAACTTCACCTTTCAATCGTACTTTCTCTTCATCCTAAAAGCAATATAGATACAGTCAGTCATCAATGTATAGCATTAGACCAGATAACAGCAGGTCACAAATACATGGTGGTAAACATACATCATAAGGTGCATAATACTTTGCTAATCTCGTCTTTCCTTGTCTGTTTTGAACAAGAACAAACTGCAGCATTCTCGCTCTTTAAATTAATTAACAAAATAATATCACTTTCAACTAATTTATAAAGTAAACAATATAAGATCAATTAGTAGATTTGAATTGATCCCGGTTACAGCCGCGCTCAATATTGAATTTCTGACACTAAGAAATTTAAAGTTTATTTGGAAGTTTAACCACAAACACGTTCCAATTTACTCTCATAACAATACAACAGGAAAAACACACTCTAAGCAACTAGAAAATATACTGTAATAGTTAACAAGTATGAGAAAACTGACTGCAACTCCTCTTCAGTCTTCTTCTTCTCAATCAGGAAGTTCAATTCCGGTTCCGAGACGGGCATCATCGTTGTTTACACCTGGAAATGCAATCCCAAAAGTAACACTTACCTATTATGATATTCCATACTTTATAAATGAAACTGACTAATCAAATATAGCAGCCTGTTTCAAGAACTTTGTTCACTCAATCACAATTGCCAGCATCCCAATTAAATACCGCTGACAAAGTAGATGAGAAAGCTAAAGATCCAGCTACAATAATCGCTTCATTACGAGCAGAAAATCATGCATTAAAATATGATTTATCGAATCTCAAAGATGAACGCGAACGTGATAAACTGAGATACGAAGACTCTACTCGTGAATTAGAACGGAAAATTGCGGATGAAGGAAAACGTGCTGATGTATGTGTCTTTCGTTTATCACAGTGAGTAATAGCTAATTGTGATGATAGGCTCTGGAAACAGATCAGCAATTCCTTCTTACAAAACACAATGAAGCGGCTACAGAGTTAGCGAGTCTTAAACTATCTTTACCAACCATTAAATCAGCTCTTGAAAAACAAGTTCGCAATCTTGAACAGGAACTTTCCGAAGCTCAAGATGCTAGATTCGAAGCTGACTCTGCTCTTCGATCCACAACATCCAAAGCAAACCGTCAAATTGAAGATTTCAAATTAAAAAACTCAACTCTATCAACTGCACTTGAAGAACTCACTGAGCAACTTGCTTCACAACAAAGTAAAGTTTTGGAGAAATCGACAAGAGTAAGCGAACTTGAACAGGAAAATGAGAAATTAACTCTAGAAAACAAATCCCTAAAATCAAAATCTGAAGATATATCAACTCTTGAAACGCTTGAATCTCAACTTTCGAATCAAATCGCACTTTCAAAATCTCTTGAATCAAAATTATTCATCATAACTCCAGAGTTAAATTCCCTTCGAGAATCACACAAAAAATTTAAATTCATTCAAGAGGAGAAAACTTTACTCGAAGCAAGATTAAAATTAATGGAAGACCTTCGTCGTCAACTAGCTGATGCTCAAGTAGAAGTAGCTAATCTTCAACAAGAAAAATCTCGCTGGGCGGCTGTAGCAGAGCAAACTGGTGGTGAATACAGGTCTCCTGAAGATGTGATGTATGCACTGTCATCAGAACGTGCAGAAAGACTTGCACTTCTTGACAAAGTTGGAAGACTTGAAGCGGAACTTTCTGCTAGAGAAGTAGGACTAACAGGGGATGCCAAAGAGATTGAAGAAATTGTATCTCAAGTTGAGAAATTACAAGAAACTATCGAACGGAATGCAAAAGCAATGGCAAGACTTGAGCGACAAAAAAATATGGCTTGTAAAGAGGCTGAATTTCTAAGAGATCAATTAAAATCTTTTGATAGCGAAGAAACTGTTTTTATGCAAGGAAATTATGATAAACAAAAATCTCAACGGATCGAAAGTCTGGAGAAATTGTTGAAACAAGAGAAAGATGAAGTAAACAGACTATCCCAAGAAATTTCCATATTTGAAAAAGAACCACGTGAAAGTACTAAAAATACTACAAACAGCCCGTTAAAAAGGAAACGAGGACATGCACAAACGGAAGAAGAAAATGAAAATGAGCAAGTCGGTGAACTACTTCGACGAAATCGACAATTACAAGATGAAGTTACAGTTTTTGTACGAAATGATGAAAAATCAAAGATTGAAATAAATCATTTAAGATCTCAAATAGCAGCACTAGAAACTGCCAAAACTGCACAATCTCGAGTTTTGGAATTACGTGATAATCCAGTTTCGAGAGATCAAGCAGTGAAAAAGGATATGCTTGATGCTTTAAAATCTGAAAATAATGCATTGCTTGCACAGCTTGAAAATCGAAGAGACGATATAGGACGAGTTATAAATGTCGCAACTCTAGATCGACTAAAACTTGAAATCAAAGAAATGCAAAAAGAAGTAGCAGATAAGGAAAAACGTATGCGACGATTGAAAGAGATCTGGTCTGCAAAATCAGTTGAATTTCGCGAAGCAGTTTACTCTTTATTAGGCTATAAACTTGATTTTCTTGCAAGTAATAAAGTCCGCGCAACTTCAATGTTTGCTGCTTCTGAAAATGAATCATTCACTTTTGATCCAGCAGCCGGAACTATGAAAATGGGTGGAAGACCTGATAGTCCTTTCGCAATGGAATGCGCTAATTTAATCACGTTTTGGGTACAGGAGAGAAGAGAAATTCCGTGTTTTTTGGCTGCGTTGAATTTGGAGTTGTATGACAAAACTACAAAAGCTGCAAGGTTTTAATAGTTTTTACTTACTTGTAATTTCATTTCAGCTAAATGCTATACTAATATGACATACACATTTCCAAGAAAGAATATATATTATCATCAAACAATTTCTCTTGTATAAATTGCTTAATCGCTTTTAAAAGCTCTTCTGATTATCAGAGCAAGAACACAAAGTAATGACTTACTATAACGTATGTGTTTTAATTACTAAAACACAGAAAAGCATCTACGTCGTATATATTAAACTTGACTAATATAGATAGACAGATTTAGTAGGGTTTCTAACCTAACCTTAGTAAACTCTAACACATATTAGGGTTTATCATAGGGTTTATTATAGGGGTTTATTATAGGGTTTTTATCATATAGAAACCATATAGTGTTTTTCTAAATTATGAGTCCTTTAATTGAGTGTTAATACAAGCTCAATAACTGCACAGTAGTACATACAGCTCATTATAAAAAATTTGCAATTTGTCGGGAAGTCATTGATAACGTCGAGCAGCAAACAAGTTTTCAGTCGACCAACGCGGTGTCTTTTAAGTATCTCCTTGACAATCAACGCGTTCAATGCGCGTTGCAGAAGTTGCTTAACAGCACGTCATAATGAATACTAAAATCATCTGAACTACTCAATTAAAGAGATAGGACTCCAGTTGGTTAGATACTTGCATGTTTAATATAGACATTCAATTAATGAAATCTGTTTGCCCCTGCGCCATATATTTGCGCAGTAAATAATTACATGAAGGAAAGATATGATACAAAAAAAAGTAGAACAGGTAACTTGTTCTTAATAATCATCTTTAATTACCACAAATTGACCACCCGTATGAAGCTTTGAGCTATCTTCAGGTTTCAAACCCGCAATTGCCCACTTTTCTGCAAAAGCTTGACGATTCTTTTCCGCACTCTCTCGAATTTTGTTTAATCTCCAAGAACAGTTTTCATTAAATTGACATACTCGACATTTATGAGCTTCTTCAATTTCCACTCCAACTGGATCTCTTTCTCCTTTCCAATATTGAAACATTGAAGCCAGAAATAACTCTAACGAGGCAGAGTCATATGTAAAATCGACTCCTCCAAAGACTTTGGCGTCATCTTGATGAATGTAAATTACAGACATTGTATCGCTTATTTTATTCCTAAATTCCTGGAATTTCTTGGACACTAAAAACCAAACATCTTCAAGAGTTTTCATATTAAAAAGAAGATCAACGTATTTTGCTTTATCGATTTCTTCAGACTGTGATACTTGTGTTTCTTCAGATTCAAACAGAACTTCAAGTTCTCTTTTGAAAGAATCTTGGATTATTTCATTTTCTAAAACTTCTGAGTAAAATCCATCAGACAATCCCTTTTTTAAGTCAAGTCCAAGATGTTCAGCTAAACGATTTATATCAAAATTTCCTTCTGTTAGATTTTGGAATAATAATCGGTATATCTGAAGTTGGAAATACGTTGATTTTCGTTGTGATTCACTAGGAAACGATCTATAAGTTCGTGTTTTTGAATCCGCAATTCGAATCTGTCGAGGGTGTTTTGGTGGAGTTTCTTCAAGGACTTCTGCAGGGGAAGATTGATCTTGGTCTAATGTGATTTGCGACAAAGGTTTGAAAAAACTGGAAATTCTCGATTGATGATCAGGATTGGATCGAGACATAAATTGTGATAATGACAAACCGTCTTCTGTATCTTCAGTATCGCTAATACCCGCCGAATCTGTAATAATCCCAGCTTGTGAATCAGGTTCCGGAGAATTTCGGATCTCATCAGGGATATCTTTCTCATCCACCAAAATCGATTGCGACAAACTTTCACCACTTTGAGCAATGACAGGGGTGGGTGATCGATATGTTCTAGGTGACCGAATGAACGGTGGAGGCTCAGGAATATCTTCAGTATCAACAAATTCGACACCAGTTGGATTATACCTCGATTCGAGAAATGTGACTTCGTCTATAATTCCACTAATATAAACATCTCCAAGAAACCCAAAAACCCGAAGCTCACGAGCAACAGCATCTTCGCCTCCAGCAGCTAGCTGCGTGAGTGATTGTAACGAGAGTAGTGTTTCAATAAATTCCAGTGCTTTTTTGTCTTCAATTGTGAATGCCTCGACATCAACTTCAAGCTCTTGTTTATATTGAAGTTCGATATCACGATGAATTTTAGTTCCACGACGCATGGCGGATGTATTCCGGAATTTCTTGGTGTAATTTTGATAAAAATACTGTAATTCACAATATGATGGACCGACGAAATCAGTAACTCGAAGTTTCCATCCATCACGATATTCAGTCAACATATTTGAGCTCTTCATATCTAAAGCATCTTGAAAATGTAACGGAAGCACATCTTCGATCTCATCAACCGGTCTAGTTGGAATTTTCTCCGATTCAAGGAATAAAGATGAGCTTCGTCTAGTCGCAAGAGTCCATGGTGAAGGAGATCGGCTTGGTGGCAGAGATGCACTTTCAACTGAATCCTGAGATGCCTCGTAAGGAATTTCCAAGTCAAGTTCAATTTGATTCTCTACCGTTGCGGAACTCTTTTTCGGTCGACCTCGTGTACGTTTAGGTACAGTTGTTGAAGAGCTTTCAAATAGATCATCAAGAGCACTCGATTGAACATTAGAAGTTAAATTTTTCCTTGGCCGACCGCGCTTCCTTTGAACAATTTGCGATTGCTCAGTATTTGATATATCCAGTAATTTCTCCTTCGTAGTTCGTTTCGGTGGAAGTTTGACTTCGAGTACTACATCTCCCTCTCCTCCACCTCCACCTGCTGAAACTAAATCGGATTCAGATTGTGATTTCTTGCTTCGTCGTGTTCTTTTGGTTGGCGGTAAATCAGGTGGTGAAGACGAAGAACTGGCCAATTTTAGTTCGCGGACTATCTACCCCAAGTCAATAAGAATTAGCAATCCAATAAAGAAACAAACAAACAGCAATATAACTAAGCAAAGAAAAGGACAAATTTCATACATTCAATTGGCGAATTAAACAACCCCGAAATCCTATTCGATTCAGGGACCGAATATAAATCATCTTTATTTTGTTTATCTTCTTCTCCAATCAAAGCAACAACCTGCTCTTGTCGCTGCTGCTGAAGTTTACCTCTCGCCGCTGCCGCAGATAATGCTGCTTCTAATAGTTCGTCGTCGTAAGAAAAATCCGATCCATAATCTGTATCAGACATATAATTCGCTATAATTCAACCACCTTGCTTATATTTATTACATATGTCGTTGATAATGAAAGCTGCAAGACTGTGTGTAAAAAGTGTGGTTGCTAATAATGCGTGGCGATTAAACCTGCTTAAGCTCTGCGGAAATAGTTTTAATTTCAATATTTGCGTGTCATCAATGACATAAGCATATTAAAACTTTAAAAGTTTTGAGATGCCGTGCTCGACTACTGAAAAGTTATTACTCTTAGTATATAGGTCACAGTCTAAAGTGCTGCAACAACAACAAGAACAATAGCAGCAACAGCAACTACTACTGTTACCGTGTAATAGAGGAATAAATAATGGCAGAAGAAGCATTTCCTCCTTCTCCCGCTCCGTCGACACCGCGTCCCGGTGGGTCGGCTCGAAAGTACAAGATCGAGACTGAGATAGTGTACACAGAGTCTCCGGACCAGTATCGTTCTTCGTCTGTGCCTATTTACCAGACTGCTACTTTCAAGCAGGCATCAGGTACTGAAATGGGCGAGTACGATTACACTAGAAGTGGAAATCCGACGCGAACACATCTTGGTAGGTTTAAATTGTGTTATTTGGAAGATGATGAGGTGAGGCTAACTATTGTATTCAGAGAGACATTTGGCAAAGATTATGAACGCAAATCGCGTGCTTGCTGTTGCTTCTGGAATGAGTGCTATGGATGTTATTGCGCGTTTACTCCGACCTGGCGATGAGGTTATCGCCGGTGATGATCTTTACGGTGGTACCAACAGATTACTCAAGTATCTTGCCACGAACGGCGATATCATTGTTCACCATGTCGATACGACTGTCGTTGAACGTGTGATTGAGAAACTCACTCCAAAGACTGCGATGGTACTGCTCGAAAGTCCTACCAATCCGCTCATAAAAATCTGCGATATTCCTACAATCACAAAACTTGTCAAAGAGCAGCAGCCAAAAGCCATTGTAGCAGTCGACAACACCATGATGTCGCCTCTCGCTATGTCTCCTCTTGACTTTGGCGTTGATATTGTATACGAATCTGCTACCAAGTTTTTGAGCGGTCACCACGACCTCATGGCTGGTGTAATTGCAGTCAATGATGAACAATTAGGAGACCGTCTGTTTTTCACCATCAACTCTACTGGCTCCGGTCTGGCGCCTTTTGACTGCTGGTTGCTTATGAGAGGTATCAAGACTCTTGCTATTCGATTTGAAAAGGCCCAATCCAACGCTCAGTACGTTGCTGAGAGACTTGAAGCCGCTGGATTTAAAGTCCGATTCCCCGGTCTCAAATCTCATCCTCAGTACGGTTTGCACTGGACTATGGCTACTGGTGCCGGAGCTGTTCTTTCGTTTGAAACAGGCGATGTTGCGATTTCAGAAAAGATTGTCGAAGGTGCGCGGTTATGGGGAATTTCAGTGTCGTTTGGATGCGTCAATAGTTTAATTTCGATGCCTTGCAAAATGAGCCATGCGTCGATTGATCCAAAGGTTAGAAAGGAACGTCAGTTGCCGGAAGATCTCATTAGATTGTGTGTCGGTATTGAGGATGCGGAGGACCTTGTTGACGACCTCGTACATGCTATTGTGCAGTCTGGTGCAGCAAAACCCGAGGCATTTGCAAAGAAGTAGAATAGCAATATATCAAGTTTATTACACATTGGTTACGTAAGTATGTAGTTAGTACTTATATAATAAACTTTTGTGTTACCCCGATGCGGGCGATGATTCGACGCCGGGTAGCTGCGGTTCGTCCAGAAGCGAGGGACAGGCAGCAATTTGTCAGTTATCGCATATTCAATTCAATTTCAACTCGCTGCTGCAAAAAAGACAAAAAGAAGCAACTAAGGCGACTCAATGGACTCAATTTCGCGGTCCGAATACGCGGACAAGGTTTTGGTAAGTGTTCTACCTGTTTTGATTACAGAAAAGGTGCAAAAATGGGCTAACTGGCTGGTCACATTATCTCCACAGTCGTCGCTTTCGCCGTCAGAAGCAGTCACTTTGCTGAAAGAAAGACTCCAATATTCACGTAAAGCGAACGAAGAACTCGCAGACTGGGTTGACGAGCGTCATCGGATTGAGCTCGAGTATGCAAATGCGCTCGCAAAGTTGTCGTCGCGCCGACTCTCCCCCGCCGTCGCCCAAACTGGCCTCGGTTCCTTCGCTCCAGTTTGGAACAAGGTCGCAGAGTCGACAAATGTGCTCGCCGGAGCATCGCAGAGCTTTGCAAACAAACTTGAGACCGAAATCATTAATACCCTCAGACGACATGCTTCGTTGGAAGGCGGTGACCGCGAGTGGGCTGAAATGCGCATGATCCACACAAATCTATCGACTCTTGCTGATGATATCACGAGTGCGGAAGATAAGGTTGAAAAGTATAGGCGCAAGGGCTCGGACAAAATCACCGGTGCTCATGCTGGAGTTAACCAGGTTGTTGCTGAGTGGGATTCCCAAGCGCCGTTAGTCTTTGAAAAACTGCAAGCTCTCGATGAAGGTCGTTTTGTAATGCTCAAAGATGCCTTGACTCGATACCAAACCTCCGAGGTCGACCATGCGCAGCGAGTAGTTTCTCTATGTGAGAGCAATCTCAATGAATTGCTCTCGTTTGATCCCGCTGATGAGATCAAGATGTTTGCTCTCCAGGTGCAGACAAATGGTTTGCCATCAGTTGCATCGCAATCGACTGCCGTTTCTCACGCGAGAATAGCACCTCCCCCACCTCCTCATGGACATGGACATCAACAGGCCCTTCAATCGCAGCAGCAACAACTGCAGCAGTTCCAGCAAGCCACTATGCGAACAGCTTCCGTTCTTCCCGTTCCTTTGCCATCCTCGGGCTCATCTCGAAGACGGTCTTCTGTCACTCCTGGAGAGCCATCGCCTTCGCCTGGTATGTCCTTTGCTTTTCTTTTTTATATATGTTAAAAAGTAGCAGCAATCACTAAGATGACTGATTACAGGCAAAACTTCCCGCTTCAACCGCATGTCGACAATTCTGCGTAAATCTGAGTCCGGCGGCCGTCGTCTTTTTGGTTCATCCAAGGACAAGAAAAACAAACATGTGAACGAAGTCGCTGATGTTCGTGAATCTGCCGCTGAAACTAGTAGTTTGAGCTCTAATCGTTCGTCGCAGTACAACGCTGGATTTCATGCTCCTCCTCCTCCTCCGTCGAGAACCACGGGTTCCGGAGCTGTTCCTATTGCTCCGGCCCAGGTCGTGCCTCCTGCTATGACTCAGACTACGAGCTTTAGTTCGTCGGTGTTTAGTAGTGGAATGAATGGCCATACTGCTGATCCCGATGCTATTAATGTCATTGGCCAATCTCAAGCTCTTCCTACGAAAACTACAACCGCAACTGCTCCTGTACCCGCAGCTGTGCCCGCTGTGACTACTCCCGAAGTTGATTCTGAGGGATACTCTATTCCGCCGCCTGCTGCCAAGGGTTCTGCTGTTGCAGAGATGGATGAGACATATGGCGGATTACAAGATATTAATGGACGTAATTTGAATGTGGATATTCAGTCTACACCACTCAAGGACGAGCAAGACGAGGAACAAGCTGCTCGCGACCGTGTAGCTTCAAGCCTGCGCATGAAGCCTACTGCCACCCCTAGCAGAAGTATGCGTGGAAGACGCGGTGAAAATGCCGCTAGCAAGCTATATTCTGGCGGAAATTCCGCACTTCCAGGCGACGCTCCTGTGTTACCCGTTGGGTTGACGAGTATTATTAATTCCGGACATGGACATGGACCTGCTCCACCTCCTCCTTCGCATAAAAATTCATCAGAGGTCGATAGCGTAACTACTGAAAAGGCGTTACCGCCTGCTGCTTCTGAGGTTCCTGCTGAAACTGCTGCTGTCAAAGTTATAGAGACTGCTGTTGAAGATCATGGGTTAGGAGATGTGGCATTATTGGGAAATACAAACTCGATGGCGACCGGCGAGGAAGAAGAAGACGAAGAGTATGAAGACGCTCCTTTGACCGGCGCTGTTGTAGAGAAAGAGGTCAAAGAAGAAGCCGACGAACCTGTGTCTGAAGTTGAGCCTACACTTGAGCCAGTTATCCCAGTTCTTCCTGATTTGTCATCTAGCGTTGTTGAAACTGTTAATGTCTCCCTTCATGGCGGAGTACCAGCCCGAGTGCTGATTGTTGGCGACATTGCGTTATCATACTCGGGTAATGCTACCAAGCCAGTTCCGCTCAGACTCACAAATACGGATATCATTGATCGGATTCAACCAAACGTACAAGTCATCTCATCAGTAGAAGACGACGAGGATGATGAAGACGGGTATATGTTACTTCCTCAGCAATTGTCGCCAGCTCCCATGATTGCGTTTAAATACTCACTTGCAAATTCTGACTTTGTTCCTGTGATTGTAACGCCTGCATGGAAGTTTGAAGAGCATCAGACCTCGGTTATTGTCCGATACATGCTCAACCCTTCATATCCTGCCGAGGAGCTCGTGATGAGTGGCTTCAGTTTGGTGGTTAGCATCGAAGGTGCTGCGGCGAAATCGGCGCAGAGTAAGCCTTCCGGAGTGTTCAACCAGGAAGCTGGGCATCTTGCGATTGTCTTGACAACTCCTGAAACGCCCGAGATCCGTCTTCGCAAGGGCGAGGAAGGAAACGCGCTTGTGCGATTTTGGACCGACGGAATGGCAAGGGAAGGAAACGGAGGCCGGGGCGGCGTGAGTGTGTCGTTCCGATACGCGCCTGAGGAAGGGTCTCGAGGAGTTGACGTTGAGATTAAGGATGAGAAAGAGAGCGATCCGTTTGCGGACGATGAGGAAGAAGAGGAAGACGAGTGGGCCGCTGTGCCGGTCATTCGAAGTATTGTGAGTGGTATGTATTTTGCAAGTGAGCAGTAGAAGTGAGATAAAGAGCAGTGTAGTTTTACGTTTTTTTTTTTTTGGAATGTATCTGTCTATCGAATGTTATTGTCTTCTAGTTTGGTATTTTGATCATATAAATTACGAGGTTTACTGTTGATTAATGCGGACATTTTGAGTTACGTTGTGTGGAGATGCAAGTCGCGTTTCATAATAGACTCGAGATGGGAAAAAGGTGGAGTAGAGGAGGCATATTTCGCCGTCGCGTGGGCTGTTCAGTAGACGCGTCGAAACGCGTGTTGGGAACGCGTTGGCATGTGCGCGCCAAATTGAGATAGAGTTTAGATGCGACAGGTAGTCAACAAAGCGATGATTGAACAAAAGTGAATAGAGGAGTGGAATAGCATCAAAATAAGTGGTTTCTAAACAGAACAAAACAGTAACAATAGATTAGTAGAATAGCAATTTACAATATAGCAATGAACAGGGAGGGCAATGGGACAAGGATAGTAATAGGCTGATCACATTGGATCACAGCCTCGACTGGAATGTGGCTCACCAGCCCTTGCGTAGCTTTGGATTGCCCCTGTCGCGTCTCTGCCGTTCTTTATTCTCTCTCTCGCGCTCGTTCTCCTTTTCTCTTTTCCATCAGTTCTTTTGTGTGCTTTCATTGTTGCTGTTGTTGCAGTTTTTGCTGCTGTTGTTGCTGCTGTTGTGTTCCTACGCTCATTCATCACTTTTTACTGCTGTTCGTCTCGTCTCAGTCGCGTCGCGTCTTCTTCTTCTCGTCTTGTTACCGCCTGATTTCGCACACAAACACTCTCTTTCTTACACCATGTCTCCTCACCACTCCCACGCCCGCGCACACACGAATGATCTCCAGAAGCGCGCTGCTGCTTTCGGAGCGACCTTCGATGGCCACCAGGCGCACGCGGACTTTGTTATGGACCCGCCGGCAGAGATCAAGCAGCCTGTTGTTCGTCGCCAGATCCTCACCCTGTACCAGACTCTTACCGTCACACAAGGCACACCTTTGGCCACCTCTGTTACGGCAACTGCTGTGGGAAAGGCTGTTGAAACTTCGTCTGTTCAATCTGGTAATAAAAAAAAATCCATTCTGTGCCGTGTTATTGTGTGCTGCGTTGCTAACTGACTCTTCAGCTGCCGCATCCGTCGCTGCGCTCTCCTCCTCCGCCTCCGCTTCCTCTGCCTCAGCTGCCGCCTTTGCCTCCTCATTTGGCGTCGGTACCACCACCCTGCTTACCCTTACTACCTCAGCTACCACTATTGCGTCTGCCACTGCGTCAGCAAACTCGGAGACGTTTTCCTCTTCCGGCTCTACGGACACCGGATCGGCCTCAGTCGCTGCAAACTCTGGTTCTCTCTCCGCTGGCGCGCGTGCAGGTATTGCCATTGGTGTCATCTTTGGCACTCTTCTGCTTGTTGCCCTTGCTTTCTTGCTTTTCCGTCGCCGCAAACGCGTCCTCGAAGCCCAACAAGCTGCTCTTACTGAAAAGTCATTTTCCCTGTCTCCCAGCGACTCGCCAGCTCCTGCGTTGCCTCCTATTGCCCATGTCAACACTAAGGCCCCTCGTCTTTCTATCAGAATCTCGAGACCTGTTAGCGGACTTCTGCCCCTCTCTTTACTGTCTGGTCGTGGTACGCGTACTTCTACGGGCGCCGTCGGAAAGGATACAAAGCCTGTTGCTGACGATGTCGATTCCCTGCGTTCTTCTACTGGATCCATTGATTCTTTGATGCTCAAGAAAGAGATTTCCCCTTCAACTTCGAATAGCTCCTACGCTTCTTCTCTCGACTCTTTTGATGACTCCTCTGCACCTTCTCCTGTTATGGTCGTCCCTGCTCCTGCAGACAAGACTCCTCAGCAGCAATCTCAGCCTCGTCAAACTACTCCTGTGATTCCCGCCGACGCCGCTTCATCAACTTCGAATGTTCACCGTGCAACCATGGATTTCGTTCCTTCAATGCATGACGAGCTTGCGCTTAAAGAGGGACAACTTGTTCGCGTGTTACACGAATATGATGATGGCTGGGCTCTTTGTGTGAAACTTGATCGCTCAGCTCAAGGTGTTTGCCCTAGATCATGTCTCTCTGTTCGACCGCTTCGTCCTCGACCAAAACGTGAAGTTAAATCTAATACTCCTACTGCTACTCCTGCTGCCATTGCTCAACCTGCCGGTAAAAAAAGCAGACCAACTAGTGGAGAACGCTTAATTACTTTACCTGTTATCAACTCGCAGCTGGCAAATAGTAGTAGCAGTAGTAGCTTAAGTGATAAACCTGCTACACCTACTATTCAAGTATTTGCACCTGATGCTGAGAAGCCTTTTGAAGTAGCATAAAGAAAGTCAGCAGAAAATTATTCTTTTAGAAACCGTGATTCATTTTATTTTCTCTTGTTTTAAATGGGCTTTCTTTTTTATTTACTTTAGCGGGTGCTTTCGGTGACTTTTTTTTTTTCGTTTTCTTTATTCAATGATGGCTTTTATGATCCCTATATTCATCTCTCAGAAACTCTCAGAAACGTTTCAATTTTTCTTTCTTCTATGATCTTTTTAATTACCTTTTCACAACGACAAAACCAAAGCAGACAATATCTTACACTATCCTATTTTTCTCTTTTTGGCAAATTTCGCTTCGATTAAAGTGAACCACATTCTTTTTATATTTATTTTTACGGAACAAAAGACAGCAGATTTCCTTCATTATCTCCAACCTTTTTTTTTTTTTCTAAAATTTGTTTTCTTTTTTCTCAATAAAGAAAATAAATTTCACAAGCCTGATTATAGAAGTGGCATTCGAAATAACTACTATACACTCTCTTTTTTTTTTCTCGTTTGTTTGTTTGATTGAATTATTTTTTTTTTTTTTTTTGGCTCTGTTTGGCTTTGTTTTGGTTTTGGTTTTGCTTTGCTGATTTGGTTGATGAAAGAAAGTATCATATTGTGAAATTGAAATTATTTACTTATTCTCTGTGTTTCTTTGAGAGAGATTTTATCTGATATTGCAATTTTATCTTTAATACTACTTATATGTAGCATTGATTCGTTATTATCTGTTTTTTTGATATTACTTGCTTTTTTTTTTTTAATTTTATTTTATTTGTATTTGGTTTTGTTTACGTTTGTTATGATTTGTGTTTTTTTTTTCTTCTTTTTGTTTATTCGCAGTTTTATTTGATATCTTTTTATTATATTTTATCAATGAGAATGAAAGAGATATCGTGTTTTATCAATTAATGCGTAAATAAGCTCCACTGCTCCGTATCGTTTCGCGTTCCAGAGCAAAAAATTTGTTAATTTTTTGTTTGTTGTTTATATTATGACCGCTTTGGGACTGTAAAGAATGCTTTGTTTTTGTTTACCCTCCTTTTGATGTTTGTGATTTATTTAACGTTTACTTACCCCGTAAATCTTTGGTTCAAGAATGCGGCTCGTGTGCGGCGGCGTTACCAGAGACGCGTTATTGACGCGCTGATTTCTGACAGTTATTAATGGGCACAGTTGTAGTATTAGTATTAGTATTAGCATATATATATATATATTGAAAGCTAGCTAAAGTAGAAAAAGAGTACGATTATGAAAACCCACCTCTACTACTTTTAGGAGGTTTCGTGAAGAATCCATCTTGAAATTCAGCTTCAAAATGTTCTCTTTTTTTCGCATACTTTGTTAATGTCGCCGAAGAGGAAGAATTAAAAGAATTAACAGGTAATAATTTTTGTTCGCCGTTAATTCTGAAAAGCTCTAGTTTGTTTCCTGAAGAAGATATCGGGTTAAAATGCGGAGTTCCTTTATTTAAATCAGGACGATTTGAGGAATTTCGTTTTGCTGCTAATGATATGTGATATTCACAATATTCTGTTCGATTTCGATTTACCCAGTTTTGACAGGGCGTTGCTTTTTTTGTTAGTGCTTTACAAATTGCGAAATCCCTTGCTCGACCAATTTCAAGTACTTTATCATCTGTTTGATCTAAATTTAGTCGAAATCCATGATTTGTATTGTTATATGGTGAATTTGATTTTGATTTCCATATTCCGGGGTTAAAAACTGAAACTAAATCACCAATCCTTAATTTCGATAATTTATCAACCATAGGCCCGCAAACGAATAAGTCAATATCAGTGTTTAAATCTGTTAATTTAATAATGAAATAGCGACGGCGTTTTAAATCTGCTTCGGATTCTTCAGTCACGGAATTTGGATTTTTCTTTTGACGTTCAATTTCGACTTTTGTTTTCTCTTTTCGAATTCTTGATTCATATTGTCGATAACTTTCTTCTTCATAAGGCGTTGATACTGCCTTTTCAATCATTCGCCGTTTGTCGTCCGTACTTAATGAACTTGCGGATTTCCCTTCTTCATCTTTAGTAAACGATCGTGTGGGTTTCTTCATATACTGCATTTGAGATTTACTTGCTACAATCCCAAAGACAGCCCAATCTGCAAATGCTGGGGGATCGTATTCTGGTGGTTCAACAGTTTTATAAAGTGACGAAACGGTGAATTTAACGACATCTAGAAGTTCGGAATTAACTTGATCAATTGATGTATGCCGTTCTAACAGAAATATTTTGGTATGGGGTTCGTAGAGATCGTTATTTTCAGATTTGGTTTGTAATTCAGAAGAGGAGAAATCTTCGCTTGGTGTTTGCAAAGGTGGATTTTCAATTTCTAAATCAGAATCGGAATCAACACCATGTTGAGATTTGGAAATTTTTGTTACTTTTTTAGATGATTTGATTGCTTTATGCTGACCCTCTGATTTGCGTGATTTTGAATACGTTTCTGTCAATGACGACGATGATGAAGTGGATGTGGATGTAGAAGGTATAATGGACTGTCCATTTCTTATTCTTAGATAATTTTCCGCAAAAGAAAATCTCCCTTCATCACCATCATCACCATTTTCATCTTTATCATTACTCTGTTGTCCAAAGACCACACTTCCTCTCGTCATTAATAATTCTTTTCTCTCTCGAGATGATTTTAATCCGACAGTCGGAGCTTGAATTTTAGTTTTTCGTAACGCTTCTTCTTGAATTCCTTTCTGAATCTCATGCTTGATCCTTGAAGCCGATCTTGAAAGCGAGATATCATGCGCAGATCGTCCGGAATCAAGTCCTAACTGTACCCTTGCTTTGATTGGTTTCTTTGCAGGCGACGGTGATTTTGGTACTTGGATTTCTTCGTCTTGTTCTATATCAAAACTATTTAACGTTGCACCGCGTAAAGAGTTTGCAATCGTAGATGAATATTCGTTTAATTTTCTTCGCTTTTTGATTTCAGATGAAAGATACGCTCGATCGGTTGTCGATAGTATTTTTTTAACTCGTGGCGATGGAGATGGTGTACCTTGAATCTCATTAACGCTGTTATTACCGTTTGAGTCATTGATAGGACTAGAGTCTATTGATAATCTATCTTGTCTTGCAATTGCTTTCTGAGGCGGCGTTGAAGGAATTTCAAGATTATCATCATCTTCAATGTCTCCACATTTCTTCTCTTGCGAGAGACCGTTTAAGAACCGAGATATCTCTTCTTCACCTTGCTTTTGCGATTGATGTTGTAATTTTAGACGCTTTTGCCGTTTAATTTCTGCAAGCGCAAGTTTAGCTTCTATTTCTTCTCTTTCTGCCCGTGCTTTCGCAAGTCGTAGTTGTTGAATTTCTAAATTGTAAACGCTATTAGTTTCAGCCATCAACTACTCTAAGAAGTGAATTAGGAGGAGGTCAAGTACCTTCTTCATCATCTGATATATAAGCTATAGGTGACATTGTATATACTCATAAGTTCAAATTACACACGATAAAACCATAACTTTATAATACCCACATCAGATGCAAATCCAGCAATATGCAAAAAAATAGAAAAAAAAAGAAAAAAGAAAAAAGAATAAAGAAAAAAGCAGCTGTATTATATATACACAAAAAGAAATTAATCGAAAAGAAAACTTGTGAAGATGCTTGATGATGAAAGGGGAAGCTTTCAATGGGAGGAAAAAACAGAAAAGTTTCATAAAAAGTATAACGCGACGCGTTTAAAGTGGTTTTTATTAAGCAGGGTAAATTTATTTTGCTACGCGTTTGCGAGATCTCACAAGTTTGGGTGTTCAAGTGTGCCTTTTTTCGTCAACAAAGACTTCAGTTATACCTTTATAATATATAATGTCTAAAATATTTATTCTTCCTCAAGCGGAAGAGGAGGATGATAATGGATCTTCTACATCAATGGTGATTTCGCTCCCTCACCCAGTTACAAACTGTCCTACGAGATTTTTATACACAAAGAGCTCATCATCTTTGCAAGGTGTAGTATCGGAATTGACTAATGTTAATCATTCACATCCTTATTCTACGATATTTGAATCTGAAAATGATCAAGGTGGTGTTATTTCGAGTGGTGCGGTTGTTCTCGCAACGCCTTTTAATCCTCTGTTTCTTCTTTTGCCTACGTTGCAATCCAATTCACATCAATACAGAACATGGGAAGATTTATCAGATATTCTAACCCTTTCATCAAACTCTTTTAATAAAATACTATCACTCTTTGAACCACATCTATCGTCAATAACAGATATCACAGAACCAGCACCAGGTTTGTTGTGTTATAAACTCAACGAGGAGAAACTATTTGACAAATTGGAAGTTACAGTAAAGAGGATGGCCAAGAATTTACCATCAACGCTTGAACGAACACAGATTGAGAAATTGCTGGCTCCTGCTACACCAGATGGATCAAGGGCACCTGAGGAAATGTATGAATTTGCGAGAATACAGTTATCTGTGAGATTGCTGTCAAGTCGATGCTTGCCACCTTTGTTAAGTGAATCTTTTAGATTACGATTTACAGAGCAAGATAAAAAACTTGATGAGTATGTTTCAAAGTTGAAGGAAGAGAGAGATGAAGAAATGACGAGACATCAAATATTAGCCTCAAGCGTATCTGGCAACAAAAGATCACGATTTGAAGCGGAAGATGACGAAGCGAGGCTGAATACAAAGGCATCCAGTGCGAAAAAGCAAAAGCAGAATATTGGTGTAGGAGTTAGGAAGCTGATGAAGGCAGATACAAGTAAAATGAGTAAACTGAGTACTTTCTTCAAAAAGAAATGATATCTGTAATTAGGAAATTCAATATATTAATTAATTGATGCAAAGATCCGTAAAGGGTATTCAACCAATGCAAGGTTGGTTGTAATCCTTGCTCTGAACGCAAAATATATTAGAGCTGTGTCTCTCTCCTTCGTTTTATGTTTCTATCTATCTCATCCGCGCTCAACAATTTCTCCAACACCAACTCGAAGTATCTACCATTATTCTACTCGCCTACAATCAATTAAGCAATGGGTATCTTATCAATCTTAAAGCGTCATCGACATGAACGTCCTTCACTCCTTCCGGACCAGCAGTGCCTCATCTGCGGCTCTCAATTAACCCCAAATGAGCTCTTCTACTGCAAGAACTGTAAGCTGAATGGGTTATCCACAATTATTGATGCGTTTGCTAATTTCTATGTTTATTAAAACTAACATTATTCTACAAATAGGCCGTTAAACGACTAAATAAATACTAGAAGGTTGGATACACGGCTTGCCGAACTTGCTACGCTAGCCGCATTACTCTCATTCCCCATTCAATTTTTCCTCGCTCACCACTTTATCCGCCCCCGTTACTGATTTATACAATTATTTCACATGTATTCTTATTTGCTTCCGCTTTAAGGAAGAAGAAAAGTCTATAAATTGATTTTTTTCAAATTGCTATGGAGTTTTGAAACTTGCACTTTTTTTCCTAATCATGGACGGGCGGGCGTTTCTTGTTCATTTGCTTTGATGTGTACTTTCCTAGTTTGGACAATATGTTTACTCCTTTAAATTTGAGTGAACTTGCTTTCTTATTGGTAGATTTGCTACTGAAAGATCTATATTAATTGATAATGTCAATATCCTGTCATTTTTTGTGCTACTGCTGCTGCTTTTAATGCCGCTTTTAGTGCATACGAGTATCAAGAAGGACCACAGTGACCAAACAGTGGTTGCTGTGGTGCAAGAGTCAGACGTGAATTGGTGGCTCAGGGCCTGAAATGAGACAATGTAATTAGTCCGTGGAGTCTCTGTCTTCCTTTTGACTATTGGGCTATTGCAATTACTTATTATCTGGGAATTGTATTGCTACACCGTGAGTATTGAGATCGTTGCTGGGGTCTCTTGCTCGGGCCCGGAGCGGAGCGGCGCGGACGCAGCGGATCCGGTGCTACGCCTTGTTGCAGAGATTATCCTAGCATATCCGGCCGCAAATGGGCAAATAGAGCATAGACTTTGCAGCTTAAATATAGATGCTATACTATTTTACTTATTAGTAGACAAGAAAATGGGTGTTTGGGTGGAATAGTCGTAAATGACAACCAAGCATCAGCATCTCGTGGGCGAGATCACACACGTGACGCGCATCTCCGCACTAGCGCACAGCCCAGCTGCGGCTCGGTTTGAAGTGAGGCGTGTAATTATTTTAATGTAACATGCGTTGAATCCACCCAATTTCTTTTTCTCCGCTCCACACACGATATATTAGTCTGCATTTTGGGGATAATTTCTGCCTACAATGATTTATTCTGCTTTACACAGATTTGCTATGAACAAGCGCGCTGTTTGCCACAGACGGTGTTTAAAGTGCGGGTCGGTTATCACAACTCCGTATGGATGTTACTGCGAGAGTGCGTTGTGCTGATTTGCTATAATACTCGATAGAACAGTGGCAATGCTAACCATTATTTATATTACAGAATGCACTTGATATAACTCGATTACTTGTGGTATTTGTTCCTTGCTTTGTATTATTGCTACCGGGTCTCCAACTTGCTCGCCGCAATAAAGCGCATCTTCCGGATCCAATTCTTCGCGGCCTCTTCCCACATTTCCCCCCCCCTCCGAATCGTCCGTCGTTCGCTTCATTCTCTTTGCACTCATTTTGCATACTAAGTATGTGGTTTTCTATTTAGTAATTTTTAAGAGATTTTTGTTGAGGGGGTTTCCGGCATGTGACTGTGTTATTTCATTGCTTTACTTGTGTCAGATTTATCGCTCTTCTCGTTTTAACTACTTAAATCTGCGTCGCACGCGTTCGAGCGCAATACGAGAAAGTCAGCCGCCAAAAACAGCGCTGCTCGCATTGCAGTCACTATCTTTTTACTACTTAGCTACAATGAATAGACATTTTATGCTATAATATGTGCGGTTTCTTGTTGTTGTGTCTGCGTTATCGCAGTTAGTAATTGCTGTAATCTCAGCCTCAGGGTCGACCCTGAACGTGGGTCTCCATATCTTGCAAACTTAAGACTGCTTATTTTACCTTCCCGCTCTTTGAGAATGCAGCCAAAAAAACACTTACTTTATAGTGCAGATAAGACAAAGTCTGCTGCTAAAATACTATGAACATCCGTAAAAAAGATATAAAGTACTTCCAATGTTATGTCTTCCGTTTTAGATTCGCTTAACAAAAATGATCTGCTCTGTAGTCACAAGGGCGCCGCACACTAAACTTTATTAGAAAGAGCTCAGGCATCGTATTCTTCAAAGCAAGAGAAACGCGTGTAGATAAAGGACTTGTTAATTGAGCGCGTTTGCATTACAGGTTTTCTTGGTGGGTTGTTCAGAACATGCTAAATATGTCGTAATACTTGCTGCTGATATTGAAAGAAATGCCATTTCAAATTTTACGTTTTTGGCGCGCGGTTAAGAGTTTAATTACACTAAGTTTGTTTAGGCAACAAATACGAGTACAGCCAGATTCGGGAAAACTTACGAGATCTTCTTAATTAGGAAAGCTGATTAAATATCGGAGATTATTACGTGTATTAAACAGTGCTATGAGTTTACTTTGTACAATTTGAGAGAGTAATAATCTAATATTTAACATCAAATAACAAATTTACGACTATTAACCAAAAAACCAGAAGAAATAAAAAAAAAGAACAATAACAAACAATAAAATCTGATCATCTCTAAAGATTTCAACATTCCTAATATACACCCAAAAGCAATCCAAATCAAGTAAAATGCTATAATACAGTTTTCCAAACAAATTCACAACAGACACACAATAAACTATGCCATTAATCTTCTTCTCGTTCGTCTTTTCGTATATGACTCCTCATCTCTCTTCTTCTTACTTGACAAAGAAAATCCACACTGTGAAGAATATTGACGGTCACTCAGTGGCTGAGGAATCCACCCTTGCTGCACGCCTTTGATAAAATTCCAATTTCCAGGTCCGACGTTTGACCAGAAGAAATACCCTGAGCCTTTACCTTCAAAAACATCCATTTGAGCTTCGACTGATTTTCGAACAAAGGCGGAAACATATGACGACCATGTTGATTGATCGTCTGCAACGCATGAACACCCATCTTCTGAGCATGACGTTCCAGCAACTGACGATCCATCTGACATAAAACATACATCAATAGCTGCAGACCATTCACCTGTGTACGTTGGTAAATATTGGTCTGAAGTAGATAAATCACTTGCTTGACCGCAAATATCACTTAAATGCTCATCTGCGTCCATAACAATTTGATTGCTATCAAAGACTTGGTATCTATGAGTGTCAATTCCAAGTTGAGTACCTGAAGCACCGACTGTACTTGGCAAATCTTGCCAGTATGAAAGATCCACAAACGAATCATGGATAACAACCATTATATCTTGATTATCCGTTAAAGCAGAACGAACAGCAGCATATGCATCAATATAGAACTGCTTTGTAACACTAACGTCATTATCGCCCCACGAAATAGGTTCATTGACGAGCTCAATAGCAATAACAGTATCAGAGTACTCTGCAGCGGAATACTTTGCAGCAATTGTACCTAATACCGAAATCGTATTTGCAATATTCGATCCAGATTGCCATGATACAGAACCTGCATGCCCAGAATTATCAAATCCATTCTGTGAACCAGGCGCTCCATGTAAATCAATCCAGACTTTCATTCCAGCGTTCCGTGCCCAAGAAATTGCTTGATCTAAATAGTCTTCAGCACCAGTGATGTACGGCGATGCAGAACCGCTATCAAGAAATGACCAGTATCCAATCGGAATGCGAAGAGCATTGAGACCATACGATGCAAGTTCCGTAACGCTATCCTGTGTAAACCAGGTAGACCAATGAGATTGCATCGCACTTTCCGCACTGTCGCCAAGAGCTTCACAAAATGAGTACTCATCAGAGGCGTTGGGGGCTTGGCTCCAGAAATCAGAATCTCCAAGCCATTGCTCTAAAATGAGCCATCCTCCGACATTGATACCGCGTATCTTGGAAGGGATGTTAGGATTGTTGCTAGAATCAGAGGTAGATGTTGCAGCAGCAGAAGATACAGAGGTGGAGGAAGTAGTTAAAGTAGTAGTAGGATCAGCTGCATCAGTCGAGGTAGGGAAGAGAGAGGTAGTAGTAGCGTCCATAATCCCAATATCGTAAGTGGTTGTATCATCCGCATAGACCATTGTAGTAACGTCATCCTCAGCGGCATCAGTAGTGACAGCAGCAGCAGCGTCAGTAGTGACAACGGCGGCACTAGCAGTAGCAGCAGCGTCATCAGTAGTGATAGGATCAGCAGTGACGCCTTCAGTGTATGTAGTCGAAGGCAGGTCGTAAACGTAGGTTATCGGGTCCGAAGCAGTGACGTCGGCGACGATGGCAGCAGCAGTTGTGACTGGGTCGGTGACACCTTCAGTGTATGTAGTTGATGGCAGAGCGTAGACATATGTCGTAGGGTCGTCAGAAGTACTAGTGGCAGCAGCGGCGTCTTCGTCGTCGACCCAGGAAACGTAGACGGTTTGGATAACCGTAGTAAGCTCGTCTCCGTCGTCAGGTTTGGCAACAGGCCGTGCATAAGCAGCAGCAGATAGTAGAGTTGCTGTCGCAAATAAAAAGAAAAAAGATGCGTAGGAGATGCGCATTTCAAGGACCAGGACCGGGAACAGCGACGAAAAGGAGCGATTAATAGCAACGACAAGGAACGGCAAGGAACGGCAAGGAGCGACGAGAATGAGCGACAGAAAAAAAGAAACGAAATAACACACGCACACGTAAAAGCAGCAGTAGCAGCAGCATCCCTACTGCCGGTGCCCGGGATTATATACCTACACATCCCGAAAGCAGGCCACGCGGATAGTCAACGAGCAGACGCCTCGAAGCCGACAATCTGCAGCCATGTTCTTGTCCAAGCGAGGAAACTCGTCCAGCCACTGCGGCTCATGCCAGGGGCTCGTTGTACCGACTTAGACTGTGTGGCTGGGCGGGGCTGGTAAAAGTGACCCTGCGGTCCCTACTCACGAGGCTGGCAACTGCCTACTTTGGCGCGAAGAACCCCTTGACTCTTCCTTTGCCGCCTGTGTATGCCCACTCTAATTAGATCTGCTTTGCTTTAGTACAAAATGCGCAGCAAGATGCCCTGGCGCCGCCAATAGCTACAGGGAAGGGTCCAACTACTTTCAGGACGGTTGGTTGGTGCGGCTCGGTATACGCCGCGCGCTGAAACTCCCAAGGCCAGTCTCAGGGCCCCCCGTCCTCAACTACTGCAGCAGAGTAAAGGGGGAAACCCTCATAATGGGGCGCTAGGACTGCCAGTGGCGACTAAATGCAGCGCACTGGTGTCTGGGGTGACAAGTGTGATCTGGCATGGTCGAGTCTGTTCTCGTTGATGCAAGGGACGCGCGGCAGTTCTGGTTACGAATAAAATCAGCCCAGCAAAACCGCAACTGTTGCGGCCCCTATTTTTTTTTTGCTCGTTGGCCCTGTTTCCAGCAGCTGGTTCAGTGTGAAATTCAGTGTCGTAATCCAATCCTTTGAGTTTTCTGCGCCAGTGTTCGGCGCTGCGGTAGCTTCCCGTATTTCGGCGTCGGCATTGCAAATGTTAAGCACCCCCCACATAAGTCTCTATCTCAACTCGCCCGCAGAATCTATGAGCCGGCTTATTAAACGCCTTTTAATAATGGCAGCTACTTATCTATCTTTGATTAATTCCAGACAGATCCTTGCTATATGTCTCCTCGTATGTTACTTGCTGCACTGTTATTCACAGCGGCCACTCGTCGTGATGAAAAAAATGCCTGCGTAGTGCGCTGCACCATTCACTCTCACCACTACACCAAGATTTCAGCTTCATGCCAGCCGCTGCTATAATAGATAAGTAGTAGCATTGAATATCACTTATGAGTCAACTGTAACTATAACGAATTGCCTCGAGAGAATATACAAAAGAGCCCTAAAGATTCCTTATCTTAACGTGGCTGGCTGGCGGGCTGAATGAAGTCTGGTAAGTACCATCAACAGGGTTTAAGACAGCATATACCAACCACAGGCAGCAATACTAGCAAACCAGTTTGACAACTAGAAAAAGGTCCCCAAAACTCGTCAGAAACCTCACAAACAAAAGCATATCAATTTAATCAAGAGAGATAGTAAAAAAAGAGGACAAAGAAAAAAAAATGATCGCGTGTCTTTGCGAAGAAGGTTTTTCAAATCCTTCCTCACCAGGGGTCGAACCTGGAATCTCCCGCTTAACTTTGAGTGTACTCATCGTAGGCGGACGCCTTGCCATTGGGCCATAAGGAATCGCGTTGAAAAAATTAAATTATTTTTCCTACAAGACCCTTGAGATGATGAACTACAAAACTTGATAATATCGTTTGTAAGGCAATAAATAATACAGAAAGTGAATAGTTGTGCTATGTTGATATGCTATTGTGTTATTTCTCGTATTATCACAGTATTTGTATTGACTGCATGATTGCTTGTGTGAGGCAATTGTACGATTAGTCTATAATGTATACACATCTCATCTCTGTATTAGAATTAGAATATTACATGTGAAATATGTTGGTGCAATACACCCTCTTGTTTTGCTGTTTTGCTGCCAGTTATAACAAACTTTGGAAGCCTATCTTGCTTTTCTACTGGATGCCCAAGCCATTGCTATGTTTTTACTCTTCAATCGGTAGCAATCTCCTGAACCTTCAAAGAACATAATCCTCATTAAATATTCAGCAATTTCTCAAGCAGCAAGCAACGCAATCACCTACTATAAATGCGTTTGACTTTATCGCTGGCAATGACACTGAGACTCGTGCTCTCCGCTTTTGCTCAAGTAATTGCAACTCTACAAAACAAAAGTCATGCAGTATTTTTTTTACCAATATACAAAGATACATTGATTCAAAAGAAGCATTAACTAAGTCAAGCTAGATAAAGTACAGAAATATCTCTGCAGTTCTGGACATGGTTTCTAATACTCTGAGGTCCGATGTGTTAAGGAGATGGAGATGAGGTACTGTAAAGGGTATTTAGTGCTATAAGCTAGTTCAGCGATTAGTCGACATACATTTCCCTTCTTATCTGCCACCTTTGAATTCAGATATTTTTTGCTCGTTTTTTCTACACCGTTCGTGTCTAAAGTTTGCCTTTGTGTACTAGTATATATTTCGGTAGGTCAAGTCCGGAGTCGAGGGTATAAGGATTGAAGTAGCAATAATTTGGCACTAAAGCGTGTTAGGCACCTTCAAAACTAACGCCGTTCCTTGTTCTCATTAGCTTATAAAAGTCCTCGTCGTGGCCAAATTCCCTTTTTGTCCCTTACTTCTCTTTTTCTCTTCGTACTCTTCTATTTACATTTATTGTTAACTGTTTACAGTATGTATTTGACTCATGATCAAGAGTACAGATCGAACGTGAGGCTACTAGTTGATCGATTTCCATATCGTTCTCGAGACGTCGTCGTCGTCTTCTGCTCGTACTTTTCCTGTTCTTATTATTCTACATTACGCATTTGAACTGGCGTGTATAGCAACTACTTATGGCGCTACCGTAAGAGGGGAAGAATTGCAGAGGTCATGTGCTGCACAATACATTCTCATTCACCGAGTCTCTCTCTACTCTACATGTACACAAGCAACACAACTGATGTACACATCAGAATTCTTTAGCATCCATCATGCGCCTAAACTTCTAATTTGCGGAACCCTCACTGAGTCACTTACTTCTGAGATTGCTAGTGCATTTTTCTACATGGTTATTGATGATGATGAAGTCGCGTTTTTCAAAACGCATCTGCTGTTTGACTTTTGCTTTGTGGCTGCAAAGTTGTTGATTTCCGATACCCTCTGCTGTGCTTTAATACTTGATACCCTGTTTTGTTTTTGCATTTTGACACTCAGACGGGGAGAGTGAGCAGTTGGCATTCATAGTCCGGCGAGACTTATACCTTGTCCTTGTTTCACTTTTATTTATTGAGACAACAGTGTAATTCTTCTTGAATAGGGAAGCTTAGTGTGGCTGCATAAGCCTAAAGAGATTATAGCAATTGTGCGGTCTGGTTACCTACACGTCACGGTGCCCATTAGTATGTTTGCTGGTCAGTGAAGCACTGCGTGAGGAGAGAGTTTCTATAATATACGACGATCTCATGAATTGTGATATGTACATGTGCCTACCGTGCTAAACAAATAGCTATCACCGTATTTCTATGATAGCATAATCACCCATCGCTAAGATTATTTTGCTATTGATTTATCTTTCAAGTGGTGGAGTTGTAAAACGAATTTATCTCTTCCTTGCCCTCGTCACGGCGTGGATCCTTTATTCTAGTTTGTGTTGTTGGCAAATATTATATAAAAGATTCTCGAATGTTTGCTAATGAAACTTTTAGATATATAGTATTTAAAAGTTATTTAACATCAGGAAGACTTATTTACTGGTGGGGGGTTTTGTCATTGGTATTTTATTTTTATACCAGAGGACCGAAAATAACGTTTTCTATTTTTTTATTACGATATTTTGATGAATCATACTTTAAACCAAATTTTCGCTGTTAGTTAAATGGGTCGTTAAAACATTCGCCCATTACATATATAACTGGCTAAAGATATTATATTGTATAATTTTTAAAATTTGAAAATAAATATGAATAATGTCTCGGTACTTTATATTATAAATATTACTAGAAATAGAATGGCAAAGTCACTGATAACCGCAAAAATGAGTCAAGTCATATTTAATACATTACGACTAATACGATAATAAATTTAAATTACTTTTATAGTGAATAACTAAACCCAAACTCACTGCAAGCTCATGTGTAATTTAATGTCTAATTTACATGGAAATAACCTTAAATCATTCAGGTGCAGTCTAAATAAAAAGAAATAATTAAAGTTAAGATATCTCAAATCTATATGTTTTTATGAATAAATTACAAAGACACGAAATCTATCCCTTCTTCTAATTTTTAAAGTCAAGATAAGAAAAATACAGAGCGGGTTTATTATTCTCTTCTCTAAACTTATCTGTTCTCTCCTGTGCTTGGCTCCCCTTAGGTTCGGCACAAGAAAGAGAGGATACGCTGCATACGCACACGCACGCCACAGGGGTTGGTTTGTTTAGTTTTAGCTTTGTACACGCCTGTGTTTGTTATTTTTCTCACTAAAAATGAGCCTCAAATTTGTCGTTTGACCGCTCACTTCCTCAGCGTACCTTTTTTCCAACTATTTCTTATATATATGGCTGGGACATTGATTGATCTAGTTTTATGCTTGCGTTCGGTTGATTTGGAATGCTTTTCATGATTATATGTTAATTTTCTTTTTTTGGACCGTGCGATTTTGCAAATAACTTTTTGAAGAATTAAAGCAGGCAGCAGTGTGTTGCGCAGATTCTGTGATTTTGGTTCGTGGTTGCCCGCACACGCGTACGTGCACGTAAAATGGCCGCTGAGCCTCCTGCGACAATGATGAAAAAACCCTATAGTAAGAAAAACTACCCCTTATGCCGAGTTTAAAACCTTGACGCGCGTCGGCTGGATGTGCTCTTTTAACAGATCCTACAACGTGCGATTAACTTGAAAGATTTCTTGATTGGTGAATTATATGTACAAAAAAATAGTAAACTATAGCTAAATTAGCTAATTTGAGGCTTCGACGACAGGCGGAAACGCAGCGCCAGTCACAGCGACAGTCCATCCTTCGGCTGCAGTAGCCCACCCCTGCTTAGCTCCAAGAAGCACCACGCTTCTCTGCTCCTTTTGCGCAACAAGGTACCGTTCCGCCACATCACGGACTTGCCCGGCTCCAACTGCTAGCAACTGCTCGCGACGAACCTGTCTCATATCATCTGTAATGCCCTGTGAAAACAAAGTCATACCTTCAGATTCAACACTCTGCGGCGCATCAATCCCTTGAAATAAACTTAACTTTGCTTCTTCGAGGTCTTGCTCACTCCATTGCTTCTCAACCGCCCATCGGCCGGCTTGCTCCATCACTCGGAGAGTATTCGCCGGGTTCGGATCTCGGTAAGAGTAAAAAGTAAAGATCCCACTTGTTCCTCCATATGAAGCACCACCTCCATATGCACCTCCTTTTTCTCTAATCTCGCCATGAAGATATTTATGCGAGAGCATATTCGATAATACTTGCAATGGTGCACCATCAGAATGAGTATATGGAACACCACGAGTAGAAGATCCTGCATAATTTACTTGAAACGGCATTTCGTAAAATTTCTTCAACACAGAGGATGAAGGCGTAAATAAAGCAAGCGATTCGGCGGATCCTGGGATAGTGGATCGAGCGCTTGCACACGTGGGTAATTCAGACACGAACTTTGAAATCGCAAGCTGATTGTCTTGAACAGCATCTGCTCCACATGTAATTGCAACTTTTAATCCTCCGTTTGTAATTGCGAAATTTGCAATTTCTCGCAGTTTAGCGCTGATCAAAGGTAGTGAAGCATCGTCGTAAGCATCTAATTTAGTAATCAAATTTACTTGCTCAATGCCGCTAAGTAACTCGTTTAAATTGCAACTTGGTGTGAGTACAGAAGCAGCGGCTCTGGAAGCATAAGCATGTCCCTCACTTGCAATTGTATCTGCAGAACCTGATGCCATTCCACGAATCAAGACTCTTAATTTTGCATGGTTTTCGAAATTCGTTTCGAGTAACAGGACATTTACAATTCTTAATAATTCACCAACGTCTTTATCAAGACTGTATCCGCTAACCGCAAGATCAACGTTCCAGGCATCGATATCATCAGGTTCTGAACGAACGTGAACACCAGCTGAAATACCACCAGTTTTGCGTTTAATCTCGTCTTCAAGAGATGCCATTGTTTGCGAAGTAGTTCCCAAATTCGTAAGTGCTTCAGAAAATAAGGGAAGATAAGGTTGTAATTCCTGAGGAAGACTCTGTAATGAAATTAATGCTCGCATATATGTTAATCCATTGGTAGGAGCAACGTGCCATTGAACAGGAACATCAGCAGCAGTCTTGCTATATTCCAACTCAACGCGCTTCAGCTCTGTAGGAATATCTCTGACATGAAGTGAAGGCAAAGATGATAAATCTTCTTGCTCTTCTTGGCTCTCTAGTAATTTCAACCCAAGATCATAAACATTTTTCTTTTCAGTTTCACTTAATAGTGAAACTTTTTTCGCAAGCCGTTCTTCTTCACTCTTTGCTAATTTCTCTCCGTACGCTTCTGAGGGAGTCATTGTAAATGTGAACGTTGGCTTATCATCTAATAAAAATCTCTCAAGGTAAGATTCTAGAAATCTAGGCTTTTTCAAATCTTCTCTGAATCTCTCAACTCTAGGTGCCCATTCGAGCATATCTAACGGTTTGCTTTTATTAAACCATCCGGATGTAATTCCGTATACCAAATTCATACCAAAAGTAGCAACTTTGTTTCTCAGCGATAATTCAAATTGATGTAAAATGGCTTCAACTCGATTAAGATCTAATCCATCTTCATATGTCTTTTGAATTACTTGCCTAATAACTTTTTGAACTTTCTCGACATTTTCTGCGGAAACTCCTTGCGCTCCTACTGAGAATATGTTTACAGGAGATGTAGCATCGAGTCCGGTATATGGCGAAAACTCAGTGCCAAGATCAGATTCAATTATAGCTTGATAAAACGGTGATGCATGCCCATCGATTAACAACGAAGTCACAACGCGAAGACAGAGATTCTCATAGGGATCAGTTGTAGGACCCATAAACCAAGTTACTGAAGTTTTATATTGTCTTGCAGGATCACTCAAGGAATCAATAGGACCTTCTTCAACTACTTCAATGTTTTCATTAAGCGCAATAGGATATTTGGCTTCATTGTCAACGGGACGAGGAGCAAAAGAAGAAAAGACAGAGTTAATATGCTGTAAGTGATCTTCAAGCGGGAAATTACCATAGGTAAATACTTTGGCATTCGAAGGATGATAATTTTTAGCATGAAATTCTCGTAGTTGATCATACGTTAAACTAGTAATCTTGTCGGGATCTCCGGCACTGTTATTAAGACTTGGATAAATATTTTCATGGAAGCGGACGTAATGGAGATAGGAGTTATCAGACTTTAAGACTATGTTAGTATAGTTCTTCTGCTTGTATTTGATAGTTGGTACATACCATCATTCCCTTCATTTCATTATATACAACACCTTTAAAAAGTAGAGGTGATTCAGGGTTCCTCGGATCAGTGTGTTCTAAACGCCAACCTTCTTGAGTGAAATCCAGTTGTCTTAATAATGGTCGCAATGTGGCATCTAGATACACATCTCTCAAGTTTGCATAATCAATCTGATTTGTAGTAGCGAAAGGATAGAATGTGTAATCACTCGCTAATAAACCTGTTAGAGCCGCTCTTGAATAGCATTGCTGGAATAACTTACCAGTCATAGCGTTCATGTAATTCGCCAAACTGCGATTCAGCATTTTGAAAAACGGATCTCGAACCCGATATTTCTCAGATCCGCAAAGAGTAGTATGCTCCAAGATATGCGGTACGCCAGTAGCATCAGGTGGATTAGTTTTAAATCCAATCGAAAACACATTATTGTCATCTTCCCGCGCAACATGAAGATGCTCAGCTCCTGTCGCATCGTGCTTCAAATGAACGGCGAGTAACTCCAATTCAGGAACATTCCTGTTTTCTGTAACTGTGAACCCGTGGATTTGAGTGCCGGCCGCATATTGCTGTTCAAGTGAGGCAAAAGTAGCAAGTGTTTTATGAGAAGCGAGACGATGGCGAGGTATCAAAGACCTGCTTCGGGACACATTACCGCGAGTACGCGCAAAAGAAGAAAGCATTACAAATAACAAAGAGTGAATTTATCTGTAATAAAGAAGAAATTCAACTAGTAAACAAAAGAAAAGAGAAAAAGAAGAAAAGAATAAAACTGGGAAATAAAATGATTTGAAATACGCTTTTTTTTTCCTTTTCCTGTTCTTGAAGATGACGTCCAAGTGAGAAATAAACTTTTCAAGTATTTTGTTGAAAGCTCATCGGCAAAACTTCATCAGTTAAATTCTGTATACAACAGATATTTCTTTTTACTCTTTTTGTTATAATAAAGAGACTTTGCATTTATATAGTGTATAAGTCATATACTGTCTTGTTTTATTCTCTTTTTGGCAATTCATTGTGAACTCCCCGTCTTGCAGTTTGCGGGGAAGATATATACAGATGGTTTACTATTTCGTATCAAAAAGAGATGATGTGGATAGAGAAGTAATGCTCTATATGGGAAAGCACAAAGAAGAGAGTAAGCAGAGTATATTTCATTGTTAAATCCTCGACAATTAGTGAAATACTAATCGATTTCGGCTTAGATGAGGATTTAATTAAATTCGGACTAGAAACTGATCTATGGTATGTGAAATACGTTTTTACAATAAATGCTCCAAATACTAACTAACGTTGTTTATACTAGGTTTCATGTGGATAATCTCTCTTCTGCTCACGTTTATCTTCGCATGGCCCCAGGTGAAGAGTGGGATAGTCTTCCAGAAGGTCTTCTTGAAGACTGCGCACAGCTTACCAAAGCCAATTCAATAGAAGGCAATAAACGTGATAATATTACAGTGATATATACGCCCTGGTCAAACCTTCGCAAAACAAATGGAATGGCAGTGGGTCAAGTTGGATTTAAAAAGGAGAAATTAGTGAAAAAAGTTCACATTCCTGCAAAGGTGAACGCTATTGTCAATCGATTAAACAAAACCAAAGTTGAGCGATTTCCAGATTTACAAGCTGATAAAATTGATTTTGAAAAGGAGAAGAATCGAGAAGCAAGAAAAGCTTTCGCAGAACGACAAAAGACTGAAAAAGCCGAAGCCGAAGAAAGAAAGAAAGCGAAATGGCAAAAAGACCACGCTTACGAAGAAATGTTTTCAGAGGAAAACTTACAGCAAACAAGTAATCAGAATAGAAGCGAAGATTGGGAAGATGATTTTTGGTAAAAAAAATTACATGCACACTGCAAGTAGGAGTTTTTAAGCATATAGTTAGTTAATTCATGAATAGACCGTAACTATTATAAATATTATATTATGATGCTACCGGACCTTCGAGTATAATATATGTACAAAATGTGTTTTGTCCTTCATTTTTTCGGATTTTTTCGGATCATTTCTTACTTTGACTCGGGCTCAGCAGCCTTTGAAGACTCCTCAGGAATCAAGACTTTTGCGTCTTCCAACAAAGTACCGAGCTCGCCAGACTGATGCATAGCAATCAATATATCGCAACCTCCGATAAAATCTCCGTTAACGTAAAGCTGGGGGATAGTAGGCCAGTTGCTGTACTCCTTAATTCCAGACCGTAACTCATCATCTTCCAACACGTTAAACGCAGCAAACTTCTCCGGATCAACGCCCTGAAGACCCAGGATCTGAATTGTGGCACGTGAAAATCCACATTGGGGAAACTCGGGAGTTCCCTTCATGAAAAGAACGACAGGGCTCGACTTTACGGCATTATCGATGGCGGAACGGGCAACTTCGCTGAGAAATCTAGCTTGCTGACCTTGTAACAGGCGGATAGACAATGGCAGCGACTGAGAAGGTGAAAAAGATGATTTAATTGAAGAAGCAGCGAGGAAAGAACGCGTCTGTTGATGTGTATAAATTAGCGATACTGAGTAGATTTAAAAGACGGCGATGAGCCATACCCGAGTGGCGCCGAGGAAAGAACGAGAAAAAGACATTATAAACACGCTTATCTGAGTATTTTAACAAGAACAGTAAATACAACACTAAATTAAAACCAACAACAAGAAATAAAACAGTTGATAAGTTGATTAGAAAAAGCAACAAGTAGTCAAAAATTGATGAATAATTCCGGGAAAAGAAAATTCGGAAAGGTCCCAGGCGGAGGAAGTCCTTTGCCAATTTGCGACAAGCCATTGGCCACAATTTCCACCAACTTTACTGATTATATCTACTTTGAGTACTAACAAGCCTTTATTAAACTAAAAAATAAAACTATTTATTTGTTTTATTCTCCATAAAAACTGGCAGAAAAATATCATCTGGTGTTTAGACCACTTTGGTGGGCATTGGGTTAGTAGTATTAGTCATCAATACTACTAATGATTAATAATATTTCATGTAGATGACTTTAGAGTCGCAGTAATGTAGGACAGTATAAAACAGTCACTTTATTTACGCATTCACAGCATTTATTCATAAGTTAAAGCAAAACTAATCACACTAATTCGTAGCAATAAAATTACAGTGGTTTATTCATCAAAACGCCATCGCCATCTCAACCACCTGAGCCGCACGTGGTTGGGGAGACATCTGATCTCAAAACAGAGAACAAGGGCATTTCCTTTAACTACTTTGCTTTAATACATTGAATAACCACAGGAAATTGCTAGTGCAAGGTCGTATTGTATCAGTTTATCTGCTTGATTTGTGCTTTAAATGTTGATTTTGACCTCTTGACTGGTGTATAAATGTACGTTGATCTGCCCAATTAATGACGATAATATCAACTAATATCAACTAGTTCACAATGGATTCTCGACTGCGATACAGTTCGCAAAACATTGATTCGCCTCAATATACACCTACTCATTCATCATCATCATCGTCATTTGAGCTTAATCGTGGGCATTTGCATCGTTTGAACCCAGCTGAAGCTTCTCCGTTGCTGTATAACCGTAGCCACTCTCCGTCTCCGCTAAATAGTCCTTATACCTTATCTCCTCGACGATCTTCTGATTTATTACGCTCTCACCGATTAAGAAATTTATTTACTTCATCTACGCCGTCACGTACTTTAGGAAGTTATTCTACTGCGACTTGTGAAGCAGATGCAACTAGTAATGGCGGGCCGTTAAAATGGCTCTTTTCAATAAAATCTCGAGCTCAGCGAGCATTACAAGAAAATCATCAAAGTGACGAAGAATTTCAGGTTTTAGCTGATGCAGAAGCGCGAAAATCCCAAAAAATGTTTGAATTTTCTTCCTCTATATTTGCGGCTGCTCAAGACCTTGATAATGATGCAGAACCAGATCAAGTTAAATCGGATGCATTTGAAACTCTTGGAACCGTTTTAATTGAGGAGAAAAAGAAACGAGAAGCTGAGATTTTAGAAAACTATAGTCGCGTGAAAAGACAACGACAACAAGATCGTGATTTAAATTCAAATATTGGTGAAAGTTCAAGTTCGAGCTCTTTCACAGCCTCGCGACCTTCACTTTTCAACCCCAAAAGAGACGGTGAAATTTCTGCGCAACATAAACGAAGTCCAATTCGTATTTATGAAGATTCTCAATCGAAATCTGGATCAGAGTATAATAGTCATGGAGATAGTGGTAAATCTGAAGACGACGGCGAAGCTTATGCTGATGAGAATGTTGATCCTCGGGAACAAGATACTGAAAACGGCGAGCTTGAATCTGATATTGAAGATGTGTATCAAGAAGAAGAACAGGAAGAAGACTCTCAAGAGGAATTATTATCTGAACAACAACATGAAGAAGATGAATCATCAGACGAGCAACAATATGAAAACAATGATGAGCCAGAACAGGAAAATAAGCCAACATTTACAGATGCAATCGTCGATGTTGGAATGGCTCAAACAGATGGACTTGAACGCGAACGGTTAGGGATTCCTTTCGTTAAAGAAATGGTCGAGTATTCGGAAGAGCCAGATTTTAACGATGAACCAAACGAAGAAATTCAACAATCAAACCTTGCACACGAAACTGAAGAGGCAACTGATATGAGTAAACCTGCAGACAATGTCGCAGCTAAAACTGTCGAGGATAACATTGCACCTGAACCAGTTTCCAACGCAGACAGTATTTTCACAGATTACCAAGCTCAAGCTGAAGAACAACCAAACGCATTTCCACTTGAAGCAACCCAATTTCTAAATGCAGTTCCTGAACACTTTGCCACGCAACCTTTTCCAGATCAACTTAATGCTAGGCAGGACCGAATTTCTAGTAGTTTAGCTACAGATATCAACGCCATTGATCCTCAAGAAGGATTGTTTGCGACCTCGATGCCTCTTGATCCTGCTCTGTTTTCGCTAGGCGAAGAATCGCTTATTTCTCGTCCTCCAGTTTACACTGATGAGGTGGTGGAGGAAGATGCTGGTGAAGATCGATTACATCATAATAGCTCTGGCGATGAGGAATCGCTTTCTGAAGAGGCCATTGACGCTACCGATGAAAGTGAAGGTCG
Source organism: Myxozyma vanderwaltii (assembly GCA_030556335.1). Classification (NCBI taxonomy): domain Eukaryota; kingdom Fungi; phylum Ascomycota; class Lipomycetes; order Lipomycetales; family Lipomycetaceae; genus Myxozyma; species Myxozyma vanderwaltii. Next base: position 83,244 of record JAKTPV010000022.1, read on the forward strand.
GTATCAAGATGACGATGAGGGTGAGGAGGAAGAAGTTGTTGATAGTATGTATGAAGATGAAAATAGTGAAAGACGACGAGGTAGCACTTTTATTGATGAAGAAGCTGAGGAAGAGCAAGAAGAGGAAGAGGAAGATGAAGAGATGAGAGAATATGAAGATGAGGAAGATAGGGAAGAGAATGAAAATCATGAAATGGAGCCTCAAGATGATGGGGAAACTGAATCACAAGAAGCAGATGAGGAAGACAACGATGCGGAAGAGGAATTCGATGATCGATATGAGAGAGAAACATGGAAAGGTCATCGAATTACGGGTAAAACTCGACCTTCTGGAAATTTATCTTTGTTACAATCTGTTCGGTACGTGTCGCAAAGGAGTCAAAAGGATGATTCTGACAATGAAGAAGATGAAGATGATATTGATGAAGATGATGGAGAAGAGGAAGAAGAAGGAGAAGGAGAAGATGAAGAAGAGGAAGACTATTCTCGTCCTACGAGTTCATATCTTCAAGCCGGCACTCAAGCAAACGCAATCACACTCTCCAGCGACGAGGAAGAAGAAGAGGAAGAAGAAGAGAAAAATGAGCAAATAACAAGCGCACAAACTAATTCACGCTCATCATCTCCTACATCTGAATCAGGTTCCTATAGTGGTGCCGAATACGAAGATGATAACAATGAAGAGAGTTATGTTGAAGGCTCCACTCGGCAAGATAGCGGAATGCTTGTATCACCGAGTTCTCCTGCATTAATGGGTGAACCATCAGGTTCGATGTGGACGCCGTCTATTCCTACTGATCGACATATTGCTAAATTAGGACAGAAAGCGAGAAGATATTTGGTTACTAGTAATACTGGAAATTCGAGCTCTGGATATGACGATCTAGAAAAGTATGAAGACGGGGATGATTTTTCTGAAGAAGCTGCGATTGATGATACGTTTCAACGAGATGACGATGACGGTGAGGAAGTTTACGATGATGAAGAAGGACAAGAAATTGCTGATTTATCAGAATCTGTGAATGGGCATGGAGACGAGGATAGTGATGAAGAAGAAGATCGTCGTGAACAAATTGAAGAACTTCGAAAGGAATTAGAAGTTGAGCAAGCGGATGGTGAAATCGATCTTACTCCTGAAGATTTATCTACAAAACTTACCGCTTCACAAGATAATCAAGAAGAAGAAGAAGAAGAGCCGTTCATTGAAGAAGAGTTTCAACAACCTTTAGTTCATGAATCTGATGAAGACCCAGATGCTCACTTTCCGGAAGAATTCGATGATTATAACACAGCATCTATTCTTCCAGACAATGAAACGAAAGCCAGGAAAACTCTAGAAACCATTGCTAAAGCTGGTTTGCAATCTTTTAAAAAGCACGATTCTTAGGATGGTGCTAAATCATCACATGATTAATGATGATGAGTTGGATGGAGAGTAATATTTATCTTTTGCAAAAACAAAAAAAATATTTCTGTAATTTAGTGTGTTCTAGGGTATTGAATTTGTGTGTTCTTTTTTATTGTTATTACGTGATTGGCGTCGTTCATAATATGTATATATCTGATAGTATATACTAGAATCCCAAATCTATTATATCACTTCATAACATACAACATTGACTTACCTAAACGTGTAAAAGAAATTAGCGAAATTACACTAATCAGATCAATTTTAGTACTGTGTTGAAGCTGCTCAGGTGTATAATAATGCTCTTCATTTCACGACTTTTTCGTTCACACATCTCGATTTATTCCAAACAACACCAATTCTGTGATAAATTCGCAATCAACTCAAACTATCTTCAAGAAATCAAGACTGTGGTATGTATTCTCAAGCCATTGACCAGTCTGAGTAAGATAATAATGCAAAAAACAAAGCAGAACAGTCCCAAAATTTTGAGATAAAACAATACAAACGAACAATCCAAAAAGAGAGAAGGAAACAAAAAAAAAAAGAATCTATTAAACTCCTATCAATCCTTAACAAAGTAAGAAGTAAGTAGTGTTTTCTTAGATTTGTTCTTTTGTTTTCCTTTTCGTTTTTTTTCGTTTTGCAAGATTGTACTGTTATTTGTTTTGATATTTCCTGTGTAAACTTACAAACAGCGCTAGTTGACTATACACTCCACGCCATTAGAACAATACATACAGGAGTTTTAAAAGACAGTCGATTTTCAATTGAATAGGAATAGTTTAAAAGAAGTAGAAAGCGAATTTAAAATCTGAGATATTGTTTGAATAAAAAAGAAATGGAATTTGTAAATTAGAAAGAGTTGATTTTTCAGACCTTTTACCAATATTGCATCATTGCAGAGATTCAACGACAGAATAAAATTTAGATTAATAAATAAAACACAGTCAATACATACTTGTCTTTTTAATGACCATTTCCCATATTTATTACTGTTTAAAAACAAACATTATTATTTAGTATTTAATGAGGAAAGCACTCAGAATTAAGAGCCAGTTCACAAGATTAATTAAAACACGAGTCATGTGACTTTGTAAATAATCCAGCCGTAAATCGCAAACACAAAAAGCCAGATAATATAAAAACGAGAATTCACTAATAATTCTTCTACAGTTGCAATTAAGTACTATCAAAGGAAATACCGCCGATAGATCAAATAAACAATAGAATCACTTGTAATAAGATTTCACAATTATGGCGGTTGTTTTGGCATCAGCGGGTTACGACCATACAATTAGATTTTGGGAAGCTCTTTCGGGAATTTGCCAGCGGACTATTCAACATCCGGATTCTCAAGTTAATCGATTGGCAATTACTCCAGATAAGAAGTTTCTGGCAGCAGCTGGTCGGACTAGTGTTAAATTATACGACATTCGAGGATCAAATCCTAATCCTGTGAGTTGAGCACGAAATGAGATAATAAATTGAGATGAGATGAAATGGCTTTCGCAACAACGAACTAACATCTTGTGATTATTATTTTTTATCTCTTATAGGTAACTGTTTTCGAAGGACATACAAATAACATCACTGGAATTGGGTTTCAAAGTGATGGAAAATGGATGGTGACTTCCTCAGAAGACGGTACTGTGAAAGTATGGGATATGCGAACACCAATGGTTCAACGAAATTATAAGCACAGAGTGCCTGTTAATGATGTTGTAATTCATCCCAATCAAGGCGAATTAATCAGTTGTGATGAAGGGGGAAATGTTCGAATATGGGATCTAGGAGAAAACAATTGTACTCATCAATTGATTCCGCAGGAAGATACGCCGGTTAGATCAGTCTCGGTGGCTACAGATGGATCAATGTTAGTGGCCGGGAATAACAAAGGAAATTGCTACGTTTGGAAAATGGTTAACAGTCACGATACAACTTCTCTTATTCCAGTCACTAAATTTCGCGCCCACTCAAAATACGTCACAAGAGTACTGTTATCTCCAGATGTGAAGCACTTGGCTACTTGCTCAGCAGATCATACAGCTAGAATTTGGTCAACTGAAGGTTTCGGACTAGAAATGTCACTAGCTGGCCACCAACGCTGGGTGTGGGATTGTGCGTTTAGTGCTGATTCAGCGTATTTAGTAACTGCTTGCTCAGATCATTACGCAAGACTTTGGGAACTTGGAACTGGTCAAATAATTCGACAGTATAATGGACATCATAAAGGAGCGGTTTGCGTCGCTCTTAATGACGTTTAGTTCTTATTGTTTGTATGTTTTTTGTTTGTTGCTTTGCATGGGGTTCATTATGGCGTAATTTTGTTCTTCGGGGATTGGTCTCTTGCAAATTAATTTGCTTGTCATTGTTTCTTGTTGTTCTCAATCAATGATTGTTGGCTATTTTATGTTTGTCAATTAATATATTAGATTTATTTGATTTTTCTAAATATGTACACATGCATCTATCATGGTAATCGCACGTACATACACATACCACGACACAATTTTTCCTCTTTCTATTCCACTTTCTCTTTGTTTCTTTTCATTCTCTCGTCAAATTAACAGAATAGGACGCCGATAATTCAAAACCACACTTTATACACATATCCTACAAAGTAGTTTAATAATTAAGCAGAAGATTCAATGACTACTTTTCCTGAATCTGATATTTCTAAATTCTGAACCGCTTCAATTAATAAATCTTCATCGTTCGCATCAAATGCAGCATCTATATCATCAAGTTTTGTCAAATCTTTGCTGTAGTTATGAAATTAAAATGAAAGATGGTTAGTAATTATGTTAATAGCGGGAAAAAAAATAACATTGGAAATTCTCGAAATACTTACTTCATTGCATATGCATCTTCACCGTCACCGTAGTATGCTTTCTCGATATCTTTCACGCTACAATTTGGATAAAATATAAGTACAAGCTGTTTGTGAATATACAATATGAGAAAAACTTACTCAAATTTCAGGGTGTCGCGGTATAAATGCAATGCAGCTCTATTTGATTTTCGCACATGTAAACTGACATATTGCGCACCGTAACACTCCAACATACTCCGTACTAAAAGCACAATCAGTCGAACAACTCTTGAATGATTTCCAGATTACCTCAGAATAAAACAACATACAAGAAAGCTCCATAAGTCTTCCAGCAAGACCCATTCTTCGATACGTCCGCATCACAGATAAACTAGTCACATGGCCATGTTGAATACCATCTTTTGGATCTTCTTCCATCTTTGCTAACACGTATCCAACAATTTTTGTACCGGAAGCATCTGTAGCAACATAAGATGCTTGAGGCCATGTTAATGCGTGGTAAAGATAATAGCGAAGGACGTAATTTTCTGGCAAATTCATTAAATTTGCATTTTGCATCCCGGGAATATCTTCCACTGTCGCTTGCCGAATATTCATTATTGTTATTGTTGTTGTTGTTGTATTATTATTATTACTATTATAATTGTAATTATTTTGTATTTTTTTTTTGCTTAATCGTATTTAATTGTGTTGTTTCCAAGTTAAATCACTTTCATATACATGTTAATACTTGTATGTTCAACTCGAAATTCTACTTCAAAATTTATGTCACGTGAAGTGACAAATAACATATAATATGAGTTATTCAGTTCATATTAATTACAACTTTTACTAAGAAATACATAAATTAGATTGTGGATTATATTATAAGTGTATTAAGGCCTGAATTTGTGTTAGTGTTAATGTCAATGTTATCTAGGATGGTGCGTGTCTAAAACATCTATTTCTGTTATCGTGTTAATCTATATCCATCATCACCAGCCATCCGTACAGCAGAGACAAGTCATGCAGCGACCGTCATCTGAGAATCCAGCAGACCTGCGATCAAAGTTATAAGTACGTGATAAATGTCGCGGTGGAATAATAAACTGTTCTTGCGAAAGATGGGCTTTTGCAGTAAGTACTTTGATTCTCAATCCGTTCTCTATAGTAGGTTTCAAAATAGTTAAACCCGGACAATCGGTAGCTGTGATTATTGTGGTCTTATGAGAATCAAGGTTGATAGTTGAAGTCTGTTCTGCGTTTATAATTCGATTGATTAATTTGTCTGTAATTGCGGTTCTCGAAATATCCAAATTAGTCAGAGACGAGAATAAAGCCGAAGAATATCGTAATATGAAGAACTTTGTTAGCAAATCATCATCAACTGAGTCATTATCTCCTATCGCAAGTACTTGAATTTTATTCATCGTAGCTCCAATATCCTCAAGAACCTGAATGTCAAACACAATAGGTGAGCCAGTAAGTAGTAATGTAGTCAGATTTCTATAGTGGTATACTCCATTGACTATGTCGGCTATCGTATTCCAATGCAAGTGTTGATTGTATCTGAGGTCCAAATACTCAAGTCGCGAACTTTCCTCACTCGAATTGCAAGTCTGACGGACATTAGCATGTTGGTCACGCGAGACGAATGACGGAACTGACTTGGTTGAATTCCCCCATAGGCGAGGAAATCCAGGTATTGTAGACAGTTTAGTAAAATCAACTCTGATAATATTATTCAAAGGCAACTCCAACATTGCATCACTGTCATCGCCCAGTAATGTCGTACATTTTATAATGATAATTTGCAAATTTGGCATGTTTTGAAGAATTTTATTTAATTGATGCAGTTTCATTTTATAGCGAGAATGTGAATTTATCAAAGGTTGATCATAGGAAAGTTCCTCGTTAATTCTAAAATCCAATAAATTCGGAAACATAACCACATCATTTGGAAAATTTAATCGTCGATCCCATAAGTCATCTATAACAGGTTTTTCTTTAAAATTTGTAAAGAATTTTAAATTCGTTATACGTTTTATAGGTTTTCCATTCTTTGATATGGCATCAAAAAATGATACCATTGAATCAACTCTCAAATGAAATGATTGCGTCCATGTCAACATTGAAATTACTAGCGAGATTTTCCAACCACTCCACTGATGCCATGTATTCATGTATATAGATAAATCAGCCTCTTGATACCATTCAGGTAATTGAGTTACCTGTTGCATAAATTCTTTGAAAAATCCTTCATCCACTCCGGCGTGGTATAAAACTCGTAAATCATTTGATTGAGCAGCTTTTGCTGGGACTTTATATAAGAATTGCCAACTGAGCTTTGGAATGAAATTATCTGAAGTGATTGGAGTAATTTTATGATCGTATAATTCCCTAGTGTGGAAATAAAGGTCTTTAACTCTCTCTAAAGAAACAAAGGATTGAGATACAACTCTTGTTCTAAGATTCGGCCACATCGAATCACTAACTTTTCGTTCTCTAGGAATAGTAATTTTCACAGTTCCAAGAGGTTTACAGACCAATTCTGATATTTTGCTATTAGGCATATCGCTTTTATATCCTATGCGAAATAAATCATAAGTCTGAGGGTCGTTCTCAATTAACTTGGACCAGCTTTTGCAGACGAGTTTTAACTCGCATCGCTCTGCATAGTCAAATTTGCCAATACATAAAATTGAAGCAAATAATTCTGGAGGAAGCCAATGCAATGGATCTCTTGTTACATTATTTATCCTGAATACAAACAGTTAGTTTGCTATATATCAAATACTGCATTTGATCTCAACAATTACTTACCTTTCAGCGTCTATGTTTAAACCGTATTTAACCAGTTCAGGATCCATACGCAACAGTCAATCCATTCAATTCGTTAATTAAAATAAAGAAGCAGGCAATTATCCTCTTATTCTATTCCATACATTTGAAATATTTGACAAACAAAAAAGACCTGCGATAAGAGTCTGAAATCAGGCTTTGCAGAGTTTAATCAGCACGTGACAGAATTTGACAATGACATCAGTAATCCAGATCAGATGGTCCGTCATCATAAAGTGTAGTTAGTATACAAGTCCACGACAAAGATCCAAAAAGGTGATTTTAAATGGAGTTTCTTTAATATAAAGAGTCCGATTGATTTGATATTGCTATATTATATATATCTTGACAAAAATGACGGATTTGCGAAGACTGGCAGCGTCTAGACTGGCGCATAAATCATCAAAGGGATCAGGCTACGCTAAACAATCTAAAGGATCTCGAATTGATGGCGAAGAAGAAGATTGGGATGATAATCTCTCTATTCTTTCAGATAATAGTGATTGGAGGTATTAATCAGTGTATTTAGATTACAAATATCCTGCGTTGATCTGACTTGCAATAGTATCGCTTCTGGAGATACTCTTGATTCCTTAGGAACAGATAACGAATCTTCAGCTAGTCGCAGCACGAGCAGATCTCGTCGAAAAGACAACGATATCGGCACAGAATGGAGAGATAAACTGAATTCTTACATTGATGTATTATCTACTGAGCGGAAATCCTCAAATACATCAAGTCGTGAAGACGCACTGGCGAGAATCTGTAAAATTCTAAGCCTGAAATATGCGTGGAGAATTGTGGAGCATCGGCACAGTGATCTTGAAGATGGTATTTTGAGATCTTTAAGAGGCGGAAGATCTGATAAAGAAACTGTTCTTGCTGCGAAAGGTAAGATAAACACCTTAAATCACGATCTGAACAAATTATTGATATCGTTAAATAGCCCTTTCATTATTAGTGGTAACTGATCCGGAGAATCCTGTTTGGTACACCGGTTCCGCGTCATCATTAAAAACCATGATTTACAGTCTTGAAGATCTTAATGTGAAAGCAGCATGTATCACAACTTTAGGATCAATCACATTTTTCTCTACAGCAGCAGGTGAAGGTGAACTTGATCAGACTTTAGAATATTTACTTGACATAGTCACTAGCGATGGAAGTTCAGTCCAAGCTGCAGATTCTGAAATAGTAGTTTCTACTACTATTAGTGTGTTTGGATTTTTGGTATCAAAAATGTATGATGCATTCGAACTTGCCCAAAAGTATGTTAATTATCTTGTTCCCCGCCAAGTTTAAATTTGAGTTATTAACTTGCAAATAGCGCTGTACCAATTTTAGTTGATCAATTAGAATCAAATGATATTATAGTTCGTATGGCTTCAGGAAATGTTATCGCCTTACTATACGAGCGATTTGCAGAAGATACAGCGAATTATCATACCTACGACGAATCGTCAGATGAGGAAGTAAAAGAAGAAGTGGCAGAAAGTAATGAAATGGAAGAAGACAATTCATCACTAAAATCCATTGGAGATGAGGATGAAGAGGACGAAGAGGACGAAGAAGAAGAAGAAGAAGAAGAAGAAGAAGAAAGTGAAAAAGAAGTTAAACCTTTGAATAATCCTGCTCAAAGACCTCAACCTCTCCGTACTATATCAAATCAACAGCCATCACTTTATTACGATGAAGATCAGTTAATATATCTCCTTACAAATCTCGCAACACATTCCACCAAAAGAGTCGCCAAATCATCAAGGAAAGCCCAACATTCCGTGTTCCGAGATATTCTCGACACTGTAAAATCCGCGATTGGTTCCGAAACCGATGAAGAAGAAGATAACATGGGTTATGAAGATCCAAATTTCGATGCCACAATCTCACATTCACTCGCAAAATCCCATATTAATCGTCAACTTAAATTTGAGGGACTGATTTTATCGATTGATTCTTGGGCTGCATACGTTCGTCTTACTCATGTTAAACGGATTCTCTCAATAGGGCTTCCTGTTCATTACACGCATAACCGTGTAATTAGAACCGCATTAGATCCTCAAGGATCATCAACTTATGAAAAGGTAGGATTCGATAGACCTAAAATAGTCCCATCAGGAAACGAAGATGAAGATGGTGAAATTGAATATGACGTTGATCCGTTAGATAAAGTTAAAGCGCAATATCGAAATGATATAAGCAGAAGAACTAGGGAAGCGGATATTAAAAGAGGAAGAACAATGAGAGAACAACAACGATTGGAGAGTGAACTTGTGGAGATATGAGTAGTCCATGCTGGTATAACACAGATTTGTATTTCATTTTTATTTTGTTTAAATTTGAATTTTAATGACTGGGATTTTTGGAGGTCCTTTTCTTCACGGTGAGGATGTAAATTTATGGTCTCTTCTTTTTCCTTTTTGCTTTTTGCGTTATGCTTTTGGATTTGTTTATGGTTTATAACAAAATTGTGGGTTTTTTTTTTGTTTTTATCTATTTGGTTGTATATTTGATTGAAATAAATTTTCATGAGGTGTTATATAACCAACAATTTAAGAAATAATAACAAGAATGCAAAAAACAAGTATCAACTCCTCAAAATAATCAAAGTAAACAATCCTCTATACAGTATCATCATTCTGAACAGCTTTTTTTCTCCATCCAAAGACGCGACCAAGTCTTTCATATTTAGCACGATCTTTATCAGATACACTTGGCGTTACATTTTGGAAAGCATCTTCGAAATGTTCCAAATCAACTATAATTTTTGTCGATTCTTTATGAGAATTTCCATTTGCATCATCGATATTTCCCATTTCATCTTGAGATTTAAAAACAGCTTTTCGTAAAGCGCAAACAGCTGATTCACGAACCAAAGCCGCTATATCTGCACCACTGAAATTACGACATCGATCGTCTAATGCTAATGTGTCGAAATTTAAATTAGGATCGATAGGTGTTTTCTTTGCCACAGTTTTGAAAATAGCAGCTCGTTCACTAGCGTTAGGTAATTCGACAAATAACGGCTTATCAAGTCTACCTGGTCGAAGCATAGCAGGATCAATCATGTCAGGTCTATTTGTAGCTGCGATAACGTAAATTCCTTTTCTATCATTAACACCATCTAATTCGGTAAGTAGAGTGTTGACCATTCTTGATGTTGAATCTCTAGAATCATCGCGAACTGGAACTAACGCATCAATTTCGTCAAAGAAGATAACACATGGAGTAGATGCTCGAGCTCTCATAAATACTTGTCGTAATGATTTCTCAGACTCTCCAACCCATTTATTTAATAATTCTGGCCCTCTGACTGAAATGAAATTAGCTCTACTTTCGTTCGCAACAGCTTTTGCCAATAGTGTTTTACCACACCCAGGTGGTCCCCATAGTAGAACGCCAGATGGAGCAGTAATACCAACTTGTGCATATAATTCAGGTCGTCGAATAGGTTGGACAATGGCCATTTGAAGTTCAACTCTAATTCTTTCTAAAGCTCCAATATCTTCCCATGTCACTCCAGGAATTGTAGCAAATCCTTCTCGTTTGCTAGACGGTTGGACAGAAGGCATAGCAGTCATGAAATCTTCAATCGTGATCGATAAAGGCTCTAATTGTTCTGGTGTAAGTGGATTAGGAAATCTATCAAGAAATTGTTGAATGTCGTTAATCTCCTTTCGATCTATTAAATGCTGAGCTTTTTGAATAGCGGGGATATCATTATCATCGTCTTCTAAATCAACAACTCTATCGACATCCATAGCATCAGCAGACGTCTCTGTACTCTCTTCGATTTTATCTCTGTTTTTTGCTTCACTTTCAAGTTTTGCCTCTTCTTCAGTAGGTTTGATTACATTAAATATCCGTTTAATAGCCGCGATACCAGCAGCTGTAGTTAACGCGTTTAAATCCGCACCCACAAATCCTGAAGTTTGCTTTGCAAGAGCTTTAAAATCAAATTCTCCAGAAAGTCGAAGCTTCCCGCATAATATCCGTAAAATACTTTCTCGCGACATTTCATCTGGAACTGTCATTTGAATTTCTCGATCAAATCGTCCGGCTCGACGAAGTGCAGGATCAAGTGAATCCGGAAGATTAGTAGCGCCAATGACAATAACTACTTTTCCATCAGTTTTCTCTAATGATAGATCTATCTCATAGAGTTAGCATATGCACACAACCTACTAAAACAATCAAGAAAAAAAAAAGATAACGTACCATCCATACAAGTCAAAAGTTGAGCCACAATACGTCTTTCCATCTCGCGTTGAGCGCTCTCTCGTTTTGGTGTAATAGCATCGATTTCATCCAAGAATACAATACAAGGAGCAATTGCTCTAGCTTCCTCGAAAATCTCACGAACTTTTTTCTCTGATTCTCCTGACATTCCTGAAACCACGGAAGGCGCTGAAAGGGATATAAATGGAATGTTTAAGTCCTGTCGTGAAAGTGTTAGAGTATTTCTAATGTTAACAATCTATTGGCATGAGTTTATACGTACACCGGCGATAGCATTAGCCAGCATGGTTTTTCCACATCCCGGAGGACCATGTAAAAGAACGCCTCTTGGGGAACAAAATTAGCAAAGTTCTTGTATCTTGTATACAGTATAGTAGCATACCTAGCAGGTTGAACACCAGTATGCCGATATATTTCCGGATGTTCGATAGGTAAACAAACCAACTCTTTCATATCTCGAATAACATGATCCATACCGCCAATATCAGATAATTTGATATGAGTTGGTGGGGATCTATCTTCTTTAGAAACAGTTGATCCGCCTTTCTTTTTCTTTTGTGTTGTAGTTTCAGTTCCTTGTGCTCTTTCTCTCTTTTTAGGAACTGTCGGAACTGGTTTTTGTTGTTCAGAAACAGATGGCGTTGAAGTCGTTTGTTCAGGAACTGGAGTATCTTCGGGGTCATCGGGAATTTCGACGGGTATTATAGGACGATTATTAGATTCCGTGTTCCACAATCCAACTATTCCCTTATTTAAAGCGTTCATATCCTAGTCATAAACCTGTTAGTTCACACTGCGTAATCAAACTAAGTATATAGTTGATAATCTCACCCTGACTACCATCATGTTGGCTTCGTCCAAATCACTATAATCACCATCTAGAGTATTTCCCTTTTCATTATCATTGTCATCAATATCATCATCTTCCTCCTGTGCCAACTGCGCAATAACGACCTCAACACTTTTCTCCACAGCTTGTTTTCTCATCCTTCGTAATGAAGTATCTGAATCCTGTACATACTGGACTAGCACCGACGGTAATATTCTTCGAATTAAAATCGGTTTCTCGCCAGACTCCGCTTTAGATTGAAGATATTCTTGAATAAGTGTTTTTACTCTTTTGTCAATTGCAGCCGGCGTAAGAAGCGGACCGGAAGAAGTTTGAACACCACTCAAACTATTCAAATTCCGAATCTTACGCGCCATTGTTTTCCAGATTATAATCTCTGTAAATACAATATATAAATACAATGCAATACCAATACAAAAACCTGTCTGTAAAATTAGTATATTTTTTTTTACTCCCAACTCCCAACTCCAGGTTTTTCCGCTTTCCCCTTTTAAACTTTTATTATGTTCACGTGACTGCGGCTCTTGTTTTCCCCGATATCGAAAAGGTGCGCGCGCGCGCTCGTCATTTCCGCATTTGATGTTATTCAGGCTGTCATATATATTCTAACTAGTTACTTTTAAGATCTTATAATTGAATGATTAATACGTGGGCTGGTAGTATATAGGAAATAATTGATAATCGTTTTATAAATATCAGGAAAGAGAGGACGAGGGAAGATTATAAATACAAAAAAGAAAATGGGCTCTTCATCATCTCGACCATCTCGTCGGATAACGAAGCAAGATAATGCAATTCTTAACATGAAATTACAAAGAGATCGATTACAGCAATATCAAAAACGAATACAAGTAGTTTTAGATCGAGAACGCGAGATTGCGAAACAGTATATAGAAAAAGGAGATAAAGAAAGAGCACTTCTTGCCCTGAGAAAGAGGAAATATCAGGCTCAATTACTGGCGAAAACTGATAATCAACTTGAAACTCTTGAGAAATTAGTATGCTTTTTCTATCTTTCCTTCTTTTATCCGTTTTGGGGAATTCTCCTTAATAACTGAATTATTATTCTAGACTCAAAGTATAGAATTCGCATTGGTGGAAAAAGATATCCTGTTTGGTCTCCAACAAGGAAGTCAAGTTTTAAAAGAGATCAATAAAGAAATGTCAATGGATAAAGTAGAGAGATTATTAGATGAGTCTGCTGCAGGAATTGAATACCAAAAGGTAAATTCTCTTATCTGGTCACTATTTAGTTTACTTGGTTATTAACATGTTTATGTATAGGAAATAAGCGATATGCTGGCGGATACAATAACAAACTCTGAAGAAGACGAAATAGAAGAAGAGTTAGCAGCAATGCAACGTGAAGAGGTTCGTCGTATTTTATTAAACATTATAAAATTATCTTTTCTATTTATACTAACGATATTTCTTGAAGATTGCGAAAACAATCCCAAATGTTCCTTCCTCGGATCTTCCCGAACGACAAGCGGAGGAAGCCGAAGAAGAAGAAGAAGAAGAGGAAGAAGAAGAGGAAGAAGAAGAAGAACCTGTTCGACAAAGAGCACAAATTCTAACAGCATAAAGATATCAATAAAAGTATAACATGACATACATGGCATGTATACAAAGTACTAGAAATGCATTTTGTTTTTGTTTGATTCACCATTGGGAGTTGGTTTATTTCATTTTAGTTTTATGATCTATACACTATCTAAAGGCGTTGTTGCCATTTGTTGTAATATTTTCCAATTTAATAACATTTTATTGTTTCATTGATACATTAATTTAATACATCTATCATTTGCATTGTTAATTGAAATTGAAAATTGTATTTTGGAATACTACAAGATAAAATACATTATTCAATCAAAGTATGGTAGGTCCCATATTTCACAGACAATTTTACAAACAAACACGCCTCCGACCATGATAAAAAACAAAAAAAGAGAAACAAATTCAATCGCAGACGATGATTAAAATACTTAATTCTCATCCAACCATTCCAAAAAGTCAGGAGTGAAATAAGTAATTATAAGAGTAGCACCAGCGCGAAGACAACCATAAGCAGCTTCGAAAGCAATAGTTTTTAAATCAACTACTCCCTTTTCAGCAGCAGCATGAAGCATAGCAAATTCGCCCGAAACTTGGTATGTGCAAATAGGAACATCACGAGCAAGTTCTTTTGCATCAGAGATGATATCGAGGTAGAAAGTAGATGGTTTGACCATGATACCATCTGCACCTTCGGCTAAATCACGAATAATTGCACGTCTGGCTAAACCACGGCCACCGGCAGGAAGTTGATAGCACTTACGGTCGCCGAAACTGGGCGCAGAACCAGCGGCATCGCGGAAGGGACCATAGAGATTACCGCTGAATTTAGCAGAGTATGACATCAACATACATTTGTGCGCAAGACCAGCGTCTAAAAGACCTCTCTTAATAGCGAGAATACGACCGTCAACCATGTCAGAAGGAGCAACAGAGTGAGCACCTGCTCTGGCGTAGTTCACGGCGATAGCAGCAAGACGACGAACGCTCTCTTCGCGAATAATAGTACCGTCTTCTCTGAGAACACCACAATGCCCATGGCTAGTGTACTCACACATGCAAACATCGCACATAATGAAAAGATCAGGACAAGAAGCTCTGAGTGCTTTAATAGTGAGAATGACGGGTCCATTCGGGTCGTCAGCGGAAGTGGCGTACAGGTCCTTCGCATCATCAGCTAGAGGAACACCAAAGATAATCACAGCCTTAAGACCCTTTGCTACAAGAGATTCAACATAAGGAACAACTTTCTTTACACCCCATCTAATATAAAACCGTCAGTTGCTCTGCTATCAACTATCAAAAGAATCGAGGAATCATATTTAGATCTCACCTTTTCTGGCCCGGAAGTGAGTCAATTGGACTTTCCTCGTCCTCGTTATCAGTAATAAACAACGGGTAGATTAACGACGACTAAAAACAAACAATTAAACACATTACTAAACCATTTCCCTCTACGTATTCGAACAAAAAAGAGAAATATACCTTTGTAAGTTGCCTCTCATTCTGCCATTGCCTCAACAAAGGATGATGATATCCGCCCGAAAGAACCGACGAGATCTCAGTCCGAGCAGCGTCAGTATAAGTAGCAACGTGTTTCTTTGTTCCGTTTGCCGACATATTCATATAAATGACAAATAAATAAGATTACAATCAAATATACTAAATTAAAAATCTTTTTGTAATAATTATAAGTCTAGACGAAGTTCAGAGAGCCCTGAATCCAATCCAAAATGTTTAAACTTTCAGTACACTGAGCCGCACAAGATTATCGTGGGTAATAAAACACGATAAAATCGTCATTATACGGAGAATATAATGATATATCTCGAATAAAGGTCATTAATTGATATCGAATTTTGTTATAAAAAAAGAGGGGATCAGGATAAGATTATATGTCGAGTCATACCCATAGTCATAGTCATTCTGGAGGAGAGGATCATGGACATTCACATAGTCCTCCTCCAGACGACACCAATGATTCACAATCTTTGTTCAAGCATATAAATACTGAACAAGTTACTACATTGAATGAAAGTGAGCCTGATTCAGGAAAAGCTATTATAAAACCATGGAACGAGCGGTATGATACGACAAAGGCATGTTGCTGCTCTTCTTTCTCTTTTGTTGTGATATGTTTTGATGTTAATTGAGAAAAAGATCTTAGAAAGCGACGCAGATGAACAACTTATAATGTTTATTCCGTACGTATCTGCTCCATTCTCACTCATTTTAACAAATTCAATCTAACAAATAGAAAAAAATAAAAAGATTCACTGGAATGGTTAAAATATCCTCAATTTTACTCCGCTCTGCTCCAGACTCATATGCCCCACAAACCATCAAACTCTTCAAAAATCGTGATGACATTGATTTCTCTATTGCTGAAGATTTATCACCTAACGAAGTAATAACTCATAATAACACAATTTCTGATGTCGTGGAATACCACTTAAAAAGAGCTATTTTTTCAAATGTTAGGAGTATCACATTGTTTATCCAGGATAATCACGGTGAAGACGTAACGAGACTTTCGTATCTTGGTTTCCGAGGAGAATGGAAAGAGGTAAGTTCACATTGTATTTTGCCCAACCCCAAAAACTTCCTCCTTTTTCACTAATCACAAACCTCTTTACTTTTCGGTTTTATCTAGTTATCAAAGGATCCTGTAATTGCAATTTACGAAGCTGCTGCAAATCCAGCTGATCATAAAAGTATAGTAGGACAAGAAACATTCATGTCTGAATATGGAGGTGGTGCATAAATCCTATGTACATAAAAGAATTACTACGCTCTTTTCTTTCTTTCTTTCTTTCTTTTTTTTTTTTTTTTACCTATTTGCTTGGAAACAAGGAAAGGGCAGAAAAACAATTTACGACTGTATTTGTGATGTTGAAATGCCATTACCAACGTGAAAATTAAGAATGAAGAAATATACAAAAATATGCAGAACTCAAAAGAAAAACAAAATAAAAAACAACCAAATATGGAACACGAAACGATTAAACATCAAAATCTATAAACCATCGTCTTCTCATTAATACTCTCTTGTGTCTAATTAGCAAAACAAAAGATACGAAACATGGAAAGATAAATCAAAAACCAAGCTGAACAGAAAAAAAAACAAAAAAAAAAAAAAAAAAAAAAAGAAAAAGTCATTCCTCGTATATCAAAAACATTCATTAATCCCTGCAAGCCTCGACTTCTAAACTCTTGATTCAGCAGACAAATTATTCATTTCAATAGTTTCAGGATTTGGACTATGTGGACCTTCCGAAATCGCACCAGCTCCAACTTTTGAATAAATAGCTTCGGTCTGTCGTTTACTAAGGGCGACCCATACTGCTGAGCTTAAAATGATTCCTGTTCCAGTTATTTCCAACCATCCTGGACTATCATTCCAAATCAATTTCTCAAATAAGAAAGCATAAAACATTTGCAAATAAAGCATATTACTAGCGCGACCTGCCTTTTCACGCTGTAAACCGGCTGTAAGTAAAAATTGATACAGAAATCCACAAATGCCAATACTAATTAAAAGAACCCATTGCCAAAGTGTATGTGGGAATACAAATCCGATATTAGGCGATACCACGAGCGCAACAAAGGATATTATCGTACACATTATTGCGAAATAGTTAACAGACATCAAGGGATGCGCACGTTTTCCAATACATCTAATAACAGTAAACGCACCAGCGGCGCCAAAGACTCCAATAACAGCAACTCCAACTGCTCCCCATCTTTCAGCAGATGTAACTGTACGACCACCTGTCGACGAAGGTGGCGGGGTGACTCCAGGCTGAGCAATCAAAACGACTCCAATGAATGAAATAATTCCAGCAGTAAGCTCAATACGACCAAAAGCTTCATGAAGAAATATTGAACATGCAAAACCAGCGACTGTAGGTGACAAAAAGCTAATCACGGTCGCATCGGAAAGAGACAAATAAGTTAATGAATAATACATTCCAAACAGACCAAAAAAACCAGTGAATCCACGAAGAACTAATAAAGAGCGAACATCTCTGGGTCCTAATGGAGCATCCGGAACCTATACAGTCAATGCCAATTACAATATCAAAAATGTGGAACAAGCCATTACCTTTTTGTACCACATATAAGCAGTGCATGCGACTGCAGTAATAATCATTCTAGCAAATACAATCTGCAACGCATGAAACGGTGGATCTGAAGAAGTTTCCAATAATCTAGTAAATAAATTCATACTACTACTAAACAACTGTCCAACCGCAAACAACAAAAGCCCAACATTTGCATCAAACCAAGTTTTAACAGACCATGAAACATTACTAAACACTCTGCCAATTCTAGAACGACTGGTTTCAACATTATCCAACGGGAAATCAGAAATATCAATAGAAATATCATTTGTAGCTGTAAAATTCGGTGAATTTGCTGCTGATGAAGTTTCACTGTTTACATCAAAATATGCAGAATTAAAACCATTTTCAATTTTCCCATTCGATGGAAGTGAATTTGCTAAAAGTCTTGCACTCGCGTCTTCAAATTGCAAAGGAACTTGCTCAACAGTAATATTATTACCTTGCAATGCTTTTAAATCTGTTATATCCTCCATTTGTTTTTTGTAATAATTATATGAATAATGACACAGAACAATAAAATATGGTAGAATTCACGGTTATGATATTTAAGATTCTTTTAAATCCGATTTCTCCCCCAACACACACACATAAAAATATCTTTTCAGAGTATGTAGTTTTTTTATGCATAAACAACTAACAAAACCAGATATATATTTTCGCCTTATCGCTCAACAGTAAATGAAGTGTATTTATAAGTCGAAAAGTGAGCAATAAACTCCGGCTTTGCTTTTCCGCCACGCTTAGTTTCAATTGTAAAGTTTATTAATTACGTCATATCAGACAGGTTTAGGGTGTATGAAAAGGGAATTTAAATTGGGAAGAGAGAGTAAAAAGATATCTCATCAATCTAATTCCTTTCGTTATATCACTTTCTCATCTTCTGTTTATAGTCGAATGCAGCACATGCTCTCTCATGATTGCCGTCATGGCCGCAGCTGCGATGCCCAAGATAAAGCACATTACAAAGACGGCTCTCGAGGCATCCATGTATGATAATCTAACCAATGGAATAAGATAGCCAGGTAAATTTTCAACTTCGTCCACATTTTGAAGCACTCTTTTCACAATTTCTTCAGAGTCTGAACCAAATATGCGTTCATGAAGGGAATTACTCAATGTGTTTTGAAATACACTCGTTGCGATCGCGACGCCTAACGTTGAACCAGTTCCGCGGAATCCATATTGAATCGAAGTAGTAACTGCTTGAAATTCATGAGGCACGGCAGCAATTAACGCAATAAGAGTAACAGTCAAAAGTGAGCCATACGCGGCACCAGGAAGAAAAGTATATAACCTGACAACAGACATAGCGGTGTCCATTCCCAATGTACAAATCATGCCTGTTCCGATGATATAAAGCACAGCAGAAAGCATCGCCATTTTATAATACTTTCCAGTAGCTCTCATGTAAATTCCCGATCCAAATGATCCAACAGCGACTCCAATGAAATTCGACACTAAGCTCGAACCAGCAGTAGTCTCGGAAGTATGCCTAACGGTGACGAAATATAGAGGAATAAAAAATAAAAGTGAATATACAGACATTGTCATAAACCAATTGCAGAATGCAGCTCCAAATATTGTAGGATCTTTTAGTAATTGTACGGGAATTATAGGCTCCTTTGCAATGTGTAATTCAATATAAACCCATACAGCCAGAATTGCCATGGACAGAGGCAGGGAAATGATGACTAAAGGATGTGTCCAAGGTACTTGATTTCCTCCAATAGAAACTGCAAACAAAAACACCAAAAGTGATGACACTAAAGTTGCAGCACCTGCGAAATCGACACGCGCAAGTAATCTACCATCGCGAGCGAGTTCAGTCTCATCGTCAAGTATAGCATCGTCGTCATCTGATTCATAATCGGGTTCTTTAGGTGGTAGAACGAGTATAAACTGAATTGCAAGAGTCGAAAGCACAATCAAGGGAAGTTGAAGCAAAAACGCCCATCGCCAACCAAGATGGGCAGTAATATACCCACCAAATATACCACCCAGAGCAGCACCGGACCCATACATAATATTTCCAAAGCCTTGCAAAACACCACGTTTGCGCAGTGGGACTAAATCAGAGAGAGTGATTGTAGATAGCGCAGTAAGACCACCACCACCTATGCCAGCCACTACTCTGGCCACGACGAGAAACCACAGGTTCGTGGCCAGACCACATGCTAAACAGCCGATACCAAAAGTGACCTACAACATGTTGTTAGCCACATCTTCGTCAGGTTCTCAATTGGACAGCATGCATACATTACTAAACAGCAAACCAGCACGCCTTCCAAAAATATCTGTGAGCTTTCCGTACAACGGCTGGAAAGCAGCATTTGCAATGAGATATGCTGTTGCAATCCAGGAGACATTGTTGAATCCGTCAAACTCGGAGGACATATGTGCGAGTAAAGTCGCAACAACAGTTCCATCCAGCGCAGCTAAAAACACACCCGCATACAGCGACAAAAATACGATAGTGAGTTTGATATTTGATAGTTCTCCCATAGAACTGCTATTTGCAGACGGCGCAATACCGCGAGTCGAGGACGTGAGCGAGGCCGTAAACGAGGAAGTACGCGACGACAAACCACTGACAAACGGATTTGGCAATGTTGCACGTGTATTTGACGGTAGCAAAGGTTCTGTAATGTCTTCTACATCGCTATCAATGATTATTGCTTCGTGAGCAACAACTTCTGGCGGTAACTGTGTCGGGCTTTTCGTCGGCGATTCCGGGGCCATGTCTCTATTTCCGCTGATATCCAAGTAACCTGCAAAAAATCACAGCAATTTAGTTCTCCTGCTTCAGCTATTTCCTGCTGTAATCCGTAAACAATCTCTTCTATAAGCAAAGTCGCTGAAGATGGCTGGCCTGCCTTGTTCTCAAAGCTTAGTTACGATGTTCTGTCAAATCACCGCAATTGTGATCAATGTGAGTTTTGTGACTAGTGCACAGACATTTAATTATCAGATCCAGATTGGTGATGACGATGACGAATTCGGGAAGAGAGAATATACTACATGGAAAGAGTAATGTAGATTGTTATTATAACCTAGTTTAGTTGTAGGATACGCAAGGAAAGTTATGAGGCTGTAATATGTCACAAAACCAAAAGTGCTTGAATAAAAGTGCGCAATCATCTACTTGACAATTCATTTTAAACCAATGATTTTTCATTAACAAAGATATTTACCATCACAATATTTTTTAAATACCCCCAAATCATCCCATCAATAGTGCAATTCAAGTCAAACCCAAATAGCCACCCACAAAAATAAAACAAAAACACCAGAAAGATTGAATAGCTAATCGCAGCATAGCAGTACTAGCAAAACCGATCATGATAACCAAAAACCAAAAACGATTGAACAGAATAAATATAAACATAAGATTGTTTCTGACGTCCAAAATCCAAGAAGAATTGCAAAGTTTCATATCATGCATCTTCCAGACTATCTTCGACCGTCATTGAAACCCCGCCATCGTGAACTAGATTTCGAATTTATCTTAAATCTGTTTATTTTTATAAATACAAAAACAGTGCTCGGGGCTAACTTGTACTGATCCCGGTAAACTTCGCCGAGGAAGCATCCTACAAACGCGATGACGTATCAGCAGTTGATCCTCAAACGATGGTGCACCGGGCTTATTGCCGTGCTTTCCGGGAATCGGCCTCACACCTCACTATTCCGCACAACAACAGACAGTAAAACATACCATAAATACAATTGAAATTGCCAAAGCCAGTAGTAATAGGAATCCAGAATCTAAACGTACACTGTGAGAGAGTTGCTTGTTGTTGGATTTAGTTTGATAAAGCTGGCCAGCGACCGAGACTACGATGACGTCGTAGAGCAATGAGACGAAACAGCCCATTTTCCAAGTGTGCAAATAGCAACTATACAAATTAACTTGACCAAAACCCACTGCTTCTAATTACTGAACAGCGACAAAAGACTCAAGATATCGTAGTAGCAAAGATCGAGAAAGGTCGAAGACTGAGGTCGAGGAAGACGAGGCAGCTTTAAAGTGCCATCTGCCACACGTGCGGCGCCTGGACCCGCGGAGAGATCTTGTGTTTAGGGTCTACCTAAATCGATTTTACGCTTGTCCATTTGCGGCAGACTAACCACAAAGACACGCCACCCTTCTTCAACGCAACACAGCCTGAACTTCTACCTCTTATTATTGCATAGACAGTTGCACTAGAATAACGTATATGGGTATTGACAGTAGTTGTGGAAATTATTAGTTTTTAGACTTGAAATTCCGGATAGCATTATTTTTATTTGATTCTGATTACTTATAAACGGGAAATGTAATATCGTTGACTTATGATTCTAACAAAAAACCAATCACAAAGTAAATATGCCCAACACTATTGAAATCCAAAGCTCAAAGTAGCACCTCAGCTGCCAACTAACAAAATCAAGAAGAAACGAGACTTGAAGTTTCAAGCATGGGAAGTTCAAGTATCTTATGCTTCTAAAATCTTGGATGCTGGTAAGTCTAGAACGCAGAACACCTGCTTGCAAAAATTAGGCATAAACGGACTTTTCTTTTCTAAACACGATTGGTATTCTAGGTAGCCCCCTGCATTTAATATGCGCTGTAAATGTATTGTACGTCCTATCCTATGTCAATATATACCTTATCACTCTATTATCCTAATTGTGCTAATTGTGCTCGTCCTTTTCATTACTGCTCCGGTCCTTGGAGGTATCAATATCAGTGATTCCATTCGTAATCCCCTCGTCATCATTTCCAGATATCGTGTCCCTCTCTTTCTCCTTCTTCCTTTGCTGCTCCGCCTTGATCTTGTAATACCTCTCTCGTCTCCAATCTCCCCCTTTGTAGTACTCTAAAAGCAATATGGGAATTGCAAGCAAGTCCATTCCTGCA
Source organism: Myxozyma vanderwaltii (assembly GCA_030556335.1). Classification (NCBI taxonomy): domain Eukaryota; kingdom Fungi; phylum Ascomycota; class Lipomycetes; order Lipomycetales; family Lipomycetaceae; genus Myxozyma; species Myxozyma vanderwaltii. The sequence continues at coordinate 105,975 of JAKTPV010000022.1, forward strand.
ACAATCATAAATGCCCATCCCATGCCAATTTTACCAACCACAATATCAATTAAGGCCGACCCTGCTGCACCCATCAAACATCGAACAAGATTATTAGCAGCCGTAACTGATGCCGATTCTTGTGGATATAAATCGACAAGCAGTACTTGTACGCAGGTGAAAAACCCAACAATAGAAAGGCCAATGAAAAATAAGAGAACAAGAGGAGCCGCAAATGAAATATTCTCTCTAAACGTCCATCCATATACAATAGTTAAAGCAGCCGTAATCGTAATCATTGGAAATGCTAATCGTAATCGTGCTTGCTCAATAGGAAAATCAGGATTTTGACGAATACTTTTACCTCCATCGGCTCCATATCCTGCCCTTTTCGCAAATCTATTGAATTCTTGATCTAGCAATCGTCCACTGACAATTGACCCCACAGAACTTCCAGCTCCATAAGGTAAAAAACAGAGACCAATCTGCAAACTATTCAATTGATAAACTGTTCCCAACTGTGAAGAAAATGCGACCGTAATGCAATAATATCCCGTGTAAATTAACGCATGACCAAACAGAACTGTTGCGACATCTTTTTGTAAAATCATAATTACACAACGTAAAGGATTTCCTAACCTTCTAGGTTTTTTAACCTGCTGGCTCATTTCTTCGTCCACATCATTATTAATATGCTCTTTCTTTCTCGCTATTTTTTGCAATAAAGACTGGTTCCATCCGGTAGAAGGTATACTTCCGTTTCCAACAATCTGCCTTCCAGTTTCTGGAAGCCAAATAAATAACACAGTGACAAGAGCAGCTCCGGAGCCAAATAAAAACCAAAACCCAGCTTTCCATGAATCACGAGTTTTGGATAGCAGACCGCCAATAACAGGCGCTACGGCAGGTGCAACCATCACACCTCCGGAGAAGATTCCCATGTAAGAGCCGCGTTCGGAAGGAGCGACGATGTCGGCGATTGTTCCTGCTCCAATAGCGACTGTTGCAGAAGATCCTGTTGACTGAACCATGCGTAGGACAAGAAGACCCGCGTACGTTCCTTGCAGTGACAGTCCGAGATTCGCAAGTACAAAGACAGTCAAAGTGAGCAAGTAAACTGGTCTGCGTCCAAGCACATCTGCCAGCGAACCCCAGAACGAGGGTGCAATTCCCTGGAATATCATATATGTCGTGACAGTAAGGTTAATCTTTTCCACTGTGACGCCGAGGTCTTCTGCAATTAAATTGATGGAAGGAAAGTAGATATTCGTTGCCAGAGGAGAAAACAATGCTGAACAAGTCGCAGCAGCAGTCAGAGCTTTTTTCCTTCGGGGAGAAAAGACAGAATATGGAGTTTGAGATGCCGACGTGAGGACTGTGGTCGCGTTTTCTTCTTCGCCGGCCTCGATCGTGGCTGCTGGTTGGATCCTTTCTTCTCCTTCATCTCCTTCTTCTTCTTCTTCTCCAACCAGCATGTTCGGAGCTTCTTCGACTGGCTTCTCGTCGTTTTGTATCTGCGACAGTGGAAATTCACGTTGGCTCGCCATTCTTTTTCCGAAGTTTATTTATCTCTTTCTTCTTCGGGCGTTCCAAATTGAACCTAGTTCTTCTCTTTCTCTACAGTGGCAGTAACAACAACAAAACACGTACATGCACCCGACTTGTTATATGTATCCACAAAAGATAAAGAAACGGTAGCCTAATTTACAAATACGACAGCTCGTAAGCGCGAATCCGATTACACGACGGTGAATTTCCGATGACTACTCCGCGTATCTTTTTTTTTAGATCTGAGCCTTTTGATAGCGCTTACACTTATGCTTAATAATATCAAGGGTCTTGTGGCGCTGATATTGAACTTTCCCCCCTCCGCCCCCCAACTACCATTTTATATAATAATGAGTGAAGAGCAACTATTCATCGCAGATCAAAAACACCACTATCGTACCTCTTAATACATATAATAAACACAAATTATAAAAAAACATTTAAATACCACAACAAACAGGAATCAGTAAGCGTAATAATATCTACTAAACAACACGATCATCTTGACCCAATAAACTAGATTAAGCAGATCCAGTATGCAAACAACGAAAAATAAGCACAAAATCTACTTTTTTTATATTCTTCCCGCCCCCGCCACAGCTCACAAAATATTATAGCCCCGAGTCTACCTTCCGTCATCATCTTCCTCGTATCCGGGCCAATGGAACTGTGCGGCAACATCAAAGTACATGTCCATCATTTCCGCAACTGATGTGCTATAATCTGATCCTTGAATCATATTCCGTAACTTTTGCGACCCTTCTTCATGTACTAATCCTTGCATACTTTCAACCAATAACGGTGAAAACTCTTTGAACCATCTATGGTTGTATGAAGTCAATTTAATAGCCGCGTGTAATACATTAATAGGCTCCTTCTTTTCAGCGTAAATTTTAAGTAATCCCTTCAATGATTTTGCTGAAAACCGAATTTCCAACGCAAGATTATATGCTTCCATGGCTTCGTCGATATGCTTCATTCGAATAGCAAGTGCTCCAAGAATCTCCCATTCCCGTAAACTCTTCTTATACGGCAACTGCTGGGCTTTATAATGTGCAGACTCAGCACGCCATAACGTATAAACTCGCATATCCTCATACATTACCATAAATAAATTGTCAAGCCATCGCTCGCAGAGTCGTTTGCTTCGGAATGTAGTAGCCGTAGCTTTATCATCATCAACTGATCCAGCAGCAGCAGCCGCTGTAGCGTGATGGCCCTCCTCACTACCTTTCACAAGCTCCGCATCAACGCTACTTTCGGGCTTAACAATATGTGATGCGTCCTCCGTCGCGGCTTCAGATACATTAGTCGTAGAAGTCGTAGACTCTCCCCCGTTGACGGCAACGTTAGAAGCGTTACTATCTGCGCGATTGTGATTATTGAGTTTTTTCAAACTAGACGTCTCAGTCTTAAGACTGCGATACTCCTCTTCCATAATAAATACTTTAGACCGATATTTCAACAACATATCCCATCCGATTTCATGTACAATCTCAACCAGCAATGCATATGCCTTAGAAAAAGTTCCACGAAGTGCTGCTGCTGGAAGACGTGCCAAAGCAGGATCGACGCTCGTAGTTTCACCTTCTGCTGCAACCGCGTCATCAATAATCTCTTGTATGATTCCTTCCGCAGGTATAGGAAGATGCACTCGCTGAGCAAGCGGCATTCTGTGGAGATCAACGTTCTGATAAGGAAACATCGGGCAAGAATTTAAAGTGAGAAGAGCCTGACCAGTTGTTAGCTTTTAAATCTCATGCCAAAGTTAGTCATACATACAGATTGAAAATCTTGCTGCTCAATGTATACTTTAACCAATCGAGCCCAAGGAGCAAACTCTGAAGGGGCCGAATCGACCGCTCGTCTTGCAGTCGCAACTGCAAAATCAAGTCGTCCCTTTGACATACAAAATCTAGTCTGAAGATCTAACAAATTAGGATCGCGAGGTGACTCGATAACGCTGTCGTGAAGAAGCTGAACCGCTTTAACTTCCTCATCTACATGAAATCATGTTAACTTCCGAATCGACTTTCTTATGACCAAAATGTATAAGAAGAAACACTAACCCATATCAAGATAACAACGAGCCAAAAGTGCTGAAAAATCTGAATCTTTTTCTCTAAGCTTTTCTAATAAATTGACGCCATTATCATAACTTTTTGTTAATTCCAAGTATTTAAAAAACGCTGCGGTAAGATTATTTGAAATAAGAGTTGGAACCTGTACTTCAAGCTCAGATCCAAATTGCCATCCTACAAGATAAGCGTTAGATTATGATATATTTGATTGCGACTTGTAGAGTATACCGTACCTCGACTAAACATTTTTGAAACTACATCCAGGAACTTTTCTTCCGCTTCTCGGTTAGCAATTGGATTGAATCGTCGGTACGCTGTGATATTGTAATCATCGTCGTCAGCAAAAAGAAATGCGCGAACTACTGAACATATATATGTCTCGAGCACCAATTGGTCCGTCGCAGGGTGTCTTTTTAAATAGGGGCACAATTAGCGTACAATCGACACTGTCTGTAGGTAAATTACATACTTTTCTCCACGCTCATCAACAAAGAATGATTCTACTGTTCCTGGGATATGAACACGAACTCGTAAGTCGACCCTCGAAAGGGAATTGTAACAGCTATTTATTTGTCAGAAGTATATCCCACCACATCACAGTATTTTGAATATGATGCATACCAGTAAACGCCTGTTTGAATATTCCAATTCTGGACTTTTCCAAACCATATTTGACCTTCGCCAGGGGCATAAGTGAGAGTGTTCATGTATGCGGCAATTGATGCTGAAGAAGGATCAATTCCAGTAACATAATGATAAGTTCCCGCCTACGTATCAAATCAAACTGTCAGCTGAGATCTTCTACTACTTCAAAACATTTAAATCTAACCTCCTGAACACCAGTTCGAGCATGAACTTTTGTGAGATGAACAAGATCGGGTGGTCCCAAAGTGTGAAACGAAGACAGAGCCTGAGTACGCGCGTTCACCGCCTCTCCAATCTCAATCTCCTGAATTCTATAGATCCAAAAGCAGTCAGTAACCCGGTATTAAAGCAGTATTTTTTTGTATTACATTGTATAATAGAAAATTAAGCATGACGAATGGCTGGATCAAACGCAAGTGAAGCACGACCGTAATGCAGCACTTTTTAAACACAGCCACGTATTACGCAACACCACTGATTTCCTTCTGAGTCCAGAAACAATTGATATTTAAAACAGCAATAAGCAACTTACTCAGGAACAGCGATTTGAACCATATTTGAATCGCTTGCTTGTCAATCAAGATATAAGCAAGGTCTGGTGTTGTGCTGAAGCAAGTGGCTGTTAGATTAATCCGGAGGGGCTTGCTCGAGGAGAGACTGCGCAACAGGCCCTGTAAGCAGTTCTAAGGGGTTTGTGTTGTTTCTAAGTGCTTAGTAATGTACCAGGAAAGAAAAATAAAATATTTTTAGATAGTTTAATTTAGTTTACATAATGAAAGGATCAAAACATTACATTTTAGCGGTTATTACAGTTGTTTATTAAGGCATGGTTTAATTGGTGTTTATTCATATGGCAGCATCTGAGTTATCACGCATATGCTGGGGACAGTATTACATAGTTAAAAGCGGTACTCAAGCCGTGTTTATATTTCCACAATAACTTGCCATATTTAGGCACACGTTGGGAGATGCGGCAACGCTGATACGCGGCAAAAAAAAACACACCCTTTTGCCGCCAAAATCCGCAGTTTTTCAGTTTCGGTTCATTTTTTTGCTCTTTTTACATTTGAAAATAAGAAATATTGTCGTTATTATTGCGATATAATATATGAATTGTGCTTTTGTTCTATAGCTTTGCTTCCCGGTCGAAGGCTGTTGCGGTCTTTCGTCTGGCTGCAATTTTCTCTCCTTGTTTGCACGCGTGGGGAGATTTTTAAACTGTATGTCGTTTCCTCTTTTTGTTTTGGCTTTCTTCACATATATGAGTTATAACACGTTTTATCGTCTTTAATAGTATTTAATAGTATAATCTTTGAATTTTCTCAAAAATGGCTGCGATTTTCGCGTTCGACGAGCCTGATATGGACATGGACTTTGGCCGTTCGCGTCGTCGTTCTGTGTCTTCAATTGGTTCTCACGAAGATGCAAACTCCTACAACACAAATGGAGACAATCTGTTTTCTGAGCGTGGAAATGGAACATCTGAAATCCCAATTATCGCAGAAGTCGACGAGGACGTGAACTGGATCACAGACGGTATTGCTAATATCGGTAGTCAGCTCAAGAATCAGCAGTTCAAGGGCGAAGAAAGTATGGGAACTTCATATCAGATTGACATTGCGTCGGACTATATCGCGAGCAATTTAGACATCTCTCACCAACAACGCATACAGACTTCAGATTTTGAGTATATCAAAGTTTTGGGTAAAGGCGCGTATGGAAAAGTCCTCCTTGTACGCGAAAAGGCTACTGGACGGCTTTACGCTCAGAAGCAACTCAAGAAGGCATCAATGATGGTGCGCAAGAAACTAGTCGAGCAAACAAAGACCGAGCGTGCTATTTTAGAGTCAATTCGTCATCCTTATATAGTAAAGTTATTTTATGCATTGCAGGATAAACACAGACTTTACCTCTTCTTGGAGTATGCTCAAGGAGGCGAACTTTTCTCTCATCTTGCGTCTCAGAAAATGTTATCCGAACGAGTGGTATCATTTTATGCTGCCGAATTAGTTTTAGCTTTATCTCACTTACACACTGTAGTCGGTGTTGTATATCGTGATTTGAAGCCTGAGAACTGCCTTCTTGACGCCCAAGGCCATTTAGTCTTGACGGATTTCGGACTCAGCAAAGTATCGAACGATGGAGGGGAATGTAAGACGTTTTTGGGAACTCCGGAATACATGGCGCCAGAGATTCTACTTGGGAAGCCTTATGATTTTGCTGTTGACTGGTGGTCACTCGGTGCACTTTGTTATGATTTGTTGACTGGTACACCTCCCTTTACCGGTAATAATTACAAGCGTATCATTGAGAAAATCCAAAAGACAAAACTCGTTTTACCATACTATCTCACTGTCGAAGCTAAAGATTTCATGACTCGTCTTCTTCGAAAAGAGACAAAAAAGAGATTAGGTGGAAACATACCTGAAGATCTCAAAATTATCCGCAAGCACAGATTCTTCCGCAAAATCGACTGGGAAAAACTTGAAAGAAGAGATGCAAGTATTATTCCCCCAATTGTACCAATCATCACAAATCCTATATTAGCAGAGAATTTCTCGGAAGACTTTACTTCAATGGCGTTCAGTCCACCCGGATCTGGTTTAGAAATTCCAGGTGCATCTGGTGATGAAAATGCTTCTTACACCAAAGATAATGTTTTTGAAAATTTCACTTTTACTGCTAGTAATAGTTTTATTGAAAATGCTATGAGAGATTATAATGCGAGCTAAGCTTTTGCTTTATGATTTGACGTTTACATCTTTCTATGTGGTTTAATTAGACTTACAGCCTTGGCAATTTTCTCTCTGTTCATTTGTTTCTGTTCATAGCTTATAACTGTGAATTCTCAATTTTTCTCTCACTATTTCTCGAGATTACATAATTACAAAGCTGGAACAATTTTTGCGTTCAAATATAGACCTATAAAAAAGCTGGGGCATTTTTCTTCTTTGTTTTACTTTTTTAAAATTTATCAAGGGTTTTCTGCTATAATTATTATAGGTTTTTTTGTTTTTTTTTTCTGTATGGTTGAATTTTTCTTTTGGGCAGGTGGGTAGAATTCATCGGAGTAACGTGTGCTTAAGTTTTTAATTATTAATGACAATAAAATATTAAAGATATAACCTCGAAACAGAAAACACAGGTGTAATTCAACTGCTTCTTTCTTTATCTCTTTATTAAAGCTGGTACTGATGAGGAGGAATAACAATTTGCGCACAGTACATGCTGATCCTGAACGATAAATAGCTATAACATCACCAGATACCCTTAGGCTAACCTGTCATTTCCTATCCACTCAAACACTGCGAACAAAGAACAAAAATAAATAAATAAAACAAGCAGAAACATAACCGCAAAAAAGAAAAAGAAAACTCCAGACATATCGCAACTAAAGCGCGGTAACATGTATAACTAATAACTCTGATCTGGTGTTGTATTGAGACTGTGTAGATCACAAGCGCTTATATATGATTTATGGTAAAGGGAATTTGAGCTTTAATGTTTCATCTAGAACAACTATTAGATTCACTATTTAGAGAGCTTATTAACTAATTAAATAAATACATGCCTTGATGGCGCACAGCATAAAAGAAGCCGGCAATCATTTCAACTTCCCTTGCTGGCTGGGTAGTGAAATGTCGTTTAATAGAGCCTGCGAGTTCTTCTTTGGTAATTCGATTTCGATGCTTATAAGAATATGTTCTTTGCCCAACTTTTCCGTTTAACAACATGCCCAAATTCGATATCGAGGACTTGTCAGGCATACTGTAGGATGCTCTGTATTTCCGCAGCGCATTATCGGGGAAAGTTTCAAAGTCGACCTACCTCAAGTTATCAGCACCCTCACAACTTGACACAAACACACGCACATTAATAACGTCACTTACAGGATCAAGCGGAACACCAGCATCTTCACCATTCGCGGAATTCACACTCGCAGCAGCTGTGCCTACCGTCCCAACACCAGCAGAACCCGCAGCAGCAGCAGAAGCAGCAACAGAGTTACCAGCATTAGTTCCTCCTCGTTTTCCGCCCGTCGAATTCGCACCATGCGAAACTCTTGTAGTACTATGTTGCGCAGGCCCAGCCATATTTAAATACACAGCAACAATAACACAATATAGCAATAAGGGAGAGAAATAAGAAAGAAGATTGAAAAGGACTGTTCTTGCTCGGCTGCCTGCCTGGATTGGCCTCGAGCCTTTCTAGTCTCGAGATTATAACCTAACCCGATGCATGCCCCGAGGAGAGCAGTTTGTATATGGTTTACACCGGGTAGAAGAATCCTGTAAAGATGTTGATTACTGGAAGCATAATCTAGATTCTAGGATAAAAACAAGTGTTCAAAGGTTTTTAGCAAGTTACGGCTGTAAAGTGTATCTTTCACGTATCATTTAGAGTCTGAGCAGCTTACAAAGTGGTCTTATTTTGCGCTGGAATTGCCAATAAAAGTATAGAATAAAACAATCACTAGTTCTCTTTTTTATCGAGGATTCTTGCAACTTAAGTATTCAGACTTCTTTTTGAAGCGCCTTTAAATCAGTCGTCATTGACAGAAAAATGTCACTTTGCGTGCACCCAACGTCATTCCATCAATACCTCTAAACACTGATTTTATCATTGGCGTTATTATGTATAGCAACGCATGCAGATAATTTCGATCCACTCATAATAATGTTTTGACTATTAACAATCATGTCCGACCAGTTGAAACAAGCTCAGCAATAGCTTTAGCTCTATGATAAGCGCAGGTTAGAGTATCATCCGGATAATCAAAGGGTGAAGATAGACTTACTCTTCTGTAGTTATAACAATATTATTTCTTTCCATCGCAGCTTTGACTGTATCCAACAAATCAGTGAGACTCTCAAGGCAGAGAAGGTTCATAGAAATTACTTACGAGCTTGCATTGAATCACTAACTTCCTTATCCCGTAGCATTTTGAGCATCATCCATGGACTTGGTTTATCATCAGTCAAAGTCATTCCTTTTTTCCTAATTATTTCCATAGTAGTCGCTAAACACTCCATAACCTATAATTCATCAGGTCAGGTCCGTTAGTACATGCTCACACTTCTGAGATAATTGATCATCAACGTACCTCCGGACATGCAGATAACTTCCTCATGATACTAGAATTTAAAATGGCATCTGTAACTTGTGACTGTGGTGCTGTAGCATAGTCCCTTGCATATGATTCATTGATAGATGTATTTGTTTGTCTTATCATTAATGGAACTTGTCGTCCATTTAAAACAGAGAATGTTCCAGTACTGCTTCGTAGAAACTGCTTAGCACAGTTGATGGTAACCCTTGCAAATGCCATTTTTTCAGTGATATCTTTTAATCTCAAATATAATTCGCTAACAGTTACAATTACTTCTTTAGTAGCCAGATCAACTGCGATAGTACAATTAAAAGAAGTCAGCTTCCAACTTCTAGCCGACTCATACAAACTTGAATCATCAAAGTTTATTCTGATTACCTAATATATACTAACCCCTTATTTAATTAGCTCAGGTAAGCGTATATCAAATAGACTTTATTTCGCAGTTTGCATGCATAACAGTACCTTTTCATCCCATTTCAGTAATTGACGAACAAATTTTACTTAGTACAAAGAATACGGTGCTTTGATGCAGTGATATGAACTTTTGCTTTAATTGCTGTACGGCAGAAGTAAATTGTAGACTTGAGCGTTGGCTCGAATTTCGCAAATTAACTTGGTTTCTCGAAATTCGGTCCCAAATCGCATGAGTTATTGTACCTGGGGAAATTCACGCCAGCAGAAGTTTAGTTTAGTTTCTAGATTTGAGAAAAGACCAATATATATATACACTTATACATTCATTGAAATTGCTTTTATACATTCATACTACTGTTATATACACGGAAGTTATCAAAATGTTTGCCAGGTATAGGAAGTTATCCTGTAAACTCTGGGTATCAATTCCGAGATATCAAAAGCAGTACGCATATTCAACAACTACAAATAATCCTAATCTTGCACTTCCATTAAATGGAATCCGAATTCTTGATCTTACAAGAGTTCTCGCCGGTCCTTATGCGACTCAGATCTTAGCTGATTTAGGGTATTCCAATTGCTCGTCTTGTGGCTTGGGGAAAAGATTTGAATTAACATATTGCTTATAGAGCTGAAGTAATTAAAATTGAACATGTCACTAGAGGTGATGATACTCGTAGTTGGGGTCCTCCATTTGCAAAGAATTCCGAAAATCCTGAAGCTCCTGGTGAAAGCGCGTACTTTTTAAGCGTAAGGCGGTTTCAATGTTATTTTGTCTGATGAGACTGCTAATCATGTTTATATTAGGTCAATCGGTACGATATACCCTTTTTACTTATGCAACTTTTAAACCCCGATTCTGTTAACTAATTACAAGTTAAAGAAATAAAAAATCAGTTGGGTTGAATTTTCAAGATAAAAAGGGTCAAGAGATACTTTTATCATTAATTTCCAAAAGCGACGTCGTTATTGAGAATTATCTACCCGGAACTCTTGCCCGTTACAATCTCGGCTACGAACAGCTGAACAATGATAAAATCGTCTACGTTAGTATTACAGGTTACGGACAAACCGGACTTTATAAGGACCGTGCCGGATATGATGTTATGGTCGAAGCTGAAATGGGACTTATGCATATTACTGGAGAAGCTGATGGGCCACCTGTTAAAGTTGGTGTTGCAGTTACAGGTGAGTAAATCCAGTTTTTACCTTGATGAGGAGATTAAGATTTAGATCTAACAAAAAAATACTGTTAGATTTGACTACTGGATTATATGCAGCTAATTCAATTATGGCTGCACTTCTGGGAAGAGCAAAAACTGGTCGGGGCCAGTATATTGACGTTGCATTATCTGATTGTCAGGTACGTAAGATTTAGTATCTCACATACTATCTGTCACGTCTAACAATAAATAGGTTGCTACGTTAGCCAACATCGCATCTTCCTGTCTAATCTCTGGAGAACCAGACGCTGGAAGACAGGGGACTTCTCATCCTAGTATATGTCCATATCAAGCATTCCCGACCAAAGATGGCAGTATAATGATTGGTGGAGCTAATGATAGATTATTTGGGATTATGTGTAACTTACTTGAAAAACCGGAATGGATTGAGGATCCAAGATTTGCTACTAATCCATCAAGAGTGAAGCATCGTGGTGCTTTAGTCCCTATGATTATTAAGGAGACCACCAAGAAGCCCACATCTGTAAGAAATACTAGAACAGTAAGTCCAACTGATATTAACGCAATTTTTTAGGAATGGCTGGAGATATTCGAAGGAAGTGGTATTGCATACGCAGCAGTTAACGATATCCAAGCAACACTCAACCATCCCCATGTTTTAGCGCGAGATATGATTGCAACAGTCCAACATCCAGCATGCGGTCCGATAAAAATGGTTAACACACCGATTAAATACTCTCTCGCAAAGCCTTCAATTAGAACCGCTCCGCCTACTTTGGGACAGCATACTGATGATGTTTTAATGCAGTATTTGGGACTTTGCAAAGAATCTATAGATGAGATGAAAAAAACTGGAGTTTTAGGATAATGCTTTGGCTACAGTAGCATTCATTATATTATTTACTTAAATAGAAACATGTATTAAATGTTCATAAACATATGTTTTGATATAAAACAGCAAGTATCAAGTCATTCATGACACTTGCAGCATTAACCGCATAGCTACAATGATATATATGCAGTTTAGGGCTTTTTTATGGCGGATATTCAGGGGTTACGCCCGGTGGCTTTGCAACGGATTTGAAGCATTGGGCCGCGAGCACAGCGAATTGGACTGAAAGATTATATTACGTACGATAAGAGAAAGTATTCGGTATTTGTATAGCGAAACCAAAGGTATTTAATTTACATTCAATAAACGGGCAGTGTTTGGTGGTTGGAAAAAAATATCAGTATTGACTTTTGGATGGATAATATTTTACAGATTCGGAATCAGGCTTTAGTTCCATATATATTTCTATTTCACAATCTTCTTTCTCATGTGGCAGCGAAATTGATATACGCCGCGATAACATGTCTTCTGGAGGACAAGTAGGCTCTGCCTCGTCGCAGGACGTACCGGAGGCCTCTTTTGTAGACGGTGGTGGCGGCAATGTTGCTGGTGTTGGCGGCCACGGCATCGGCCTACAATCACAACCACAAGCAAACCAGTCATTGCAGAGAATACCACAGACTTCTGGACAGTATCAACAGCAGACTCAGGCATACCAATCGACGGCACCGACTGTGCCAGAGGCATCAGCTCAGTCGCAGGGGCAAATTGGTGGATCGTTATCGTCAGCAGTGCAACCGCAACCGCCTATATTAAATACATCAGCTCCACTAGGATATACAGCGTCAGGACAGCCACGCAAGCGAGCAGCGAGTGCTAAACCTAAGAAAGCCGCCTTGAAACGGAAACAGAGAAGATCTCAAAAAAGTGTATGGCTCCTGTCTTTTTTTAAAAAAATGAAAATATGAAAACCGAGTAGATATATCTGACTATAGTGGGCTTTATCGTATAGGACGAAGAATCAGATGAAGGATATATGTTTGAGGGTATGGAGACTAAATCAGGTCGTAGAGTCCATCGACCTCAACAATTTGATCCTCTTGCGGATGTAGATGGTAACCTACTTCAATTCCAGAACTCACTATTATAATCACTCTGACTAACGTTCCTTAAAGGCAAAAAACGTTCATTATATTTCCGACGTGACCTTCAGATTTGTAAAGTCTGTCAAAGAGGACATAGTCCTGATTCCAATTTGATAGTCTTTTGCGATGGATGTAATGATCCTTATCATCAACTGTGTCATAATCCTCCAATTGGAAGGGAATTCATTGACATAGCTGAAGCTCAATGGTTTTGCGCAAATTGTCAAAGTAAAGTAGCTTATCAAGCACCTTTAGAAACTGGAATGACAGGTGCATCACTTACCGAGGAAGAGGTCTGTTGTATTACTTTGTTGCGAGCAGTATACAGTATTCTAATATAATTTACAGAAACGGGTATATTTACTCTCACTTCCGACTCAGCAATTGGTTGATTTGCTATTTATGGTAGAACGTCGGTATCCTGAGCTTCCGATATATTCACCAAACACAAAAAAGATTATAAGTCAACGAAAAAATAAATCAGTACTCCCTCTTTTAACTTCTTCCGGAACAGCTTCTCCTGCATCAGGTACAAGTACACCAGTAATGATCCCAAAGACAATTCCAGGTGGTGCAAAACCACCGGTAGCCACAAATTTACTTGATGTGAGTACTCCACATTTATTACTCATCCATTAAAAGATTGTTCTCAGTATACTGACCAAACTTAACAGGATTTCACACCACTACCAGGTGCAGGTTCACAAATTCCTCCTGAAACTGAATTAGATGCGCAATACATGATTGACGATGACATAAATGTCTTTCACCACAGTATATATCAATCCACGTTACCTCCACAGCAGCAACAACCGCAACAACCGGTGATCCCGCTGAATTATGGTGTACCTCGTGGATTCTCACAAATACAGCAAATGCAACAACATCAACAACATCAACAGCATCAACAGCATCAACATCAACAACATCAACAACATCAACAACATCAACAACTCCAGCAACTCCAACAACAACAACAACAACAACAACAACAACAACAACCACATCAACAACCACATCAACAGCAACAACACCAACACCAGCAGCAGCAACAACAGCAGCCACAACAGCAGCAACAACAACAACAGCAACAACGACAACATCAACAACAACAACAACAACAACAACAGCCACACTATGGAGATGCAATGAATGGGAACGGTGGTATGATTATAACTTCATCTACCGGTTAAGCTGCTTGAATCCGGAAGATTCGATTGTCTAACTGTATTTTTATACTCGCCGCCTTTTTATTTGTTGTTGTTTTTGTGTTTTCTTTTTGTGTTTTATTTCTGTGTATTATCAAAACTTTCCTGTATATCGCTTCTTTCCATTGGCTGTATTCTACAATGAAGACTTTTTATTTTTATTATTTGATTTTGTTTATTTTTTTTTTCTTCGTTCGATCTAACGCTACGATACAATTTGCATCTCGAACATAGGTAAAAAAACAAACAAACACCAAAAACAGGCACTTTTAACTACTCAGCACCGGAATCCATAGACATGAATTCGGTACTTGGTGTAACTGTCAATGACGTCGATTCCGTTCCATTTTCCTTTCCTGTTTCTTCTGTCGTAGGTTCCATCGCCGCAACGTCTTTAGGGTCTTTTGCAGCTTGTTCTGGATTTAAACTAGTCGGATCCGTATTCGTCAAAGTAGCAGGAGCTTCCTTTGACTCTTTTAAAGCATTTTCTTTAGCTGCTGCTTCTAAGATTGATATAAATGGTTTGATAAGAGCATTTGCTCTAGAGATGACTTCTTTCTTTGTAACTCTTGCGGTTCGAACTCTTCCTGTTGCCGTAGTCGTAATTGCAGGTACAGCAGGTGCAGTTTCGGGTATACTAGAGGCACTTGTTGCTGGAACCGGTGTAGTAGCAAGCTTAGTGTTTGTCTCAGGTAGCGCAGATGCGTTCTTATCAAGTTCCGTAGGTGTATTGTATGCTGTTGTGCACTGTGCCGGAGGGGAACTTGGCCCTTCATCACCCGACATCAACATCTTAGTATCGCTAACAACAGGTGTAGAAGAACCAGCATTTTCCAGAATTTCCTTTTCTAATTCCGGAGTTGTGAAATAAAGTCGAAGATAAATACTTGCAAAAGTGTCATCAAGACCTAATCCTGCTGTTGATGCAAAGCCAACATTCATTTTCCGTAACTCAAATGCTTCATAAAGATATTGAAGAAGTTTAGGTAACGGCCGAAAAACTTTACAACAGCTTTCTAAACGTGCTGCTTTACTCATAAATTCTTCAACAGAAATTGCAACTAAGTGACTCTCCAAGTACTTCTCCGGTGCATCACTTAATCGACGTAGAACTTCAATTGTAGTTTTGTTAATGTACTCCCAAACTTCAGACGGGTTGATAGTTACATGAGTCAACTTTCGTAGTTTTCGAGATATAAGATTCAACGATTCAAGATCATTATTTCGACCTAATAAATCAACAAAATATTTCGTGTACTGGTAGGCATAATAAAAATGTCTACCAGCTCGCTCGTATTCAGGACGCCAGATATTCATAAATGATTTCGCCGCTTTTAAAGAATACATACTGTACATCTCTTCCTTTGCACGAGCAATGTCACCAAGTCCTTGATCAGCAATAACAGCGATTCGAAATGTAGGCCGATGATGCCAATGCTTTTTATCAGCTGCTCGTAGTCTAGTAAGACAATCTATCAATAGCAAGAACACATCTTCTCGCTCAATAACGGGCGTAGCAGGTTCTTTATAAAACTGGCTTTTCTTTAAATATTCCATTGCAGTAGAAAAACCAATCAATTCTTTATAAAAGTATTTATAAATCACTGATAATAACCTATAATGTGGTTCAAAAATTGGATCCCCAGAAGGTGCTTTCTCATGTGTACATTCAATAGACTTTAAAATGCTTTCCAAAACAGGAATAGGATCAGAATTTACTTTACCCAAACATTTTCCCTCCATATAGTAATTTCTCCAGTCAGAATTCGGATATCGATTAATCGCCTGTTCAAACATTTTCAAACTTAATTTTAATGCAATGCTAGATTTAAGCTCTGTGTGGGCAGGTCTCGAATACATTCCTTGAGAGCCACTGAAATGACGTTCAAATTCAGAAACTTGGTATGCTGCCATTTGATTTGGAGGTCGCGTAGAGGAATACAGCTCATAGCCAAAATCAGTCCAAAAAGAAGATAAGACAGAATCTGTAGGTGCAATAGTTTCTTTGCGAAGCAACAAACTTAAGGCAAGAAAATAGCATAATAGTGCTTTTCGTTGAGTTGCTGCTATTGTTTTCTTGTAATCTGTGTTGAGCTTTTCGGCACTCCATGTTAAATCATCTTCTGCCTGTGCGTTATACGTTTGCGCTAAACCATACCAAGACTCGAATCGATTCGTATTGCACACCAAATCGTGCTAAGTATGTAAGTAATTTAATCAAACTTTTCAACAAACAAACACAAGAAAAGAAAATTAAAAATTACCTTGAAGTATCGAATAGCATAGTCCAAATCCTCAGTACGACCTGCCATAGTTCTCTTTCTCGATTTATACTGAGTTAAATAAATTTGTCCTTGCAAGAAATAAAGTCCAATCATAGCCACTAAATTCACTATAGATTAGAAGAAGCAGGAATTAGTGCAAATAGAGCGTATCTTACCGGTAGCATAATCTCCGTGAACCGCAATTGTTGATATTGTTTCTTGTCCCTTAAGTGCTCGCTGTAGCATCAATGGATGAATGGATTTGGCCAAATATGTATCAATGACACTCTGGTTATAGTATATGGCGGCTAAAAGAACATTATTAGTCTTGTCCTACTAAGATTTTCCATTACTACTCACTTTGATCACGACGTGGAACACCAATGACTTCAACGCATTTATCCAACACAGACTTCAAATCAGCTTTCGGAACATTCGCCTGAGTATTGTTTTTTCTCCTCATCGCTAAAGACATTATAAGTCCAACTAATTTCAAAGCGCTTGCTTTATCGAATGGAATCGGTGTAGCTTTGTGATCATACGGGAAAAAATATTCTCCGCTGATAGTTAGTCCAAATCGGCAATGAATACACTGTAACAATTCATATTCGGTTTCTGACGGTCTATCAATTCTCATAATTTCATCTTGTAATAACTGTAAAAATATTCCGTGAGATGCTGTACAGTACTCTCTTGTTCCAAGCTCTTCATGAAGCGCGAATAGCATGATTAAAAGATTCGTATCACGCGCATATGTATCTGTGAATGATTCTGTAATTCGTCTTCGATAACATAGATATAACAAACTAAATAATTGTCAGATCTCCTGTAGGTGCACGTATCACACAATAGACAGCTTACCACCAAGATTGTACAAGAATCACTCTGAAGCGCGCAGAGCACTTGTTATATAGAGAGCTTTCGCTAGTCGATCCACCAGCAGCAAGAATTGCATCTTCATGAAGTACATACACATGAATAATTCGTAAAAAATCAACCAAGCACTGTGAAGTTTCAATTACGGTCTCTTCCGAAAGAGAAGCAATATACTTTTCTTCCGACATTGCTGATTCGGTTGCTTTTGTTAATAACCCACGAACCAAAAAGAAGGTTTTGAACATGACAGACGTTCGATGAGCAAAGTCAAGTTTTCCGTAACTATCATTAGTAAGTTGATTTATAGTCAAACGAATCTTGATTAGAATACAGTCAAAAGACTTTTCCCATTCATTCTGAAGTTCATAAGATTGACGTAATAAAGTCCATAAATACAATCTAAATTCTAGAGAGGAACTTTCGACAAATCTTTCAACGACCTCTAAATCGAAAGTAGCATCAGCAAATCGTTCCCGATTCTCGTGTTTCAATACAACTTCCAAAAGCTCAATTCTCTCTTCTGGTTTACTCTTTGAAGTCTCAATGATCCCAGCAAATAAAGATGCTGCTTGCAACTTCGATTTTTGCATATCAATAGCTTTGGCAGATATGTCAGGGATGAAGCGCGTATTTGGAAGTTCAATTAAAATATTATCAGGATGTGAATTTACCGTCTGACTAAACGTTTCGAATAGCACTGAAATCTCCTCGTGCGAAGTTCCTATAGCTTGTTCATAAATTATAGTAGTCCATTCGAATCGAAGTCTTAGATCGCTATCGGCCGCCAATTCAATAGATGAAATAGTATCCATAGTGAATAACCGCCAACAAGAAATTCTTTCTTGATATTCTGAAATCTGAGCTTGAGCAGTAGCTGATCCAGCTTGTTGTTGACTACAATCGATAAAATCATCCAAGAGTAATTCAAAATACGACTGAGCAAATCTAGCATACGCTATCGTATTCGAACCTAATAACTTTACAGATTGTGAAATTATGCTCATTGCCAAATCGTAGTAAAAAGTGGCCATCCGTTTTATAACCTTGGTCAAACTCTCGGGCCACAGGCAATTCAAGTATAGCTCAGTACCGTCGTCTCGAGGAAGTAAGAACTGTTTCAAAAATAAAATTGCCGCCTCTTTGAGAAACAAGTTGTCAGAATTGACCAAATCGGCAAACTCTTCAACATGAGAACTTTCATCTAGAGCTTCCTTACTTGTTGGTGTCGGTTTTGTCATAGCAAGGTCCAAGAGTCGCGATGCCGCAACAGCAGGATTTTGAATACCTTCTCCTTGCAAAAACGTTTTTGCTAGTGATTCTTTGAGATGCTGTAGACAGGTCATAAAGTCTTTGAGTGGCAAATCACGTTCTGATTCAGAGGTTTCCGGATTCGAAGCAGTTGTCAAGTCTCCAAATTTCAAGCCTAGCGGCTCCAGTAGTTGATCAATTTCAGTGAAAAATTGGCGATCGTTAGTCGTTTCCGCGGTAGATTGTTCCTCAGCACGAGCACGGACTCGTCTACTGGATCTTTCACCTTCAATTTGATGATCAGAAGATGTCTTTCGTTTCTTTTTTGAAGCCGCCTCAAGTTGTTCCTCACTTAGCCCTGCTGTGACTTTTGTGTCCTCCGATGCATCTTCCGCCGCTTTTAGTCTAGCTGACTCAATAGGGGCAGCTTCGATTGCTAGAGCCTCTTGCTTCTCTAAGTTAGTTGGTAGTTTGATATGGACAGTAACTGGCTCAGAAGTTTCGTCAGAGGAAGCAGATTTTAAAGATAGCTGAAGTAAAGTTTTTCCTATCGAAGTCCAGGTTTTTGTGTTCACGACAAGATTAACTTGCTGCGGCCCATCGCTTGCTAAAGTATCTGCAACCGAAGGAGTTTTCTGGATTAGTGGCTTTAACCAATTTGGAGTTTGTGTGGAAGATGCAATGTATTTTTGTACCAAGTCGTTAAATTGAGCGCCCTTCAACTTTTTAAAGGCTGGGTTTGACAAAGCGGTAATATCGCCCAATTCTTGTAATATCTGTAAAGCATTAATACGTTGCGCCAACCGTGCTATTGAAATATGCTTACATGCTGTAACGAGTAGATACCAGCCAAATTATCTAAACTTGTCGGGAGCTCTGAGTTATAGAAATCTTCCAAATCGATAGGTCCTGAGTTGTTAACGACGCACTCCATCGCAAATCTAGACAGACGTGGACGATTTAAAGCAGGCATATAAGCAGCTATTTTTAGCCAGAAATTTGAATCTGCGGATTCGTGGGTCATAGCCTAAGGGAGTATTAGCGGTAGCTCGTTGGGAAGCAGACAGAAAGCTAACATACCTCAGCGAATTCCGCCATACCCTGTAAAAGACGCTCGTGCAAGTCATTCGTCGAGAGTGCCTTGTGGCTTAGTTTGATCCAATTGAGTACTAGTTCACCATGATTCTTATAGGCAAGATATTTCAGGTTATGAACTCCCGGCGGTATATTTCCAGTCTGGGCGAAGAGTAAATAAAAGTCTACCAGATAGATTCAAAAGAGATTGTACCAGCTCGGAGGTGAAAATATCGACTTTGAAGAGCTCATTATAAGTCTCGGATGCCACTTCCCAGTCGTGATCGTGTTGGGCTTTCAAGGCTTTTTGGAATAGTTTGAAGCCTTCTTCGATCTGGGCAAAGAAAGCATCAGAGTCAAAAACTGAATAAATACACTAGATCCAAAGTAAAGTAAAAAATACCTGCACTTCACGAATGTTGTCCTCTTCGTCTGATAAACCGCTGTCGTCTTCGATGTTGAGCGCGGTAAACGATGCCTACGGTTCTAGTTAGCGAATTGACGGCTGATCCAACACTAATTCACACCGTACTGCAGCCTCTTTTTCCCTCGACATCGCTGACCAAAAAGCACCAACACTTTTGCAGCCCGACAAAATCCCTACAGTGAGTAGTAGGTGAACTAGCGTTCGGGTCTGTGGAGTCTCGCGCAGGAACAGCGACCGGCGCACAAGCGAGGAGCACGCCGCAGTTACCAACCCCTCTTTGCTTACAATATGTGCGCACGGCAAGGGCCTCGTGTGCGCCAGAACGGCTGAGCCCGGGGCAGAAAGTAAACAAAGACAGCAAACAGACCACGCTTTCGTTGCGCCCTGCGCTGTCGTTTTCTGCCCGTGCCGACCGAGAAAAGAAGTGTTTGTGTTTGTTCCTGTGTGATTTTACGGTTTTTCTGCGTCGTTGACACGTGCAGACGCTGCTATATTTCTGCGCTGCTCTGCGCTGCTCCGCGCTAATTCGGCCGTGCTTTCCAACTTAATCTGCTCCCAATTTCACGGTCTTTTGTTGTTTTGTTTTCGCCAACCTCGCCATCTTTGTTATTTTAGCAGTTTGCGATAATCAGGGCCAGTCGCGCTCTGTTCTGCCTCTTCATCTGCAGCAATGTCGCACGAGGACGCTCTGCAGAACCGCGAAAGCAGCCTCTTGTCCGCGTCTCTCCCGCTACAGAGCCCAATAAATCCTCGGGCTCAGCCTGTTTGCCGCGCTGTTCTGGGTATGGTCTCCCTCTTTTATCCATTATATATCCTACTTTTTTCCTTATTGTTCTCCACCGCTGACCCTGCTTCTGAACAGAGAATGCCGAATCAGGCGCTGCGCGAGCCGCCGCAGTACGCGCTATGCCCGCTAGTTCCAAGGCGGAAGGGTCGCATACTACATCGCGTACCGGCGCCCCAAAATCTACTCTTAAAACCACCCGAGTGCCCCTGACTCCGTCCACTCCTGCGACCAAACCCAGGTCCGCTTCTCGCCTGTTATCATTCTCTCCCGTGCTCCAACTGACCTACAGCTATAGACTCTCGCTGCAAAGCCCGCCGAGAACTACACCATCCGGTGCTGTCAAAGAAGCGCCTACCAAAAATCTCTCCACCCTGTCGAGTCGACCTCCACCAACTTCCACCTCAGATTCGCAGCGCGCAGTATCCTTGTCTGCCGTCGCAGCTCAAGTTTCAGGAAAAGGTCCTTCGACTGCCGCTGGCCTCTCATTAAAATATGGTACTGAGCGTGAAAAATCTCAACAGATTTTGGCTCAATCAAATGCTCGAGTAAAGAAAGCGAGGGAGTCACTAGCATCTTCGACAGTAACAGAAACGACAACACCGCGTTCAGCTGCTCGATCCAGACCAGGGCATATACCATTGGGCAGCGATAGCACTCTTGCAGCAAGAAGGAAAGTCCAGAATTATTCCTCAACGCCTTCGCGGGTACCAATGGCTTCTGCAGATCGAGCAAATACAAACCCGCGTACCTGTGTTGCACCTGCCAAACCCGCCAGAACAATAGCTGCTGCATCCCCACTTTCTCTAAGCAATCCTGGTGTTTCGAATTCTGCGCACCAATTACACAGTCGCCCTCGAATGACAACCCGCTTTGAGTCAGAAAGTAGACAGTCTACTATAACAGCATCAAATACTGCAACGCCTAAAAGCGCTTCAAAATTTGGCAGGCCACTTGCTGCCATTGGACCCGGAGCACATGCTCCGGCCCTAAACTCATCTCCCGCGAACCCTTCACTTTCTCTTCGAGGGCTTGGTGCTAGGACAATAAGTCCTACAGATCGCTCAAGAAATCCACCTGTGAATTCAACAATATGCACAGTTGTTAGCCCGTCTAATATTTCTGACTCGCCATCAAATACCATACCTGAAAGGAACGACACAGATGGTCTACCATTAGAAGAACAGTCTAACTCCTTTTCCTCTTCGAAGTTGAAATTGTCTCGTGGATTTGCCGGAATTGCATCAAGTGCTGAACAATCTTCTACCAATCGCCGTTGCCGTCCTTCTGCCACAATCAACGACGATGATGTGCCTCCTGTGCCTCCTCTTCCAGACAGCTCAACCCCCGAGCTTGGTTCTTCCAAGGCAGCGCAAAGACCTCGGGCAGTTACACCTCTAGACGACCAAACCCGAAGACGATCAACGTATCTGCAAGGAACTGGAGCTTATACTGAACCTCGTCGTCAGTCTAAAGTTTTCACAACTTCTAATGGAGTTCATGAAACTAATCCGAATTCGATGCCACCTCTTATGGTATCGGCATTGCCTTCTCAGACGATATCGAGAGTCAATGCGTTACAAAAAAATCATACTCAAACCGACGAACAACGTGGTCCACGAAATTCTACAAACACCAACGATTCAGGTGGCCATCATTCGGCTCTGATGACCCACTTCCGCAAAGCATCGTCTGATACAAATCGTATCAACGAAACGAAAAGTTCTCTTGTTTTTCAGCATACCAAAAAATCTACTGGGCCTACCTTTCATTTACTGCATAGGAAAACTGGAAGCATTAATCTGGACGAACTCAATTGTTCTCCTGTCAAAGACTCTGCAAAGAACGGGAGTGAAGGTAACACCATAAAGTCTTTGATTTCCCCACAAAAAGCTGCACTAAAGTCGAAAGCCGTTGCGAAAGAATTACAAAGCTCACGTTCACCAACTCGCACGGTATCTTATACAATGACTCCACATAAAGAACCTTTAAACATTGCTCGCTCTTCTCGTGGTGTTTTAGATCATTCGGCGGTTTCTTTAGCAGCTCCTAATCGGCCTTTTTTGAGAAATACGCCTAGTTTAAACTCCCTTCGGAGCTCACCGTCGTCAATTCCGGTTCCGACTTCTTCCCTTCCTTCGTCAAAATCATATAATCGAGATTTAAGCATTCAGAGTACGCCGCTGCCTTCTTATAGTTCGAAAGAAGAGATTCAACCTATTTCATCACTTGCACATGAGACTCCTAGAAAAAGCACTGTTTCTCATACCCCTACTTCTATCAGAGCTAGATTGGGAAGAACGTTTAAGAAGCCGTCAGCAAAGTTACAGCGCAGAGATACTCCGGAGGGAAATTTGCCGATGGCATCATCACCTTCGATATCAGAAGTACCGCCCATTCCCTTAAATTTACGGAATAGTCTAAAATCTCAATCATCTAGGGAATCAGAGGAAGATACAGACCATTCCAGAGGATCAGTGCCCTCTGTGTTATCTAACAGCTCAAGCTTTTTTCGGCGCTCTAAATTGGAAAAGACTGTTTCAATGGACTCAAACACCTCATCAGCATCAAACGCTCCTCTTCCTCCTCCTCACTTGAAGCTTAAGATTCCCGGGTCTATGCCAGGTTCGAATGCATCTTCACCACAGAGTAGTCCTACGGCACGTCTTCTGAATTACGCAAAACCAAAACTTGCTGCTCTGAAAGATCGTGCTATATCATCCGTTTCCAGTTCTGCGAATTCGAGTACGACGGATTTATTACAATTCCAAACAAAGACCGAATGGATTCCTGAGAAATATTTAATTGAAGACGACACAGATAGAGCAGCAGATGAAGAAATGCGGCAACTTTGTAATGAAAATGATAAATTACGTCGAATGGCCAAAGAACTTGCTGAATGTCGCCGTGAATTGGGTATTCCAAGTGAATGCATGACTGTTTCAAATGCGGTAAAAAGTCAATCTCTTAATTTATATGAAAAGGGTGAGATACTTGACTTTCGTGAAGTTTACTTTTGTGGAAAGAAAGGATGTAAGAAAATCAATGGTGATTTAACTGCATCCGCAACAAACTTTGGCTTTGATGACGAGCAAGGTGATTATAAACTTACAGCTGGAGATCATCTTGCCTATCAATATGAAATTTTGGGACTTTTAGGAAAAGGGAGTTTCGGTCAAGTGGTCAAATGCGTGGATCACAAAACCGGAGGTTTGGTTGCTGTGAAAATTATTCGAAATAAGAAAAGATTTCATTCGCAAGCCCTTGTGGAAACTAAAATTCTTAATGACTTACGAAAATGGGTACGTGGCCTTCAATTTCATGTATTTAAATATTAGGCTTCAGTTACTAATACTACACTGATCTATAGGATCCAGATAATACACATCATATGGTTCGAGTTACTCATAATTTTTATTTCCGAGGACATCTTTGCATTTCAACTGAGCTTTTAAGTTTGAATTTGTATGAATTTATTAAAGAGAATGCGTTTAAAGGTTTATCACTTGCAGTTATTCGAAAAATTGCAAAACAAATGCTTGCGTCGTTGATTTTGTTGCAACAAAAGTCTGTTATTCATTGTGATCTCAAACCTGAAAATATTTTGCTTTCGTCGCCGGATGCTGCACAGATAAAAGTTATTGATTTTGGATCATCTTGTTTTGAATCTGAACGAGGTTAGTAACAGTCATTTTTTTTATTATGGATGTTGATTGAAGATTAACTTGAATTTTTTTGCAGTATACACATACATCCAATCCCGATTTTATCGATCACCCGAAGTTATACTTGGTCTTAAATACGGTTTGCCGATTGATATGTGGAGTTTAGGATGCATTCTTGCCGAATTGCACATGGGATATCCTTTATTTCCCGGAGAAGATGAAAAAGAACAGCTTGGCTGTATAATGGAGATTTTTGGTCCACCTGAGCAATACTTACTAGAACACGCTACCCGAAAGAAATTGTTTTTTGAACCCTCTGGAAGACCAAGGCCAGTTGTAAGTTCAAGTGGACGACGAAGAACTCCGTTGGCGAAAAATTTATCATCTGTTCTGAGAACTCAAGACATTGCTTTTAATGATTTTATTACGAATTGTTTAGAGTGGGATCCTGAGAAACGATTGAAAGCAGACGGAGCTGTTCTACATCCTTTTATCTCTGGAAAGAAAATGGAGCAAGTGGAGTCTCAAAGACAATCGCGCGATTCAGGAATTTCCTATGCTAATAAGATTTATCAAACAGAAGGAACTCAAGAAGCTGGGAAATCTAAAGGACGACCGTTACCTGAATTACCGAGAGATCAAGGTTACAATAATCAAGCGGCTCCTAGAACTTATTCTCAAAGACCTCTTGGAGAAAGTACGCATGATGAATACAAAGTCCGTGGTGGTACGACTACAACAAAAAATTTACAGTCACAAGCAAACTCAACTTTTCGAACTCGAAGGATGAGCTTGAATAAATCTGGAATAAATGGTGGCGGTGGAATCAGTGCTAGTTCATCAGCTGGTAGTATTAATCAACTGGCCAGTGCGATTCCTAGATCAGTTGTTACGAGTGCTAGCGCTAATAAGTTGTCAATTATTGCTTCAAATAACGCTGCTGCAACGATTGCTGGCGATGCAACAAGTAATGCCAGAAGACGGCATATTACAAATACACAAGCGACGAAAACGACGGATCGGATGGGAGCTGTAGGTGTAAAACTATAGAGTTGGGATTTGTTTGCTCACTGTCAATTAATGAATAGGGTATTGCTTGCGGGGAGTTTTTTCTTTTTTATACATATATTTGTATTGCATTTTTATTGTATTTGTATCTGTATTTGTGGCAAAACGGGCTTTTCTTTGGCGACATGCATGCCATTCTTATTTTTATTCTCTCTGTGCATAATCATTTTCTTCCTCGGCATATATTTTCTAAGGGCATTAATATATAGTATAAAATATATAATAATGCATACGGTCTTAATATGACAACTATATTTAACTTTCCATAATCACCAACCGCACCTAATATAAAAGACATTAAGAAATACAAAACCCAGCAAAAACCCCGACCGACGTAGAAATACACCCGCTTCTCCATAACCATTGAGAAGTTACCTACTTCCTACTCCATTTTTTATTTATCAATTGTGATTGGTATTTGGGGCTATTCCATCTAAGCTTCAACCTCTTCCTCTGTCTCCGGTTCAGCAGTGGGTTCTTCAGTTTTCCGCTTCTTTGATGGAGGTTCGTCAGCTTCAACTGCTTCCTCGGTGCCAGTCTTTGCTGTCTTTTCATCTTCTGAAGGCAAGTAAAAAACAAAGGGAATTAGTCACTTGATTTGAATAGAGAATAGTCAAATAACTTACCATTTTCGCCATTGCTTTTCTCTACGGTAGGATCAGCTTTTTCGGCAGCTTGCTCTTCCTCCTCTTCTTCCTCTTCCTCCTCCTCTTCCTCATCCCCTTCACCGGCTTCTTCTTCTTCCGCATCGTCGTCGTCTCCGGAGGAAGACGCAGCGCCGTCAGTATCCTCGTACTCTTCTTCTTCTTCTTCTTCTTCGTCAGATGGAAGAGCCTGTATAAAGGAATTGCGGTCGTTAGACGTGAGATCACCCTTCAACAACACCCAACGCCTCGTTGCACGTTCAAGGCACCATTAGAACAGAAAGGTACATACCTCGAGCTCTTCTTCGGGATCAGCACGTTGCCTTCGAGTAGTCATAATTCCTTTATTGAAATAGAAACGTAGCAAGATAAAAGGTAATGAAGGGAATATAAATGGAAAACAAAAGGTGGGGGAGATGGATGCGGCGGGTAATAAAAGAGGACAGCCAGCCAAATCGAAGGGATGAGCGCGATGAGCTCACTCGCAAATTGCCGAATGCGGCAGCCGAACTTCCGTAACAAGCAACAGTCAACAGCCCGTGCCTGCACGTGGGCTGCAGGATTATTTTGTAGATCTACTGGCAGTCATTAGTATTGCATTCTGTTTTATTTCTTCTATTTCTGTGTTTTTTGGTGTTTGCTATTCAGTAATTATAAATGGACGCATATCGATCAATATATAAACAGTAGTGTAATTTGCACTTATGGCATAATCGTAAAACTAACTGCACAGTTTGACCGTTGCCACAACAACTCCAACACAAATGCCCAGCCACGCGTGTCCCAGCCACCCTGTTTACACGTTGCCAATTCGCGTAACTCGTGCCAGCCACTAATTTTCTGTACACTCATATTCTGTTGTTATTCTGCTTCTCTTCTGTTTATACGTTTGTTTTGTACTGCCATTTGCTCTGTCTCTTGCTGTTTGTTTTTTTACTGTGACAAAGGATATGATGAATCGGACGGGGCAAAATCAGAATACTGCCATCGCAGCGTATCGGCCGTATGAAGCATATAGGCCAGAACCTCAGCACTTTTATGTTCCATCACAACTTTCACCACCAAAGCGCAAACCCGAAATCTATCCTATCACACCATCAACAAATCTGAAAGCAAGAAAAAGTTTCCACAGAGGAAATCAACATCATCGACATTTATTCGATGATGTGCCTGCAGTTCCTATACCATCTGCTATTCCATTGAATAATTCAAACAAAAACGATATTCAACAAAGCAAGCTTCAAGATGCAAAACTCGAGACTTTAGAATTACCTATTTCGAGGGGGAAAAAAAGAGTATTGTCATTCCCACCTATGCCATTAATGCCAGCCATCGCTCCGATTGTCGACGTTCCTCCACTTAGGCAATTGCCTCCGGTTCCTAGAGAGATCTGCAAATCTTCAGTTGTTCCAATGCAGGCTTGCTCCTCTTCCTCTAATTTATCACACCAGTATATTCCTCAAGCTGCGGTTGCTAATCCATCTCCTGGGATTGTAAAATACGATAATGCACCTCAAGTCCGTCGACGGCGAATGGATGAACAACTCGAAAAGCGGCATGCTCAAGAAAAAGCACAGATAATTGAAGATAATTGTGTTTTTCAAAAACAACAACAACAACAACAACAACAACAACAACAACAACAACAACAGCTGCAGCTGCAGCGTGAGCAATGTCGGCGTGATCAAGCAAAGCAAGAAGAGCTCGAAGAACAATCACGACAACAGTACGCTTTTCAAATGCAGCATGAACAACGACGACATGAAACTGCTCGGAAACAACAAGAATATGAAGAGCATTTAAGGCAAATCCTTGAGCGCGAAAAACTGAGAGATAGTAAGCTTTATCAAACAGAGAAGCCCATTTCAGCAATTGCTGCTCCACCTTCTCATTCGCTTCGTCTTTCACTAGATGGACAAGAGCAGGAGCAAACGAATACGGATTCTACCTCTGACTGGCAAACGATATTTACGACCAAACCTTTCGAGTCACGAAACACACCGACTTGGAAACGAGCGTTAAAGAAAATAGCAGGTGTTGAAGGAATTTATGAAGATATGATTCCACCCGATACTACCGATGCTGAAACAGATTTTAAAGAGAGAAAAGCGGTTAAGAAATCAGAAAATCCGTCTGAATATGGTCAGCAGAAATCCTCTCTGAAAACAAAAAGGATTTCTGCTAATATAGCTGAACGAGCGGCAAAGTTACCGATTTTTCAAAGGAAGGAAAGATTTAATCTTAATGATGCTATTTACGCGAGTATAGGCAAAGATCCGGAATTAGTTCAAGCAGAGCAAGAAAAACGTATCAAGATGATGAAAAGGAGTGATAATGTTGTTCGAACTGCGGCAGCTAAGCAACACCACCGAAATCCCCCTTTAGAGGAAGGAGTAGATCCAGTTTTTAAAACCCCAATCTGGCTGACAAAACTGGGTGAAGAAGGCGATGCTAGTTTATGTAGTCGCAGCTATTCTGGAAGTGAAAGTGGATCTGAATACGATGAGGTTGTAGTTCAGATTCGTGATTCAAAGCCTTCTGGTGAATATCTTGAAACGAAAAGGTCAACTAATAGAGATTTTAAAACAGCAGGCGGATGGCCTACTCCTAATTCACTTTCTCGTCGATCATCAGTTTCTTCATTCTCTTCTGTTTCAACTTCAACCTCACTCAGTTCTCTACGTCCAAATACTCCTGATTTCGACGAAGTCTCTACCGTAAAGAACTCTAATGGACTTCACTTCGACCTTGAAAGTCTAGTAATGTCTAGACCATTAAGCAAAGCTGCTCGAGAACGGCAGCAAGAAAAGATTTCTGGTGCTGGTCATGCTACATTATACGGGAGCTATCTTTTGAATGAGAAATTGATGGCACAGCAAGCAGTCGAGAAAACAGAGAGTGAAAAGAGACCGAAAACTGGGAACTGGATGTCGTCTATATCCAAATTTATTCAAACCGTATGTTCTTTTTTATCTTTTCTATTTTGTTTGCTACCGATTATTAACGCTGAAATCTTTAGAACAAGAAACCTAAAGACGAAGTTCCTCGAATAATCGAACAAGTTTCGTATTCATCTGCCGCAGAGCCAACCGACACATCCACCTCCCGTCGTATAGCGGAAGTGTTTGTGGAAATAACTACTACAACTCTCCCATCACCATTGCACCTACTAGCAATCCCAGTTGATATCACGCGTAAAGTTGCAACTCTGGCTCTTCTTCCTTCTACCTCTCCTCCGCGCAGTGAGGAAGTACGCAAACAGCGCGAGGCTTTAAGAGCTACTGTTATGGACATTGTGGTTATTTTCGAGCTTATGATATGTATTGGAGGTTTATATACCTTATCGAAGATTATGGAGAAAGTCTGTGCTGCGATTGCTATAATATGTTATCCAGTTGTTGCAATTTTGAAAATCCTTTTAGGTTCACGGTAGATAAATAAATTTAATATTTGTAAATCTTTACGATAAATTATTTAAAACTTTTGTTGGAAAAGCAAGCATTTTTTTTATTGTTCAGAATAAATAATATTATAGATTACAAGCAAATTATGTTAATAAGAAAGATTAAACGAGTTATTCTATTATTCCATATCCTCATCTTCAAGGTCTTCAGTACGCCCTTGTTCAGCAGATAGAGCGCCAATACCAATCCATTCACCTCTATAATTAGCCCTCCAAAATCTAACTCGACCGTCATCACCGGAGGAGCTAAGAACAGTTCCCGAGACATTCCATGAAACTTTCCATACTTCACCGTGATGATCATCGAAACTAGCGGCTAATTCCACGTCATATTCAATTTCTCCCGTAGCTGCTAACGAACCATCTGAAGTTTGAGTATATGATAGGCGAGGAGTCATCTTGTATATACGTACATATCCATCTTTACAGCCAGTAGCAACTAATTCATATCTTCCAGCAACAGAGGCATTACTAGCCCAAGCAACATCACGTACGATATCTTCATGGCCTTGTAGTTCTTCCGCTTCTTCGTAATCATAAGGTCCAGCAATTCCTGTTGATGAATTATAATATCGTTTTCGATAAACCACTACACGCGTTAAAGATGAAACAACAAATTGCTCTACTGCTCTCTCTAAAATCTCAACCGCGCGGAGGTTCTCTTGAAAGTCAATCATACCGCTATCATTGCTTTGCTGAGCATCATTTACAGTTGACGGAAGTGCAACAACGCCAGCAGGACACCACGCGACTGAAAAACTAGATTGCATATCAAGAGCTCTAGTTTGTGATCCACTTTTCACCTCGGATTCAAACGCAAGATGCCACTGCTTCAAATCAGAAGGATCTGCCGCATGATAAACACGTACAACTGCATCTGTTCCTATGCTTGCTAATTTGAGGCCGTGGCCACCAAATCGTGCAAATGCAATACTATGAACTGCGCCTGATGAATCTGATAAAATAGCAACTCTTTTGAGTGATTGTCCACTTTCGATAAAAAGTCGAACAGATTGATCTTCTGAACAAGAAGCTAATAATGTTCCGTACTGTGGAGGGGCGAATGTGATTGCGAGGATGTTTCGATCATGAGCAAGTGTAGAAGATAAAAACCTCCACGGATCAGTCGCAGATTTACGACTAAATAGTCGGATTTGTTGATCAGATGAGCATGTTGCGATTAATCTTCCATAATGATCTAAAATTCATTTGACGTGTTAATATTACTCCTTCTTTGTCTTGTCAAATGAACACAAAATTCTAAAATAAAAGGGTAATCCTTCGTGTAAACAAAACATACCGTACGCAATATCATGAATCAAATCCTCATGGCCCGACACAATAGAGTCCATTTTTCCTCTATAAAGTAAAAAAGCTCCGATGAAGAATGAAACGTCTTCTTTTTGAAGAGAAAATTCCTGATCAGTTCTTAAAATATAGTATTTGCTATTTTGATTTTATATATATACATATATATATATATATACGTCCTTCTTTCTCTTTCGTATACTTTTTTCCTTGTGTAATAATTCTTATTTTAGTATTTATTATCCATTCTAAACAGCAATAAATTTCCTTAAACTTGGACTCTTCAAGCAACAAATATATATATATTATATATACATATATATAGGTAATATTTCTTAAATCTCCGCAAAAAGTTAAATTGAGATTTGCCGTTCACCAAAATAAGGTTTTGTTTACTTTTAACTGTCAGATGAGAAATTTCGTACCTTTAAATTCATATTTACTGCAATGTAAATACACAAAATAATAGGACAGACAACTTATCTCTTTCAATATATACATATATACATATATATAATATAAAAAAGATCATAACATTTTGTCATCCAGTAGATGAAAAACTAAATAGTATAATGGTACACAAATAAATGGCAAACAGAATCTCAAATCTAAATCCCAACTAAAGCAAACTATATAATATAATATAAATATACACAATACCGCACACATTTTGCGAATATAAAAATCAAACAATTAAAAACAATGAATCCAAATTACAATATCAGAATACACCTATAAATAATCAAAATAAAAATAATACAATCCACTATAACTCTGGATATTCATCAAAACCAAAATATTGAAACATACACAAAGCCTTTGCACAGTCCTATTGTTAAGAATATAGGAGCAATGCAAAAGTGTGCCTACATCATTAATCCTGCTCATTGACGCAGTTCTTTAAAGGAGCGTGTTAAGCCTAGTAAAAGGCTAAAGTAGTAAAGAGCGACTTTTTCATAGAAGAGTATGCGAAGTGAAAGAAAAAGCGCAAAAGATAAAAAAACGTCTATGGCGTTATCTAGAGTAAACCAAATTAGCTGATTTCTTTCAACCAAAAAATGTTCAAGGTTATTTCAACATACCTTCAAAACAAAGCAGCCAAACACCAATAATAAACAAAAATGCAGTAAATGCGCAAAAAGATATTAAATGCAAGGAATCTATAAACAAAAACCTTTCAAAAAAATAAAGTAGTAGCAAATCAGTGTTTCTCAAGACCAGCCAAGTGAATTTTCACTCATAACTGGAACTGAAATCCCACGACCGCTGAAATGACCTGCGCTACCTGATGCTCTCGAATCACTGAATCGGCTCTGCGTCGAATGATTGTGCGAAGTTGAGGTTGGAGAGTGATCATTTACAACAGCTCCAGCACCTAGCGCAGCAGAGTTGCTCGGACTATATCGCGCTGGACCAACGCTTCCATACGGCATTGGTGCAGAAATCTGAAGCATAGGACTTCCTTCCTTCATAGCAGCAGTCTTCTTCTTCCTATAATAGCGGGCAAAGAAAAACACCGCCACACCGTACAAAATAGCACCCGCGACAGCACCAACGGCAATCGCAATGGTCCTTTTCGATGTCGTGGCAGTCTCACTCGAATTCGATACAGAGTCAAGCGAACCAGCTGAAATACTTCCCGCTGAGCTTGAACTTGAACCATCATTATGACCACTGTCAGAATTTGAGCCACCACCATCGGTAGATGCTCCGGTCGAAGGCTGACCCTGAGAGCCACCAGCAGTAGTAGCAGCAGAAGCAACCAAAGGAATTGTTGGATCAATAAGATTCATAAGTGCGTTCACGCTTGCATCAGGGTTCTTATAAAAATTGGAAGAAGGAGTGTGAAATCCCAGTAGCAAAGTATCTACAAGATCAGTCGGGACATACATCAGCGCAAGCGAAACAATATATGATTCATCCGAAGTCTCATATGGCTTAATAGCTTCCATCTGAGTTTCATTAGTGGTCACATTTAGACCATATGCAATTCCCTTTGGCAAAAAATCGAAGATCTGTGCGACTGCAAGCGAATGCTTCACAATGAATGGATAATTCAACGCGGAAGTAAAACCAATTTGAATCAACGTTGAGTCCGACGGCGCACTGCTAGAGCCACCGGAAGGAGCTATCAAATTAGGAAGAACGGTCGAAGTCGCAGAAGATGCAGTTGAGGATATCGTTGAAGTACCAACCGGCAACTGCTGCGTAATTATAGAAGCGGGCAACCAATCAGATTCAGTGGCAGTTAAAGTAGTCGTAGAATCGTCATCTGCCGAAGCAGGAGTTGTCGTCATAGTCAAAAATGTTGACAAGATACTACTAGAGCCAGAAGAGGATGCGGTTCCTGATGCTATTTCCGTAGTCGACGCCGCTACCGGCGTCATCGAAGCAACTGAGCTTGAGGACGAAGTCGGCTCTGCAGTCATTGAAGTCTCCGTCTCGGTCACCGGTTGCTCGCTACCAGATTGCAATGAAGAGAAGGAAGGCGATGCTGATTCAGCTAACATGATGTTAGACATTGATATGATATGTTAATTCTCTGAAATTATACGTACTAGGTGTGCTGTAAGTAGCTTCAGAAACGGACGCGGTAGTGGAAGTACTGTCTTCACTCTGAACTAGAGACGGACCAGACGAACCAGTAGAGGTTTCTGAAGGCGCCGAGGCGGCCTCGGTAGAAGAAATAGACCCAGATACAAGAGCAGAAGAAGATACAGTTTCGGAAGATGTAGCGAAAACTAGAATTGATGTTTAGCTGTGAAAAGAAAAAAATAAATTCAATTAGTCATTAACATACCAGTAGTCACCGATGCAGAATGCGACTGAGTAAGTGTAATCTCGGAACGTGATTGAGTTAAAGTTACTAAGTTGAAAGATGTTTCAGTCGCAACAGACGATACAGAGGACGTCTCAGTCGTATCAAACGATTCAGACACAGACGAAGAAAATCCGGTCGCGAATTCTGAAGAGATATATGCCGACGAACTAACAAAGACTGAACTGGTAGGTGTTGCAACAAGCGACTCACTATATACGGACTTTACTGATGTGGTAGCACTAACGGTTTGGGAAATTTCAGAGGAAACTGTCTGAGTGCTAGCCGGTACAGGTTCAGTTAGATATAAGCTAGACCACTCCGTGGATGAAGCGACTGACGACGGCTCAGAAGTAGTCACAGTTGGCGTAGACTCAGTAGTTACGCTCTCGGAAACAAAGGACAAACTAGATGCAACAGTTGACGAAGTGACAAGAGACTCGAGACTCGAAATCGATTCAGTACTTCTAGACGTAGTCAACGTGGCAGCTACAGTTGAGCTAGTAGTATCAAAATCCTCGGTAGATGATGCTTCGGTTGCAGTTGTCTCAGAAGAGGAAGACGTAGAAGTTGCGCCAGACTCGGTTGATGACGGAGAAGCAGCAGAAGTTTCAGATGTAGTATTCTCAGAACTTGACGACGTTATTGGGATAATCGCAGCGGTAGTCGAACTGGTCTCGCTCTCGACTAAAGACACAGTTTGAGACGACACAAGAATAGTGGTTACACTCGACGACGCAGTAGGCGATGGTGTAGAGGTGGAGATCGAAAACAAACTGGTTGGAGATAGAGACTCAGTTGAAGCAGGAATATCAGTTGAGGTTTCTGTGCTCGAAGTATCAGTAATCTCAGTTGAGGTTTCTGTGCTCGAAGTATCAGTAATCTCAGTTGAGGTTTCTGTGCTCGAAGTATCAGTAATCTCAGTTGAGGTTTCTGTGCTCGAAGTATCAGTAATCTCAGTTGAGGTTTCTGTGCTCGAAGTATCAGTAATCTCAGTTGAGGTTTCTGTGCTCGAAGTATCAGTAGTCACAATTGAGGTTTTTGTGCTCGAAGTATCAGTAGTCTCAGCGGGATCTGAAGACAAAGTTGAAGACGTTGTTGGCAACACAATATCAGTGCCAGTTGTTGTCGTGCTTGGTGTTGATGACGCTGTTGGCAACGCATTATCAGTGTCAGTTGTTGTCGTGCTTATTGTTGAAGAGGTCTCTTGAGAGACACCAGAAGTAGTAGTGCTATCTGTAGATGTCTCTGTAGGTACCGTGGTCGAAAATTCTGTAGGAGTCGCTGTGACAGGATCAGTATCCGTCGAAGTCGGGGTAGGGCTAAGGCCAGTACTAGTGGACGACGTAAGAGTTGCATCTGAAGCAGTTTGCAGGTCGGTAGAGGACATTAGTTGCGTATCAGTAGAGTCAGTTGCAGTATCAGTCGAAGTTGGAAGATCAGTATCTACAGTTGAAGTAGTTTCCGTAGGCTCAGCAGATGTCGCTGTTATAGAATCTGAAATCGATGAAGGTTCAGTGGCGGAAGCACTAGATGAGACGAGCGTAGGTGCCGTTGAAATAAGTTCGGTAGATGTTAATAGCATATAAGGGTCCGCAGTTATAGTCGTCGAGATGCCAGACACAATATCTGAAGTTCTGGTAAAATACACCGGCATAGGAACAGAGGTGAGGATACTGGTAGGTGCTCCTGTAGCAGACACCGAAGCGCTTCCGCTACTAGTTTCAGTAGCAGTCGCAGAATCTGAGCTGCTAACAGCCAGTGGCAGATCTGTATCTGTACTTGTAACTGTAGGCAGGGGGTTATTAGTTACAGTAGCCGTATCTGAGGGCAGCGGACTCTCTGTTGCGGTTACTTGCGATAGTGGATCGCTTGTTTCCGTGGCAGTCTCTATAGGCGGCGTTTCGTATAATTCTGTTGCAGTAGTTTCGGATAGAGGACTGTCCGTTGACGTAGCGGTTTCTGTCGACAGCGAGCTGTCAGTCTCCGTGGCAGAATCAGTCGTCGTCGGCGTCGCAGTGTCAGAAGGGAGCGGACTGTCAGTCTCAGTGGCAGAGTCGTAGTCAGAAGTCACAGCCGTCTCAGTCGGCAGAGGACTGTCGGTTGCTGATGTCGTCTGGTCGTCTGCGACAGTGGTACTGGCATACTGCGAGGTTTCTGTAGGCGTGAGAGTCGCATCGACCGCGGAGATAGCTTCGAAAGTGTAGGAAGTAGAGGTTGAATCTGCGTCGTCGGTTGGCGTTGCCAGTGCTGGATCTGTCGAGACCTCCGATGTGGAGGTGGCAATCGAGGCATAGAGCGGCGTGTTGTCGTCAGCTGAGGACGCGATTGTACTCGAGGCAGAGTCATCGGAATCAGCTAGAGAAGAAAGACGCGTGTCAGTGAGGGTGCCGCAAGAAGATAGACGTGCTTGCGGAGTGACGCACAGGAGAGGGTTGAGGTCTGCGTGAGTTCGCCGAGCAAATCAGGACCGGAGGTGGTCGAGACTGTGGAGTTGTCGACGCGCGCGACGAGACGGCGCCGGGAAGTTGGACGGTGGTGGAGGTGGTGCGGGCGATCTTGAGCCAGCAGCGAGGAAAGCAAAGCAGGCGCGTAGTTGTCAGGTTCGGGGGCGCGTCGTAGAAACGCGGGCAGGTCGAAGGCAGCCGCGTGGTGGAGGAGGAGGACAAGCGCGAGCAGCAGGGCGAGCAGCAGCCTTTGCCGGAGACTGTGCTTTGCACGCATGCCTGGGGACGCGGAGGGGAGGGTGAAGCGGAGGGGCGAGAGAGGGTGGTGGTGGAGGGAGGAAGAGGAGGAGGAGGAGGAGGAGGAGGAGAGAAAGGAAGAAGAAGGCTGAGTGAGCGTCGCAGGGCTCCGACTCAAAAAGGGGCCGCGACGAAGGAGGTTGGAATGCAGCAATAATCCTTCTCTGAGTTGCCGCACGGCCTTTGCGCAGGCAAAAATAGCCTCACGCGCGCCCAAATTCTAATGTTTGTCACAAACACTTAGTTTTATTTGTTTATTTTTATTCCTTAACAGAAAACAGTCTTGTTTGTTGACTCCGGTCATATTGACTGCCCGTAGCAACCACCACTACTACATCTCGTTGCCATGACAACGCTTTACTCTATATCGTAAATAATCAACCAAACAGATTCTTGCTGCCAGAATAACATCCTCGTCACGCGAACCGCACTGAGATTGGTATGCGACTCGAGTCACAACCTTGTCACGTTCATTATTGCTACCTTTTACGCACTCAATCTTCCACCATGCCACGAATATCCCCACATACTACGGCCTTTTCAAAACCTGTTCAACCCCTACTTTCGTTGTAAATGTTCTCACTCATACATATCATTCCTTGCGCCGAGCAGTTTCATCACAGCGGCTTATGTAACTCTTGTGCACCGTTCAAGTCACGTGTAGTCACGTGGATCTTATCATGCGCCGGCTCATCTCCGAGCCCTATCGCTCTCGCGCACTGTTCTCACCTTGTGCTCATCTTCCTTTGGACAAGTTCATCATTCGTCTATTTGCTCAATGGAGAAGTTGTCGGTGCCGATTCTCCCTCGTCGCGGCCGGGCAACTGACGCTGCTTTTAGGCGTATTGCTTTTGCTTTGCTTTGTGCCACTGTGCTTATTCCATGTGCTATCTTGTTCCCCGGTCCAAGATCCACTGCAATTCTGCTACGATCTGTCTTTGCCAGCCAGGAACCTATCTCCAGCGTACCAATCAACACCACAGTAGCTCCTCTTGAGGTGTTTCAAGTCTACGATGACCCCTCAGTTATTGCCGGCCCGCCGGTCGCGTCACAAATAGTCATGGACCATGTATTTGGCTTCTCGTACGGCCGTCCTTTTGTGGGCAAATACTCGCCCCCTAAAGTCGACTTCACCCGTGTCCTTCTTACCCTCTCTGCTACCTCTCAAGGTCGTCAATTTGACCGTTTAGCTTTGGTATTTTTAGGCGACCATGAGATATGGCGCACTTCGACAGCCGAGCCTACCTACGATGGCATCCATTTTGGCTACACCAAAGATCTCTCGCACTTTCTTTCAATCTTTAAAATGGAGCAGAAACTTATTTTTGAAATGGGAAATCTTGTCGATGATACTTACACTGGATCTTTCCATGTTATTCTTACCGCGACTTTCTACAATGATAATCCGTCTGATGCTGCAGACCATATTCTACCCATCTCGACTCGCAACAGTGTCAACAGCAAGCCATCCCACTTTTCCCTGCCTCAAGATAACGCGTCCATTGAACTTGCTCTTCCTCGATCGACGATAAAAGCCATTGCATTAATTTCTGCTTCTGGAAATGCTGCAGAAGAATTCTGGTACGGAAATATCATTTCTTCTCAAAAAAGGGCTTTCCCTGGTGAGGTTATGGCCGGCCATGGTCCTCATCGTGAGATTCAATTGTATGTTGATGATCAACTCATTGCGTCAACTTTTGCGTTTCCAATTATCTACACCGGTGGGATTTCTCCTGGGTTCTGGCGTCCAATTGTCGGCATCAGCACCTTCGATGTTCCTATGTACGAATTTGACATCACTCCTGCTCTTCCACTTTTATGGAACGGCGCAAAGGTCGAAATAAAGGTCGCTACTGGTGATGATCTAGAGCCTGTTATTGATTATGATTGGATTGTCTCGGGTAATGTTTTCATCTGGACCTCAGATACTTTAACTGCAACATCAGGTAAACTTTCAGAGGCATCCATCTCACCTCTTGAACTTCAGAATACTGCATCGAAGAATGGAGAAAGTACTGAGTTGAACGTTACTACTAAAGCAACTCGATCCGGAAAGCTTTCTTCTGTTATCTCATACTCCTCTTCTTCGCCATCTGCGAAGCTCATCGAGAAAAAGTTTGTTTCTGAATGGTCGTTGACATCGGAAAATGTTCAATATTACGCGCAATCTGGTAGACATCAGCATGTTGTCGCAAAGACAACTATCGAAAGTACATCGTCTCATTTGGGAACTCGTCTACTGTCCTACCCTCTTGATCTCACTACCGCCTATGAATTCTCACCGATTTTGAAAATCACTGCTGAACTGTCGCGCGGATTAACTGATGACGCTGAGAAAGAAAGGAGTTTGTGGACTCATCAATCTGGATATGCGTACTATATCGGTCAGAATGCGCAAGGAGATGGCCCTTATGGCGGCGGTGCTACCGAGCAAGGATTTATTCAATCTGATGCTAGTGGAAAGCAGTACTGGCGCACTGTGCGCGCAGTTAACGGAAATGTTATTCGTGATCTCGAAGTTCGCCACTCGGTGGAGGATGAGGCTGCAATCACTTCCGAAGACGATATTAGAAAAACTCATGGCGCTAATGACGCTCAAACACATCCTGTTCATGGTGAGAACCTTATGTTTTCAGGATGTTTAGATGCATACAATGAGCGCGTGGCATCGGCGGTTGTGAAGATTAATGCTGCGGAAGATGACGAGTTGAAGAGATGTATTAGACGTATGCTCGGCCGTGGACCACTATAGTCTTCGCTATCCAGTGCCTTTCTTTTCATTTTTTTTCCTCTTTTGTCTTTTTTGTGCGGGTTGGCATGTACTGCTCGCTTATTGCTCTTGGTATCAAGGTTCCGGTGTCTTTGGCTGTGTGAGTTTCCGGTGTCTATTTGTTTATTAAACCGCTTGTTTCATTCTTTTTATTTTATTTATTTATTTTACTTTTGTATGCATTTTAGAGCAAAACGGCGAATGATTTTGAATTGTAAGATTCATATAATAGAAGTGTATTTTAGCACAAACATTACTGTGACTGATAACCCGAATGAATCGAGTGTTTACGATTAACGAGCTACAAATGATGTCCCTTCTTTAGCAATCAAAACCTCAAGAAGTCGATACAACTGCTTAATTAGTTAAACCCACGCGAGATTGGGAATATTGCATACTTTGTGATTTCAGGAGAAACTCCCCATTTCGCGTGGCGATACAGAATCTTGTTTCCGAGCGGAAAACACAAACTTGCAAAGTAAACTTTTTAAAGGAAATTAGCTGACGTAAGAATGAATTTTCTGAAGCGATTGCAAAAACTTGGTTTATTATTTGAACTTTGATGTTTGGTAGATTAGAATAGATCAAATTCCCCGCTGTCGGCGTGAGACGTTCTTGCCTTGTTTGAATAACTAGATTATGGTTCTGAGCATTGTGGAAAATACATAGAGTATAAACGCGGGAGTGCAGTTATATGAGCTTGAGTAGTTGCCGCAACACGCTATGTGGTTGTAGTAGATGTCGGGCGCATCTGATATACATACACAAGGCGAATTTGCTAAATACTCCAGCAGCCAGTTTATCTACATAACACGATCTTGAAAAAATGTAATTTTATTGAGCGAGAAACAGATCTGGAAAGCCAATAGAATTGTAACCCAAATATAAGCAGTCTTTTTTCGTAGATTATCTATTAGTTGTTTGCCTCGTATATCCTCCACACCCACCATTTAGAGTAAAAGCTAGAAGCAGGAATCCATACTATTAAAACAAGTCATAATACTCAACAACAGAATTTCAAAGACATAGTCATATATTAATCCAATGAGGTGCACATTTGAAGAGCCTATAATCGTGTGTGAATTATCAGAATTTCTACCAATGACGGGCCAGCCGCACGAGCTGTGGAGGATTAAAAGTTCCGAATTTCAAATCCGAATTCAAACCTATTAAATTGAAATTACAAACTGTTCATTTAAAGGGAAGAGAATAGAGAATTCAATGGGATCTTCTGCGTAATATATATATTTTGCTGGTTTTTTTTTTTGGAGAAGAACTGATTATATCAATATATACTAAAAATCTGGCGAGAAAAACAAAAGAGACAGTTAGAGGCAAAAATGCGGGGACTAATTAACATCCGTGTTTCTGCTGTTCATCGATTACAGAATAGACTTATAAAAAGTAATATTAATTTTGGCACTCATAGAACTATTTACTATTCTCATTTGCCACAGTATGGAATTAAATATAGAGGATGTGAAGGCCGATGCGTCGGATATACTAATGGACGAAGATGGGCTAGTTCTTCGGCACCAAAGGCAAAGAATGATACTACGTTTATTGATCGAAGTATGAGCTAACAAACTGTTCTTACTGAAAACTTGTTATGCTAATGACACTGTATATAGCACCACTTGAACAATACGACCACTTGGTTCAAGAGGGACGCATTCGAGATGATTCATTTCAAAGAGGAATCGTGACACTATTGGTTAAACTACATGACGGTATTAAGAACTATCATCCACCACCTGTGCAGTATCCCGACATTGAACAACTTAAGCCAAAAAAAGGATTTTTTAAACTATTTTCACGAGATTCAAATAAGAACGCCCCTAAGCTTGACCTTTCTACTGTTCCTAAAGGAATTTATTTATACGGTGATGTCGGCTGTGGCAAGACTATGTTAATGGATATGTTTTATTCGACAATTCCAACTACGCTTCTTTCCAAGCGAAGAATCCATTTTCATGCATTTATGCAAGACGTTCATAAACGAAACCATGCTCTTAAATTAGAACATGGAGCTGATACCGATACGGTT
Organism: Myxozyma vanderwaltii; assembly: GCA_030556335.1. Lineage (NCBI taxonomy): Eukaryota > Fungi > Ascomycota > Lipomycetes > Lipomycetales > Lipomycetaceae > Myxozyma > Myxozyma vanderwaltii. Next base: position 147,324 of record JAKTPV010000022.1, read on the forward strand.
CCATACCTTGCTGCTGCGTTGGCGGATGAATCAAGAGTGTTTTGTTTCGATGAATTTCAGGTTGTAGATGTCGCCGATGCAATGATTCTTCGCCGATTATTTGAAGCCTTGATTCATCATGGTGTTGTATTTGTTATTACCTCGAATCGTGCACCGGATGAACTTTACATAAACGGTGTTCAAAGACAATCATTCCTTCCTTGCATTGAACTTATTAAAGAACGACTTCAAGTGATCTGTCTTGATTCACCTACAGATTACAGAAGAATTGAACGGCCCTTGAAGAATGTTTATCATTCTCCACTTAACGCCGAAGCAAAGCTTCATGCAGAGAAATGGTTCAATTATTTTGCAAATCCTCGAGATCCTCCTCATCCTGCTAGTCATACGATTTGGGGACGAGAATTGAAGGTTCCTCGGGCATCTGGAAAAGTCGCTGAATTCAAGTTTGAGCAGTTATGTGGTCAACCAATGAGTGCGGCTGATTATTTAGAGCTTGCTCGTAATTATCATGCGTTTGTGGTTACTGATATTCCGATTATGACGATGGCTAATAAAGATAAAGCTCGTCGATTTATCACTTTTCTTGACGCCGTCTATGAGAGCAAAGGAATATTAGTAGCCACATCTGAAGTTCCATTTGCAAATATTCTTGTTGATGATCGAAAGAAAACCCCAGTGTCGGAACCTGATACTGAAGCAATTGCGGCGGAAGAAATGACGGGCGATGCAGGCATCGAAGATAATCTTAGAAATTTGCATATGTTTTCTGGTGATGAAGAAGTTTTTGCATTTGCTAGAGCGCTTAGTCGATTACAACAAATGTCTAGTGCCCAGTGGGTGGACGCTGAGTACTAGTACCTAGAATTTTCTCTCTATTTTTTTTTCAGCAATGGTTCATTTCATAAAGCATTCTATTTACATTTTAAGGCATTTAAAAAAATTACACGTTAATTCTTTGACATTAATAAAAAGGACTTACACATGTCCAAAGTCCATGACAAAAGCAAAACACGAATTTCAAGACCATACTATATATACACCGCGAACGAAAAACTGAAAAAAAAATAAACAAAATTTAATAACCTCGAGATCGATATTTTGTAAATCGATTGAAAGTATACGCGAGTTCTTTCCGGAATTCCGCATTCTTTTTCTCTCGCTCCAGACGTTTACGCTTCCGATTGGGTTTCTCATAAAATCGATAACTGTAGAATGCGTCACTAATCTTGTGTGATTTCGCAATCGAACCAAGCATATACGCGACCGAAGTAAGTCTATTCGGATTAGTGACTTTGAGAGTTCGACCAGCATAAGATCCCAAATTAGGTAAATTCGCAAGAGAAACAAAACTAGTAGTATCGGCAGCTGAAGCTCTTTCGGAAGGGGTTTTCTCTGAGCGCTGGAATTTGACTCCAGAAAGACCCTCCGTGAATGACTTGAATTCTTCGTATTCTTCAACTGCATCGAAAATATTCTGCGACTCTTCCGCATTGTTTGTGTTGGCTTTGAGATGATCGCTTAATTGAAAGGGAACTTCTTCCTCGGAACTCTTGGGTTTTTCATCTTTGAATTGGTACCGCGAAGTACTGAATTGAGCTGATAAACTTAGTCGAAAGGGGCTGGACATAGAAACTACTGACTTTAATGCCCGCGGTCGCAGACTTGAAGCCAGACTTGATCGAATTGCAGCCAGTGAAGCCATTGTTGCTGCTGAATTGTGTTTTCGGAAATGACTTTGTAATTTTATCGTCAAGTAGTGTTAAGTCTTGTTAGGAAAATATATCCTCAGAGCGCCTTAGCGTATATGGTGTATATGCAAAATACTGCACTGCATATATGCAATGGAATAGGGTTGAACATTTATCAAGTGCAAATGTCAAGCCCTAGCAACACTATTACAATCAAGTCCGTATAATTCGCCCTCGACAAATCACAGAAGAAACAGCGGTTTAAGTCTTTTGAGAAGCAAACGTTGAGACTGCTGAAGGGAATCAATTGACGGTGAAAAAAAAAAGGCTATTTGTGTCTGCGTGAAAAAAAGGTTGCTGCGAGACTGACGATATTTCGAGTCGCGAGAGGAAAATATATCAATATATAACACGATGTCGCATTTTCCTCCTGGTATGTTTGGTAATATATTTGAGTGATTTAATATGAATGCTGTTATTAATTGTGTTTGGTGCTGTTTAGGCCAATATGCAACTCCTCCGGGTTTTGTTATGCCTCCATTTCCAGGATCAACAGCTGACGGTGCCAATAAGATACCCGGCACCGCTGTTCATCCTCCTCCGTTCATGGCTCCCCCACCTGGTGGATTTCCATTTCCAATGCCAATGATGCCATTTCCACCGGGTGCGAATCCTGGTACTCCAGGTGCGTTTCCCCCACCGCATAATCTCGCCAACCACATACCACCACCTTCAGCGATGAGTTCAGCGAGTTCGAACTCTGATAATACTACTTCAACTGCTACTCCTATTTCCGCCGCTATTGCAAACGTTCCTATTGTTAATATGAAATTTTCATTTCTTACGGATCCGGGCGTTAGAACTCCTACTATTGACGAACAGAATCGAACTATATATATAGGCGAAGTACCTGACGAGCTCGACGATTTTTGGCTTGGTCGCGTGCTAAAGTGTTCTGGCGAGATAGCTTCTTGGGTTCGAGTTAAGGATGCTTTAGGAAAACCAAAGCAGTGCGCATTAGTGGAATTTGAGTCCATAACTGCGTTGAATAATGGAGTTAAAGTTCTTCAAGAAGTTGTGATTCCTGGAGTTGAAGTTGAAGAAGGTGAAGCTATTGAGGACGAAGATGATGCTCCGATTGCTCGAAAACCGAGCAAGTTGCGAATAACATACTCTGACGAGACTAAAGATGAACTGGCAAGTCTTGTAAAAAATGTGGAAGATGGGTCAAATTCGCTTGCAGATGAGGATACAGTGAAGAAAATTGTCACTGAGATTGATAAATTATTACAGTCCTGGCTTGAGCCGAAATCGAGGGAAGAAAGTAAAGCAGCATATCTTAAAGAACATCCAGATGAAGAACGCGAAGCTGCTACATTTGATTTTTCTCGATCATCAGCTATTCAACCAGATGATGAAGAACTTGCCGATATACCACCTGAACAACGAGCGGTCGTTATACAAGAAATCACATCATTCCGTGATCGCGCGAATAAACGAGAACGAGAAAGAATCAAACGTGAAGAAGAAGTCGAAAAGCAAAGACTAGCTCGTATGCAAGAAGAGAAATTGCGAAATAGAGAAAGACAATCTGGATCGCCGTTACCTGGAGTACCTACTGGCCCTTCAAATATGCGTGTTACGTCACTTTCACACTCTGAACCTCTTGAGTTCTCTAAACCAAAGGAAGAAGAGGAGGAAAAGCCTATTTTAGACTCGAATGGTAAACCACTCTCTGACGAAGAAATTGAAGAACGGCGGAAAGATGCTCATGAAGATAATCTGGAAGCTAAATATATTGAACGAGAACGACGATTTCTTCGTGATGAGCATTCAAGGATATCTAGTGCTGAGCGTGAAATTCGTCGCGAACGTGAGGATAAAGAACGCGTAGCACAAAACCATGAAACATTGCTCAAACGATATGCAGAATGGGATGATGATGAAGAAGCGTCGAAAAGAAGTGAAGAGTATTATAGGGATCGAGCTGCCTGGTTACGAAATCGTGCATTGTTTAGATCCAGAGAAGCAGAAGCCGATACTCGAGAATCTGAACAAGAACGACGAAATCGTGGTGAAGAATCTGTTAAATCTGAAAACGCTTCTGTTCTTGCAGATTCATTCTTGGAGGAAATCGGATCAAAACCGACTACTCCCATTACCGAAAAGAAGGAAGAATTGCGACGCGATGCAGGTCCTATCCGCGTATCATTCAAGAAAGAGGAGACAATTACTGCTAAACCTCTTGAGAGCAAGCAGCCATTGTCTATTGGATTGAAACCCTCAACGAAACCTGGAATCAAACCTGGTGTGACGAAAAAACTTGCAGCGGCAAAATCAACAAGTATCAGAAGACCTGCTGCACTTGGTGATGACGATGATGAAGAGCAGGACACGAAGAGGAGGAAATTAATTCCTTTGTCGTATGATAAGTTGAAGGAGTAACTCCACTCAATAAAAAAGAGTTGAAAATGGGAGGACAGGGAGTTGTATGATATAATTTTTTATGTAGATAGGTTTGATTATCATTACAGAACAGCACAAATAAATTATGTAATACATTACAATGCTTGAAAAATGTTATTGACTAAATCAAGAAAAACATGTTATTGCAACCCACCAAACCAAATATATAAGAAAAAAAAAATAAGAGAACACAACCAAAAACTAAACAATATCCAGAATAACTACAAATACCAATCTTTTTCTTTTTTCACTAATATATCACTTCATGAGGAAAAACTAGCTTTATCTTCTATATAACTTTGAACAACGGAAACTTGAATCTACTCTGTCAAATCAGCGTTTCCGAGCTCATATACGAAACCAAGCGTAAGTTTAGCATGTTCAACCATATGTTCAAAAGAAAGTCTATCGATGGTATCACGAGTAGAATGGATGAAAGGGTTTGAATCCTTGAAAGTAGATTCTATGACGAAAGCAGAAGGGTATCCGACCTTGGCAGCAGAGGCATGATCGGAGCAAGCATATCCGCACTCAGTTTCGACGTATGGAATCTTGGAGTAGGAAGAGACGACTTTCTTGATGAATTCGGTAAGACCGGGATGCACGTAGTCGGTGATAACACCAAGAGACTCGGGAAGACCGCTGTCGATAGTCTTCTTGACGAAACCGGTCATGTCCTGCTGAAGCATGGCAGCGACTTGGATCTTGCGCTTAGCGTACTCGGAGAAAATGGCCTGAGATCCAAGAAGTCCGCCTTCTTCAGCAGAGTACCAATGGAACTCGACAGTGTTGTTAGGAGTAAATCCGTTGCTGACAAGAGTGCGGAAAGTCTCGAGGATGGTGACAGTTCCAGATCCATCGTCATCAGCACCGGGCGCTCCAAAGAACGAGGGGAAAATGAGGTTGATAGAATCCTGGTGGGCACCGACAACCACAGTACGGTCTTCAGGAGTACCAGATTTAAGTCCAGGAATACGCGCAATGAGAGAAGTCTGCGGCCACGGGTGGTGGAAGGGGAAGACCTTGATACTGGGGTTGACGGCAGCGACAGCCTTGACAGTGTCAAAGAGCCACTGCGACGAGTCAGCGCCGGTAGCAGATTTGTAGTATCTTGTATAGAACGAAGTAAAGTTCTCGAGATTTGTTCTCATATTATCGATGCTGATGTTTGCAAGCATGGGCGAGGCGTCGTCAAAGAACTGGACATCGGCAGGATAAGTCACGTTGACGGTGACAATTGGAGCAGCGTCTTTTTCAGAGGCAAAGTCTGTGACATCCATGAATCGTTTTCCAGCCTGTTAATTTGTAATCATCAGTAAATAACCCGCCAGTTCATCTAGTTCAATAAACAGATGTTTAAACACATACACGCTTAAGCTGGAGCTTATCAGCTTCGGTGATCCATTGCTGCGCGCCTGTCGCGGTCTCAATCAAACGAAGTTCGTTCGGGTTAAAGAGAGTCTGTGAATTGTATTCTGAAAGAACCACAGCCGAAACAGCTGAAGCACCCAAAATGGCAGCAGAAGTAATTGAAGTAAAACGCATTATGTGTAATAGTAATGGAAAAACTGGTGAGAGTAATTTATCAGTGAGCAAAGCAGAGAAAGAAGCCTTGCTTTTAAAGTAGTTTGCCGCAGCCGGCCAAACCCGATGACGCACTTTACTACTGCCAGGACGTTACCCTCCTTTCGGGCTTCTCAGATTCTACTTTGAGTAAGGTAAACAAAAAATAAACAAAACCTCGGTAAAAAAAAAATTGCTGATTTTTGTTTTTGTTTTTATTTTCTACGACAGACCGAAACAAGCAATCGTACATAACATTCCCATTCATGCATATTGCATCGCGCTTGTCCGTGATGTAGAATGCAACCAGAAACCTACTTCTCGGCCTCGTCCTCCATTAGATCAATATTTACTTCTCGTAATGCTTCCACTGCCCATTTAGGATACTTGCTTTTATCTCCCGCATGCAATGTAATAAAAAAGTTCTTTACGAATTCAGGGAACCTGTCTTCAATAATCGACTGCCGTGCTGTTCGCATCAGATTCAGTTGATAGTGCACATTATGCAGAGTGAGAAGATGTGCACCTGTCGTTTCCTATTCATGCTGTTAAATATAATGGACGTTAGTTGTAGAGAATTATATCGTACCTTGGCAGCTAGATGATGAATGAACGCGCGAGTAACTCCCATACCACCATCTTCTCTCGATCGACAAACTGGGCATTTACAATCCTTCTCCACAGGGCCGAAATCATCTTCAAAACATTTGTTTCGGATATTCAGAACACCATTAGCTGTTATAGCATTTCCGAATCTCTGCACAACAAACAAAAAAGGTCAGTTACCGGGCATTATGTCAACTATTGTTTTTGGAGCAACTTACAGCAGTACGTGTGGGGTAGACGCAATCAAAAAGATCTACTCCCATCGCGACCGACACTATCATATCTTCAGCATATCCCTAGAAAACAGGTCAATATAGGTTTCCAAATAGTTATAGAGGTACACATACAACACCCATGCAGTAAATTGGTTTATTTCGAGGAAGTAAATTTGTGCAATGATTGACACTAAGACACTGTCAGTATAGAACAATAATGAAGTACCACTAGCTTTCGTACACTTTACAATACTGCTCTTTATCCTCTCCACCTGACAATCCTCCAATTGCGATTCCAGGAGTATCTCGTTTCCGCATTTCTTCACAGCAAATCGTGCGGAGATCAAGATCAAGGCATCCTTGAATAATTGCAAAAAGATTCTGTTTATCGGGGTTCTTGTTGGCTTTAATGCATCTGTCTAACCATCTTATACTGCGGTACATTGCCTAGATCAGATTAGTTTTGATTACTGTATAATGAGGTAAAGTAGTGGAATACCTCTTCGACTCTGGGTCCTGTACTAAGTGTAGCGATGACATCGTCTAATTGCATTCTATAAATTGATCAGTCCCGAAGCGAGCTAATATGTTATCAAAAAAAGCATAATCATACATAATATCTGAACCAATACTATTCTGCAACTCAATTGAATGTTCAGGTGTAAGTAACATTGGCGAGCCATCGTGAGGACTTAAAAACCGAACACCATCTTCAGTAATTGTAGCAAGTTTTAAAAGAGAAACCATTTGAAATCTACCACATAATCAGTAAAGGAAATTACTAGCCGGTTCGTGTAATTTTGCATACCCTCCGCTATCTATATGATCCCTATTAGACTTCGTTCTCTATGTATAAATATAGTTGGTACACACCTGTAAGAATATTATGAGGCCAGGACTGTAGCTTGTGCGCCCCGCCTATAGTATCCAATGCCTCTTGACCAGGTTTGAGTCCCCTACAGCATCATCAGTGTCAATTTGTAGCAAGCTTAATATCCAGGGGCAAGTTCTTACAGATGATATGTATTATTCAAGCAGATTTTGCATCCCAGATCATCAAGTTGCTCAGGCGTTAATCCTTTTAAAGAAGCCTGCGTCGCGACAGGCATGAACATAGGCGTTTCAACCTAAATCCGCAGTCAGTCATCAGACTGTTTTGAACCAGTTTAAGACTTGAAATATTACATACTAATCCATGTGGCATGGTCATATTCGATGCTCGTGCTTTAGATGTCGAACATTGAGCTACGACTTCAAAAGTCATTGCCGCAGTTTTAGACACTTGAGGAAGCGCCCTCTTCATTATTGAGTTTAAGTGCAACAGGATTAAAAAAGTGAATAAAATGAAGAGTCGTATATATACATATATATCTAATATATAATAAAAAGATACTAAATGCAGACCAGTTTTAGTGAATTGCGTATTTCTTGATATTCTAGGGTTGGAAGTTGGAAATTTTATTTTATTTTATCTCGTGCTTTAAGAAGAGAGCCGCATACATTATGGTCCCTTTCAAAAGTTATACTGTTTACCCAATTAATACCTGATTACTGTCGCATATCAATATTGCAATATCTGGCACGCGTAAAGAATAGGTTAGCACGATAATCGCAAATGATCATAAATCATTAATTCATATATTACTAATATATCACTAATATTATAGGGGTTTATTATAGGGTTTACTATAGGGTTTTGTTATAGGGTTAAGACTATAGGGTTAAATTTTATCATAGGGTTTTATCATAGGGTTAAAACCATAGGGTTTATTAAACGGCAAATGCTTATGTGGTTATGCAGGGATGAATACGTGCCTTGCGGGTGTTTGCATCATAAACGTGGTTTAAAAGATGGTTATTGCTACAACTACGCGCAGCCTTCACCATTAGATCCATTCAGTTTGGGCCAATTCTAATTGCTTGATTTGGATTGGAACTATAATGGATTATTGAACTTAATTGATATATTATTACCCTTTATTTCTTGGTGATCTTGGATTATAGTAGCTACTTTCATAATGAACAGGTTAGGAAAACAGGCTGTACTGTTTATCGGTATCCTGTTCCATCTTATATACTTATGGTCTATTTTTGATATCTACTTTATTACTCCTTTGGTCCATGGCATGGAACATTTTGTTTCCGTCGAGGAAGCACCTGCAAAGCGACTATTCCTCGTAGTTGGTCAGTTTTTGAGTGGTTTAACAGTATATAACCAGACACAGCTTGCTAACAGGTATATGCACAAGGCGACGGATTGCGTGCTGATAAGTGCCTTGAAGCAAGATACAATTCAACGAGTGATACATATGAACACGCTGCGCCATATTTACGATCTAAAGTCTTGAAAGAAGGAACGTTTGGTATTTCACACACACGCATGCCAACTGAGTCGCGCCCGGGACATGTCGCTATCATTGCAGGATTCTACGAGGACGTTAGTGCAGTCACAAAAGGTACGTACATATTAGTTCTGTACTTTTTTTGGGCACCATTGAATTGGCGAGCTAATTTGGCACAGGTTGGAAGGAAAACCCAGTTGATTTTGACTCCGTCTTTAATCAGTCGCGTCATACATGGTCCTTTGGATCGCCTGATATCTTGCCAATGTTTGCTTTAGGTGCTTCTGATCCCGAGAGAGTAGATACATACATGTATGGTCACGATTTCGAGGATTTTACTATGGGTATGAAATTGCCTTAATTTAAGTCTATTATGGATTCAATGTACTAACGATAATGTAGACACTCGGGAATTAGATACTTTTGTTTTCAACAAAATTGAGGGACTATTTGCCAGTGCCAAAACGGATTCCAAAATTGATGCAGCTTTACGGCAAGATAAAATTGTATTTTTTCTTCATTTGTTAGGAATTGACACTGCTGGCCATGCGAGCCGTCCATACTCTGATCAGTATTTCCAAAATATTCAACATGTTGATCGCGGGGTTCAAAAAATAGAGAAAATGATTAACGACTTTTACAAAGATGATAAAACTGCTTGGGTGTTTACTGCTGATCATGGTATGAGCGATTGGGGTAGTCATGGTGATGGCCATCCTGACAATACTAGAACTCCTTTGATTGCTTGGGGTGCTGGAATTGCTAAACCTGATGAAAATACACCTACCGGTCATGATGAATTCTCCACACCTTGGGAGCTTAATGCTGTTAAGAGAGTTGATGTTGAGCAAGCTGATATAGCGTCGTTGATGGTAAGCACTTGTACGTATTCTTTTGAGAGATTGAACTAATGTAGAGACTGCTTAGTCGTACTTGGTCGGATTAAATTATCCGGCAAATTCAGTTGGACGCCTACCGCTGGAATATCTCGACGCTCCAAAGTCTGTCAAGAGTAAGGCAATTGTTGCGAATGCGCGCACTATTCTTGAGCAATACCACATCAAAGAGAGTATGTTGTACATTCCCAGTTTTATTATACATTTATGCTAATTTTTAACACTAGTTCAAACTGAGTCTTCGGAATTTCACTTCAAACCCTATCCGATGATTGAAAACGCAACTAATTCGTTGAATTCATTGGTACAAAAGATGACAACAGCCGAAGAATCTGGTGATTATGATGCCGCAATTGATCTCTCTTATGAGCTGATGCATCTTGGACTTAAAGGTCTTCGATATTTGCAGACATATAACTGGCTTTTCTTGAGAACCCTGGTCACTTTAGGATTTGTTGGATGGATTCTATATGCGTTGACGTCATTTTTGGACTTTTATATCTTGCCAAACAAAATTGAACCTTCGTTTGGTTTCATTGTGAGTTGGGATATGTTATTTGAGTTTGCGTTGAGTACTGACCTTATTGATTAGCTTGGGCCTACGGCAGCTATTATTCTATCACTTATCTTTGCAGTTCTTTATTCACAGCATGCACCTTTTATGCAATATTTGTACGCCATATTCCCTGTTATTTTCTGGGAATCTGTACTTGAATACCGATTATCACTCTGGAACGGGCTTAAGATTCTTTTTTGGAGATCTAGTGGAAAGCAGCAAAATACGATTGGCAAGTTGGCTATTGAAGTCGTTGTGTTTTTCATATTGATGGAAGCTATTGTTGCTGGGTACTTTCATCGAGAAGTATTTTCGGTTATATACGCGTTGTTGTCTGCTTGGCCTATGTTGCAAAACTATCAATTGTCGAAAAATAACAAAATGCTGGTGTCTACTTGGATTTTAACCTGTATGGTTATGAGTACATTCACACTGCTCCCTGTTATAAAAATTGAGAGCATAAATCAGATGTATGTACATATTTAAGAACTTTCCATATACAGCTATTAACAGTACTTAGTATTGGAGCGGGAGCTCTCATGGTAATTGCAGGTGCAGGAAGCATGGCCTATTTAGCAAAGAGATCAAACAAGCCCGGCCTGGAGTTGAGTACTACTACAATGACAATTTTAGGAGTCCAGCTTGGATTAGTTATTCTGTCAATGATTGTAACGTATTCTACCGTTGACTCCCTTCAACGAAATGCTGGATTACCTCTTGGAAATCAGATTGTAGGATGGACTGTTCTCGGTAGGTGTTTATTTTATATTTTTGCTGCTGTGTGTTATGTTTATTGATTGCTGTGTTTAGTGGGATCGCTGGTAACTCCATTTTTACATATGAAACATCGTCATCATGATTATAGAACAAGATTATTGATACTGTTTCTTTCGTTTGCGCCTACATTTGTTTTACTTACAATTTCGTACGAAGGATTGTTCTACGTTACTTTTTTCGCGAATTTAGTGTGCTGGGTAGACTTGGAGCTCAAGATTTATGAAGATCGACGAGCAAAGAAACTGTCAGCAACTCCAAAATCGTCTTTGAAGACTAATGGCAGTATCAAGCAATCCGAGCGAAGACTGGAACTTGCGGATGTGCGGATTGCATTGACGTTTTTCTTTTTAACGCAGATTGCATTTTTCGGAACTGGAAATATTGCGAGTATTTCATCGTTCTCGCTTGATTCAGTCTATAGACTGATCCCAGTCTTTGATCCGTTCCCGATGGGAGCTTTATTGATATTTAAGATTCTTGTTCCATTTGCGGTTATTTCAGCAGATCTGGGCTTGCTCACGCAGAGATTGGGAGTCAAGCCGTCGTCTCTGTTTACGATGGTGATGTCGATTTCGGATATCCTTACTCTTAACTTTTTCTATCTTGTGCTGGACGAGGGCAGTTGGCTTGATATTGGAATGAGTATCAGCCATTACTGTATTGCAAGTTTACTGTGTGTGTTTGTGATTGCCCTGGAGTACTTTAGCGAGACTCTTGTTAGTGGCGTTACGCTGGAAGATGATTTGAAGGTTGCGGTTGAGGGGAAGCTGAAGTAGAGAGATGGTATGTATTTTAGAACAAACTTATTAGAACTGGCTGTAGTAAGAAGTGATTGAGATATTCTACAAGCGATATAACGCGTAATATATCAAATGTACAACAACAAAATAAAGCATAAGCGGCAGTTATGGCAGATACAAGTCGCGTCATTAGAACAAGCCGGTGGTGGACGAAGCGCGTTAAGCGACTCACGTGACACTCTTTAGGTTGAGTTTAGAAGAACTCTCGTTGAAGAGCATCGTCAGCAAATTGGTTTTGTTGGTTTTGTTGTTGCAATTTGTACTGATTTGTTTTGTTTATTGGCTTGGAATAATTCGCTGTTTGCTGATAATTTTGCTCTTCTGATATATATTTACTGCTTTAACTGCCAAAAAGCCATGGCCGAGGACTCCAGTCAGGACGAATCGTCGTCCACGCAAAACCCAGGCGGTAGCAAACAGCACGTCAGCTACCGTCGAGCGCGGGCTTCGAGAGCCTGCGAAGTGTAAGCATATGTATCGTCGGCTGCTGTAAACATCTAATTACTAACATTACTCTAGCTGCCATTCGCGGAAGGTACGATGAATAGCTGCCGTGTGGCCGAAGCGCGCTTTTTAGAGTGCATGTGACAAAAACCCGAGACTGACGATATTTCCCCAGGTCCGCTGCGATGTGACAAACCGAATGCCGTGTACTGTACGCGCTACTATATGATATATTTGCAGTGCGTTATTGCTAATACTATTGTAAAAACAGAATTGTATAGCATTCGGATGCGAGTGCAAGTATGTCCATATCGCCCTGCGACCGACCGCTATGTCCGCTCTAACACCACCTGCAACAGAATCCCCGACGCCCGTCGCCGCAAAGGATCAGAACATGCGTGCGCTTTCATTGATTTACACTCACATTTATGCCATCGATTGACCATTTGTATAGTCCCGTGAAGCGCGAATCCGAAACTTCAAGGAAATCCTCCCCGGCCACCGAATCAGCAGCGCCCGGCGAGATTGGTGATTTCAACAGATCCGCCAACCGTCGACGACGCAAAGACAGACCAGATAACGCAAATAACGAATCAGCGGACGACGGCGATGGTGAAGATAATGGTGATGAAATGGACAAGCAAGGTGATTTTGAAGAACCAGCGCGAAAAAACAGAAGATTGGATTCTGTGCAGACGAAAGGAACACGTGTAGATGTGCAGCAAAATGGGGGCTTAGCAGCCGCTAGACCTTTGCCGGATTTGGCTGGATCTGGAAATATCGATGCTGATGCTTGGATCCATTTACTATCTTCCCATGCTCCTGGCTCTGGCAGTGTTCGACGATCCGGCAGAGTAGCTTATCTCGGTTCTTCATCGAATTTGAGTTTGCTTGTTCAATCAAAAGCTGGCGATACTGAAGGCTGTCATTATCCACTTCCTGACGAAATTCGAATCGGTTCGGCACGACTTAACGAACTTGATCCCGAAGAAATCGAGATCCTAAATCGCAGAGGCGCATTTTTGCTTCCACCAAGAGATATCTGTGACGAGCTGGTTGAATGCTATTTTTCTACTATTCACCCTGTAGTTCCGATGATTAATCGAACGGTTTTCATGCGCCGGTATAACGATCCTCAAGATCCTCCTTCATTACTTCTCTTGCAGGCAATTTTGCTAGCTGGCACTCGCGTTTGTCGAAATCCTGCTTTACTTGATGAGACTGGATCTGCCGATTTAGCTAGTTTAACTATTTATAAGCGATGCAAAGCATTATACGAAGCGAATTATGAAGACGATAGGATATCGATTGTTCAGTCTCTTGTTTTGCTTGGTTGGTGGTGGGAGGGACCTGAGGATGTGACAAAAAGTGTTTTTTACTGGACAAGAGTTGCCCTTAGTGTTGCGCAAGGATTTGGTCTTCATCGAAGCGTTGAGAATTCTCAGTTAAGTGTCGTTGATAAACGCGTATGGAAACGACTTTGGTGGACTTTATTCGTAAGTTATCTGCATTTGAATTGTGGTGGTATGAAGCTAAACTCTATATAGAGCCGAGACCGAAATGTTGCTATTGCGTTAGGCCGACCTGTGTTGATTAATACAGATGACACAGATGTTCCTATGCTTGTCGAGGAAGACTTTATTGAGGAGGAAGGTCCAGGTCCATACGAATACCCGCCAAATAGGTTACATGTGCAGCATTTTATTCAATCGTTGAAGTTATCAGAGATTATGGGACTAGTTCTTCGTCAACAGTTTTCCGTGGCTTCAGAGAATTCAAGATCGAATAATCGAAGTCCAGATATTACACATTCTGATATGGCACTTGGAGCTTGGATGAACAATCTACCGCAAGAACTCCGATATTACGTTAACGAGCCGCAATCTCACGATTTTTTCAAAGCGCTTCTTCACTTGCAGTATTACACAATTTTATGCTTGCTCCATAGAACGAATATGTCGCAATCTAAGCCTCAACTTTCAGCTATGGGGAATGGTTATTTAACGTCGTATCCTTCTCGTGGAATCGCGTTTCAAGCCGCACATATGATTTCACGAATAATTGAGAATATGATGAATGCTAAAGAGCTTCGAAATGTTCCGGCGTTTACAGTGTATACATTATTTTCCGCGATGATTATGTTTGTGTATCAAACCAAGTCTCATTCACCACAAGTTGTACTAAGGGCTCAAAGGTCGCTAAAGATCTGTATGACTGCTTTGGAAGAAGTAGGAAAATCGTGGATGGTGGGAAGAATGATCTTACGATTATTCGAGAAAATCAATGATAATAAGCAAATGAAGGATCGAATTTTCAGAGCTGTGAATCCAAGACCTCAAAAGACCAATCCGGCAAACTTTGCTCATCCTGAGCCTGCACCACAGCTGCATCAACCAGCTGGAGTTCCTATCTCAATGGCAGCTCCGTCAAATACTGCTGCTGCGGCTGCTAGTGCAAGTTCGCTTGCAATGCCAAGTCCTTCATACCCTCTTCCTTCATCTTCATTGAGATTTTCATCGCCTTCCGGACCGGTGCCAAATGTCTCATACGAACGCACCTCTTCAAGACCGGCTACGCCTTCAGCAGGTACATCGCCAGCTGCAACGATTTTGCAACCTACGAAACCAATTGCGTCTCAGCAACACGAAAGCTCATATTTTGCCACAAGAGCAAACCCCGCGTCAGCTGCTGGTACACCATTCCAATCTAGTATGTCAGTTCCCGGTACGCCGCCAGATTTTTACTTTGTGACGCATTCACCCCCAATTTCGCAGAACTTTGTGGATAATTTCCAACCTTCGCAGTTGTTCCCCGAAGATCAAATTGCTGCTATACTTAGTCAGCAGCAACAGCAGATGCAAACTTCGCATACATCAGTTCCGTCACTCGGAGCTGTATCTGCTTCTGATATTGGAGATGCACAGACTTGGAACTCGGTTACTGGGGCGCGTGTACCTAGTATGCAAGGCGCTTTAGACTTTCTAGCTGATATCGATATTGACCATAGTACACCTGACGATTCATCTAATAATTCAATAGTAGGTGGATCAGGGCAACTTCTGCATCATACAGCTGAATCCGCTGCGGGGACAAATAAAATAGGTGTTGAAGATGGTATACAATATGCTGATATGGCGTCTGGAAATGGAGGAGCGCCTAGTTCGTTAAATATTGGAGACTGGTATAATTATCTAACGACCAATGGAGCTACGGAAGGGTTTTCTGACGATATTGCTGACCGTAGTCCGTCAAGAGGTTTGGCTTCGTTTTAATTCAACTTTCTCTTTCTTTCTCTCTGTGTGTTGTGTGTTGTGTGTGCGTATGCTAATTTTGTATTTTTACTATTATTTAAAGTGTGGTCACACTTTTCGGTTTTTTATATTATCTTTCTTTTTATTATTGCACTTTGGTAATGGGTGTTATTTTTATTTTAGAATTTTTATTTTTTTTGCGGCTTGTATCCCTTTCGTTTATATTTTTTATTACGGAGTCTACTTGTTTATTGTTTATTGTTATGTTTTTTTTTCTTTTTTTTCTTTTGGGTAAACAAAAAAAAAAAAAAAGCCACCATTAATATATCTTTTCTTTATTTAATTCCAATTTGTGGTATATGATTATTGAGTTATATCGAGTTGGTGTATAATGTAATGCAGGAGATAATATTAAAAGTACCAATTGTACTGCACTGGTCAAAACAAATAACAAAGAAGATAGTAAACAGTTTATTCGTATACAATACAAAGGCGAGCCTTTTTTTTTTGAACATTTTCGTACGGAGAAGTTCATCACTCTAAATCCCTATGAACTTTCCAAACACAAACAAATCCACCATCACCACACGCGACTAGGAAATCACCGTGCGGACTAAACGCCAGATGTCGGACTAACCGTTTAACTCGTGGTATATCTAGAGTTGTATGAGGATTTATAAATGTGAATGGGTCGGCGATTGATGAAGAACCTGTTGATGTATAAGGATTTCTTTGAGATTTTTTAGGAAGGTGAGATTGCGGCTTGATTGGCGTAGAAGATAATTGTGAAGCTGGAGATGAAGTTATTCCACGACGAGGACGAATATTTAATAAATCATCAGGTGGTAATACTGAAGCTGGAGGAAGACCGAATTCGAAATGTGGGGTAGTTTGAGATTGAATGTAATTCTGAAGTTCGGTTGATGAAAGTGGAATTTGAGGTTGTGGAGATGAAGAATGTTTGGTTAAGGCTGTCATTGGAGTCGTTGATGAGGTATTTCGATTTTGTTCTGTAGTTGAAGATGTTGATGAAGAGGAATTTGAAAAAATTGGGTTCAAAGGTAGTTCATTTATTGAACTCTCGGGAGTATTTCCAATTAATTGAGGTTCATTAAATAAAGCTTGTGAATCTGGTACTTGAGAATCATCTTCGTCTGTAGTCTCGGGAATACTTTCAGGTATGTAGTTTATACTTTTTGTGATTATCTCCTCACTTTCATCCGAGGAAGTGATAGTTATTTCTGATTCCGCATCACGTATTAAAATCGATGAATTATCATCGTCTTTAGTGAAACTAACACTTTTATCATTATCTTCTTCATCTTCTCCACTTTCTGATGATTTTCGAGATTCTTCATCATCGTATAATGGCTCGATATGACCGTCAGGATATCGGCGAAATCCAACTCCATCAAGATATCCCACGTCGTCAGAGTCTCGTCTTTGGTGTTTTCGTTTTTTAGTACTTTGCTTGTGGCGGCGTTTTAAAGGTCCGTCAGATATTTGTGAAGCCTTATCATTATAAACGTAAATACCTTGGCTTGTATCTGATTTATCCAAACCAATAATATCATCCCCGTCATTATCTTCACTTTCAGAACTTGAGGAACCTGTTTCAGAAATTTTAGTTCCCAATTTAGGGTAGGAATCCTTGCTTTGTAATGTGGAATCAGGAACTGTAATCTTTAAGGCAAAACGCATATCGGAATTCTTTTTTGAAGCTTGTACTTGCGAATCTTTTTTAGCAGCGACATTTGATAATTTTTCACTTTCAATGATAATCTTTTGATTTTTGTTTACTTCTTCTTCTTCTTCTTCTTCCTCTTGCTTTATTAATGATCGATCATCATCATTGAATAATTCGAGTTCTTGTAAATCGAAAACATATACTTTAGCCGCATCATTGCCCATCACCAAACTGGACCCACAGCCAATTGCATGACCTATACCAAATCTCATATACCAAGGCGTTGTATTTGGTATACTGAATTGTACTAAGCTAGTAAATCCGTTACCGAAAGCCGATAAAGTATCTTTTGAACGATCATGATTTGTTGGAGCATTCTGTTGAGATAAAAGATCCGCTAAATCAGATGAAAATCCATCGATACGCCATAGTACAATTCGATGCTCTTTAGCTGCTTTTGAAAGTATTAAATCTCCATAAAAAGCAACACTATCAACGTAGTTAGTATGTAATACGTTTGTAGTAAAATGTGACCAATATAATACAACAGGATCTTCCGGATGAACTTTTAGTTTGTTTAAATCAGGTAATGCCCATAAATGAATTTGATTATCCATGCCACCGCTAATAAGAAAACGACCTGAATCATGAAAGGCTATTGATAAAACTTGTTCACGATGACCTTCACCTGCGCAAATTACAACACATGGTTGAGTTTCATATCTTTCATCAAGGTTCCAAATTCGAATCGTGTGATCACCGGAAGAAGAAGCAAGAACATGAGGATGAGCCGTTGACGCTTGAAGATCAAGAATTTCATCACCATGGCCTGAAAGTGTTCGAACTAATTTACCAGTGCTGCAATCGATTATTTTAACAACTCCTGATTTCCCACCTGCTGCAAGCCATGGATCTCCAGTTCGTGGATTAGTTGTCCAAGCCGTTGAGCAAAATACTTCTTCAGGCTGTATATTTTGATTAATAAAAAGATCCTTAAATTGTGCATGGTTTTGTACATACATTCTCATCAACATAAGTAGCTAAAAATTGCACTTTTTGTTGCTGATCGTCCGTACCGCACGCACAAGTTACAATCTATAGAAACAATCAATGATTAGTTTGATATAATAATTGACTGTCTTGTAAAACATACCACATTATCTCCTATTGTCGCAAAAACTTGAGGTGCGTTCCTTTTCTGAATCGGGTAAAACGCGACATAATAAAAAATCGAAACACTATTTGTCTATACCACGTCTCAAAATCAGTCTTCTCTTATTTGCTTTTTTTATTTTTTGAACTAATAAACTAACATGAATTACTCCTTCAACCGTGTATTTTTTCATCGGTGACAATTATTAAATGTGCCGAATTAAAATTGATAATATATGTAGGATCTTTGTTCGATAGCTTTGTTCTCCCGTTTATGATAATCTCAAAATTCATAACGATACTAGAGATATATTTACTCAATTGTACTATCAAAAGGAAAACAAAAAAGAAACTAAAGATATATTCATTTTGTTATTCCTTTGACTCCTTTCTATCTGGTAACAGGTATTTTCTAGACAACACACGATACCACTGTAAATTTCAAGCCGTATTGTTTACATACCCTATCCAATATCTCTAAACCTCCAATTGTTGTCTCTGCTCTTCGTAAAAAAAACTCCTTCACTAATCGATGAATCTGCGTATATAAAAATTCATCAACAGACACGACCCCAGATATTTCGCAGAGATCACACGGAGAGTTTGCTGTTCGACGTTGAGAGGAGGGGGGGGAGGGTAGCTTATGTAACATCATCTATATAAGCTTTGTCATTAATCTCTTTGGCATGTTACATTTTCTAAAGAAGAATATAAGAGAAGAATGAGAATTAGTTAGGATAAAATATATATTATCCCGAATTAACTCAAGTGCCAAACAGAGGATTAACTAAAATTGGAAGAAAGACTTATTGGTGGTCTGTATTATGTGCTAATGAAGCTAATGAAGCTAAAGAAGCTAATATGATCTATCTCATATCGGTATTGTAATATACGCTTCTGTTATATTATATTATATTGAAATTATTATTAGTATTTTGTTCTTACCAATTTGCACATGGTCCGATTGACTGCTTTTTGCGTTTTATGCTACTGGCTCTTGTTGTTGGTTGCTATTATTTTAACTCTTCAACATTACATTTTTTGCGTCGCAGTATACTCTTGATTATTATTTTCTTAGATTTCATTTGTGGCCTATGTCATATCTAGTTATTTTATCCCGAGCCAGAAACTGTTTTATTACTATACCATCGGTGCTGTAAAAAAATTCCGCTGTCCATCCGAGTGTGTCTAAATGGCTGGTCGAGTTACGTACTACAACACAAAAGGTAGAGAAGAAACTTCAAGGAACTAGCAAATCACACTTTGTAAGCTCTCCATTCCGTACAATTTGTTTTTGAACTCTTAAGCTAGCACAAATTTCCCAGGTATATCTTTAGGCATTGCTTTCTGCAAAACGACTGCTGACCCATTGAAAGAACAAGGACTTACTGCTTGTAATTCATTCATTTCCGTTGATAGTCTGCTTATTTGTCCATGCACTTGTGGAATATCTGCTTTAAATCCTTAAACTCGTGTATTGCAGTAAACAATTTCGAATAAGCACTAGAGCCTTTTTTTCTTTTGGCATTTTCAAGAGCTAATTAATTGAGTTAACACTAGTGATTCCTGGTTACTCAATCTCAGATCTTCCAACTGGTGAGATAGTCTGCTGAAGCTTTAAAATTTAAATAAATGCTGAAAGCGCCATTTATATGACTACTAATGAAGCTAAATCACCATTCGGTATTAAATCTGTTCAGTGCTGTTTGGGGTCCGTATTCAGTTGTAGCTTGCTCGAATAATATGTTGGAAGGCGATAAGCAGCATCCGCAATCATCGTGCTGCGCTGAATATAACAGAGAAATGCCAATGATCATTAAAAGAGTTCAACTTAGGTTCTGAAGCAGAAGCCAATTAGCTAGAGTCGTACAAAAGGAGGGCAAATGCTTCGTCTTCTAAAGGTGAACTAGTAACCGCCTCTTGTAGCATATGAAAACGCACTAGCACTAGACTGAGACGCTAATTATTTTTAGATGATCAATACAAATCAATCCACGAGCAGCAAATTAGAAGGCATCAACATCAATCCCAAAACCCAGCTAATCCACAGACACAGATAGAGGTGCACAGAGAGCGATGTCGGTGTCTGTGGAATACGTATCTCATTGCTGCGCGAGGATAATCGGAAGGACCAGCAAAGCAGAGCAGCAACAGTAGAAATAAGACAAGCAGACGCACAAGCAGGAAATCAGGCTACAAAGGCTCCAGCGGCCGCAAGCGAGGCGAGCCGGAGGAGGATATGAAAGGAAAGATTCTGGAAGACGGCAACGAGGCCCAAGCTTGGAGGTAATCTGAGACAGGCGGCACTTAGCGAGTTGGTTTATTGGTAAGTTTCGCTTGTTGTAGCGCCTGTCGGTGTCTATTTGCTACGATTGAAGTACAAAGTATTGATGAGTGCAACAGTGCTCTTTGCGCATACAGATAGCCCGAAAGTTGCAGTTTATGTGCAATTGCCTGGTCTGCAGCAGCGTGTCGGCGGCGAGCGACGGCAAGAGCAAACGCAAGCTCAACAGCCAGCTCTACTATATATGATTTCATCTCAAACACTTTTCTACCCTCTATTTACTGTAAACCATCTTCTCTCTTTCTGCTGCTCTTCAAGTTGAATAAATGTCTTGTAATTAAGTAGCGATCAAGCATATAGATTAATGAGTACCTCCTGCTCACTATACAGAGACAAGCGACAAGCAGCCAATTTACACCTCATTCGAGGGCCGTGAAAGTTCATGCACCAAAGAAAGGCCGTTAAATAAGTATATCTATGAGCCAGATTTGTACTTTCGGGGTTTATGCCTTTGTGTCTTCTTGCCCTTAGGTCAGTCAGGTAGGACACCAGCAAATCCACCGTCTGGAGCGCCGGAGCAGTCGCTAAACCCTATTGACATAAACCCTATAAATACTTTCTCGCAGTCTCTCCTCCGCAATCTTTGTCAATCTGCATCCACATGCACCTGCTCGCAGTCATCGTCCAGCTCGTGCTTTACGGTGGTGTTTCCGCGGTGCTGCTCTGTCGGCTGTTTCCGTCGCTGCGCTTTCTGCTGTTGTACGGAAAAGCTCTTCCCGAAGACAAAGATGTCCCTACATTTCTTCCTCTCCGCCCATTTTGCGCAACAGTGCCTAAAGCCTGGTTCACGCATTTCTACATATTAGGGACCATTGTATCCTCTTTCAGCCTATTGCTTGCTGCGCTAGGGCATCGTGGAGTAATCTCAGCACCAATCAAGTCTCTTCTCGCTCTCGATTACATAGTATCTGCTTTTCTGCGTCATTTCGGATTCGGCTCTTTGTCCACCATAGGCGACGGGGTCTCTGTGTCCTACAACCAGGCTTTCAATGCTCTTCTTATTATCACGATTCAATGTACGCGTCGCTGGTATGAGTGTTTGTATGTTGAGAAAATGAGTACCACTGCTCGCATTCGACTTGGTCACTATGTCGTTGGTTGTCTATTCTACATTGTTGCTCCGTGTGCGGTACTTTGCGACGCTTTATCCTCTTGCTTACCTAACTCCACCACAAAAGATCGTACATCAATCAATCCTTCTTACGCATTTATATTTTACGGCTTAGCTGCTTTTGCTCAGTATACCTCGCATAAGCAACTCTCTCAGTTGAAGAAATACTCTCCTCCACCAAAGTCATTTCTCTTTAAATACCTCGTCTGCCCGCATTATACAGCAGAGATTATTGTGTATCTCACAATTGCTACTTTATGTGGATTTACTCCAGCTACTGTAGCAGTCGTTGCATGGACGACTGTTAATCTTGGTGCTTCAGCTGAGCAATCAAGAGAATTTTATGTAAAAACCTTTGGAGAGAAGTCTGTTGCCGGAAAATGGAATATTTTCCCTTTTATTTTTTAATCGTTGTCGGCGTTTCAGGGTGTTGATTGTAGAAACAGTTTTATCTTTAATTCTGTTTTGTATTTTATGCTTTCTTGCTGTTTTCGACTCTGAGTCAATCAGAGTTTACAATATTATTTTCATATAAAATTAAAAAAGTCAACCAAACCAACCTTCAACCCGGTCAGACTCTATACAAAAACGAAATATATCACAGGGCAGGTTTACCCATCTATCATACAAAGAGTATATACAAAATTTGCACTTCAGAAAGAAATCTAACCCTCTTTCTCAGCAACTTTTACTATAGTATTGCCATACTTGCCCGCAATCTTAATTCCACTATCCTCGCTAACATCAGACCAAAATTCGGGCTCTTTAAGTCTACCGTCTTCTTCTGGGAAACCTTGGCTTTGTCTGACTTTCATCACAGTTTCACGTAATTTTGCAGCCACTGCTGAACGCAAGTTTCTCGCTTCTTCGCCATCATACTCATCTGAAGGGATATTTTTCCATAACTTTCGTTCCTTTGCAAACATCTCTTCATTTAGTTGTTCACCGAACGAGAATTTCAAAACTTGACGGTTTTTACCGAATTTTGGAAATATAACTGACCTTGGAACGTATTTGAAAGGAGCTTGATCTTCGTGAAAGATATTCTGAAGACCTGAATGGAAAATTGGAACTATAACTGGAAGTTTACTTGATTCGAGAATAACTCTTGCTACTCCCCAATGGAAGTATCGCATTGTTGAATAATGTGGAGGATAAGCTTGGTGAACTAACGATTCAGGAAATATATGTACCCATTGAGATTCTAAACTAGGAAATGCAAAGTTGTCTCTTTGAACGTGCGCATTGACTTTGTCCGGGGATAATAAGCAAATCGCAGCGTCAACTGAGCCTTGATATGGCCCGGTGCCAAAACGATAAGTTGCTAAAACTTGACCCATAGAAAAGAATTTATCCGTTAACCTTTAAACTTGGTTAGCAAAGGATAGTGTAGCAGGATTCGAGATATAAAAGAATTGCTCACTTTGTTGTAAAGCAGATATTTGCGGCACCCAATCCCCAGCGTAAATTCCGAGGATCAAACATCTTTTTAATGGGCAATAATCCCCATATCAAAGGATCATCCACGCTAATTAAAAGTCAGTTATCAGTACGCAATTGCTTGCGGTTTTTGGATTCGAAAGACACTTACACCGAGACATGATTAGAGACTGGTTTGAATTATAATATCAGCTTTTGTTAAAATAAACCAATTAAATTGGCATTGAGAAAACTCACTTGTCAAAACACATCTGTTTTCACTTTTGCTTTTATCCAGTAAACTCGAAAACTCATGCAACCCAGACGCCTCAATTTTATGAAACCCATATAGAAATGCTTTTGAGAGCAAACCCGTAGCTGACATAACAAACTTACTTCCTAGTTTCCATCTCAATTTATCCCGAGGATATTTGCTAAGAAATTGAAGTCCATTTGCGATTGTTGGATATGGCTCCGGTTGTGAAGTTTTAGGGCTCATAACGAGTTTGCAATATTTTACTACAAAAGAAAACCCCACCCCCCCAAATAAAGAAAATAAAAAAGAAAATGAAAAAAAGGTGCTTTACACGCAATTAGTTTAAACGGAAAGTTCTGCCTTTTGCCCTGGTTGTTGTTTAAACCAAGGTCGGAGTTATTTTGATTTAAGTAGTTAAAAAGTACGTATTCGACTGATTTTTTCTTATGACCGAGAAACTTGAATATTTGATTGAACCCTACCCCGAATTTTATACACTAAACTTTGATAATGGCATTACGAAGATAAAAAAGAAGAGAAAGGCATTTGAATTTATTATCGATATATTTATAACTGCGTTCCTTTATTTGAGAGTTGATTGCAGAAAGTAGTCCATCTAAGCTAATACATTAGGCATTATTTTTTGTGTTGGTGAATATAGGTATCATCCTGTTCATTTCTGGCAACAATTGCAGTATTGTATCACGAGCTATCATGATACAACTATTGCCATTGTGTAATCTCATTTTGGATTGATTTCTAACTTATTTATCATACGGGATAGATCCATAGTATTGGAACTTTCATACATTAGGAACTGTTGATTCACAAACTATATTATCAACGGCAATTATCAGATGAGATGGAAAAGTTCTCAAGATGGCGCGACAAAGGCACTGGAATAGCTCCATTCCTTCCACATCCCTCCTCGATATTAACAGGTCCTTCCGATACTACTGTTTTATCAACGCTTTTTCGTGCTGGAAATTTATTGCTAGCCACAGCTTCAATTATATTCAAGCTTCCATATTTCCTTCTGTACTTGGTTAATCATATTCTCTTTATGAATTTACCACACCATGAATTATTTAGAGGGTTTTCACCGAAATTACTATTAGCTACAGTGGGAGTTTGGCATTGGAATGTGAAATTTTCGGGGGGCTATAGAACTAGATCACATGGTAAAACAAATCCTTCAAAGAGGACTCAACCGATTGCTGGTGATGTTGTGATTTCAAACTTCGTTTCTCCTCTTGATGCTTTAGCTTATTCAACCTTGCAAGTATTGCCTTTTCTTTTTATCGTCTTCTTTTGCCACACCTAGCTAATTTGTGAGTAACAGATTCAATCTCTGTGTTGTTATTCCAGCATATGACGGTTCTGGCGTATACACTTTAAACACTTTTCAGGCCGCTTT
The DNA here is from genome assembly GCA_030556335.1 of Myxozyma vanderwaltii. Taxonomy (NCBI): domain Eukaryota; kingdom Fungi; phylum Ascomycota; class Lipomycetes; order Lipomycetales; family Lipomycetaceae; genus Myxozyma; species Myxozyma vanderwaltii. The sequence goes on from JAKTPV010000022.1 coordinate 172,317, forward strand.
ATACGCTATGAAACTCCCTGTCTTTAGTTCTTCAAAGCCACCTCTGCCTCTATCAAAGGTTTCGTCAGAAGCGCGGAAGCGTAACCAGGTGGTTTTGTATTTTGTCGAAGGTACGACCACTAACGGCCGAGGCTTTCTTCATTCCCAAGTCAACCAAGAGCAATTCAGTGATTTCCAAGAAGGCACATTTGTATTTCCATCACATGTCAAATACACGCCTCCAGATATCTCAACACCGATTCCAAAATCTATATTTTTATACATCTTGCATTTATTAGGAAACTGGAAATCATGGAGTATCAGAATACAATTTGGAGCTCCGTCTACTAAATCTGATAAAACTCTTGCATATTGCGTTGATGAGATTTGTACAATTGGAAGAATCAAAAGATTGGGAACGGATCTTGAAGCAAAATCAAAAGCGGAATTTGTAAATGCGTGGAATAAGGGAAGAAGATAGTCTTTGTATGATAACACAAGCGATCTGTGAAGTAGATAGGATTTACTGCTGCAAGATTCATGCCTGATATTCCAACGGAGAGTGTTGAAACTTGGATATTGGTCTTTCTGTATTGACCACGCCTTGTAGTAAAGCCAGATTAAATCACACATGAATAAACAACAGATAACACAATATCATAAAGCAAGCTGCACGTTAGAGATAGCATGTTATTTGACAATACAAACGCATCAATAGGCAAATCGACTATTTACGTGAATAATAATGAAGCTATTCAGACTCGTAGTGACTGCACTCATTTCAAGACAAACTATAAAGCGTCTGATTTAAAGAGCCAATAGTGACATATTAAGTACACATATAATCACAAGAGTTCGGTGCTGTAGTAGAGTGAGTCAGCACGCGCTGGCGTGTACTTTGTCAGTGTGATTGAAATTTCCAATTTGGGCCGACGCGATTTAGCCCGGTTTACCACATTTTCTCTCTCTTTACCCATCACCGCCAAAACTTTCAAATTTAACAACAACATTCTCTACCATTTTATATTTTCATGTTACAAGATAATAAATAATAATACTCTTTATATCATAGACGTTATACCAGAAAGAAATTTTCATAATTTTCGTTAAATCTTTTATAATCTTTCATGCAAGAAATACAACGTGATGTGACCTCAACATAAATGTCGTCTACGAACGAAATTAGTTTGGGCTAGCATTGCCCTGCCTGCTATTGCGAACGTTCAAATGATCCCAGCCTCAGTTTCTTTTTTATTTGACGGATGAATCAAACTTGTTAAAATGTGTACTTTAGCTGATTTTGTCAAAGCTCAGTTAATTGTGTTAATCACCAATTACGCTTTGCTGGCCGTGACGACCACTTCAACTGCTACCTCTGTTCTTGCAGTCAAACATATGTACGCTGTGTTGATCTAGTTTTCACCTTTGGATGAGATTTATCTCCATTTTGCTTTTATTCCGAGACGGGAGAGTCGAATATCGTCTGTTTGAGGCGACCCCAGGCCACATTCTGCGTCGTCCTGCCATCCCTGCTGCAGCTTTAGCTTATGCTCTTCCATCATCCAGTGACGGTTTTGGCTCTTTATCCTCTAAATATAAATCCACGGTTTAAAAAACTGATGCTACAAAACCAAATTCGTGCTGCGTAATCAATCCCCTGGTAGTCCGTGATCACCGCGTCTATCCGAAGAGCAACGCACAGAAACCCGTCTAAAGCGCCTGATATTTAAACTGTATAAATCGACAAAAATAAAAATAAAAAAACGAGAAAAAGCTGTTTTCAACATCTTTTTCTGAAATTTAAACCCATTAAGTGCATACATTACCGTATACGAATCCTTTCAGTAAATCTGTTATATAATCTCAGCTTTTATAAATTTAAATTTTTTTTTTTTGGTCTCTCATGATTTCTTTTCTATCTGTATATAAATGCCAGATTCAAAGGTAATAAATAATAAAAGTTAAATGCAGTCGCGTTTCAGACCGTATTCAATCAAGTATTTTAAACGATCTCTGGTTAGTATAAAAACGCTTATATACCAATACCGACTTAGACTTAAAAAAAAAAACAGATATATATGCTATTACAATATGGTATTTAAGCCATGGAACCGCTTACTCAACAACAACTATGTCTAGTGTTGTGTTGTTGCTCTTATGCAGACGTTTACAAAAAGGAAAGGAAAAAAGAACCTCGACGATAAAAATCGAATTTACGAAATATGAATAGCATCCACCCCAATATCATATTAAGTCCTGGAAAAAGTTTTCTGTATATGATAAACTACAACACTTCCATTTACATCTATCAACTATCATTATTCCATTATTACCCTGAAACCTAGTCGAAAACAATAAAGAGATATAAAAAAAAAGATATAAGAAATAAAATAAAACCATCCCGTTATGAAAAATGTGTGTATAGTCACGTACTTTCTTTCACTTACAACTATCTCCCAAAATACAAACATTTGAACACGCGAAATGCACATACATCCATATACACACATGGAATAAAAAATAAGAAAAATCTCTAGTAGAGAAAAGAAAAAAAAAAAAAGAAAGTAATACCCTTACAAAATAAGTAAATAGACAAGAGAGTAAAAATAGTGAAAGAAACGTAATGGTAAAATAGACTAATAAAAGTCTAATACCAATATCCACCAAAAAATCAAAGAGAAAAATTTTTAAAAATAAAACACCTGCCAATGAATTCTGAGTCCTTCAATCTCAAAACAAAATAGCTTCATTCGTATCTTTAGAAAAGGGGCCTTAATCCATATTCGTGTAATGTGAAAGGCATTTGCAAAAAAGTGAAACGAACAAAAAAGGAAAAACCTGCAAACTGTAAAAACAAATAAAAATCTTGTTATTTGTGAATCATATAGTAATGCAAAACAACAAAAGTCGAAAAAAAGAAAACGGAAACGCAAAGGACACACGAATGCGCAATATGAAAAGTAAAACGCATTCAAAACAATGAAAAAAAAAATAAAATAAAAGAACGTGCTTGCAATAGAAACAATCTACCGCTGACGAACTTTGGCATATGTAGGAGGTCTAACCCGACGTTTAATTGCCTTGACAAGCCAAATCGGAACAAGAGCAGCGCCGGTTGCGGCTGCAGTTTGCCAATAGAATGATCCGGTAAGCAGATAATCGAGATCTAACAAATACAGTTAGTAAGAGCGTTACGTTAAAAAGGTAAAAAAGGCGCAGTTATAAATATACCATAGTAATCAGTCAAGAATGGAATAGAAGCAATATAGGCAGTAAATGTGACGATTTCGCAAGCAATCATAATCTTATTCCAAGTAATGACTTCCATTGCCACCATAAGCAATTCGTTTAATAATATAGCAGTAAACCCAACTGCTACCATATTCTCAAAGACCTCAAAATCAAGACCAACAAAGAGACTTGCAAGACCTTGAATGATTGCTCCTTGATAAACAGAAATGAGAACCCAAACAAAAAATGTAAGATAAGACAGAGATCTTCCTTCTGTTAACTCTTTGTAAAGTTCAGGGTAGAGCTCGGCAACGTTTTCGTCGACATCACGATCAAGAACAAGAGAGAAAACAGGCATCATGGTGTAAATAGTAGCATATCCAACTAAAAGTAAACCTTGATATAAAGCGATAGGTTCAAAGCCAGATTGCATAGAGTAAACTGCTTGAGCGACGGAAATAATCAGACCGCGATGAATAATAAATTGAGCAAGTTTGGCTGACTGCTTGTACGAGTTACGGCCGTGCCATACTAAAAGCTTGGTAAGGTAGCAGAATTGGATAATAGAGAAATCAGCAGCCAGAGAAGCCTGTCTTCCTTCTTTTCCAACAATACCAACACCTACATCAGCAGCTTGAATCATACTCACGTCATTACCACCATCACCGATACAGCAAACACGTTTCTTGGTAAAAGTCTTGATAAGCTTAGCAATCTCAGCCTTCTGAGTAGGAGAGCATCGGCAAGCAATGACAGCAGGAAGAGTGACAGCAACTTCGATGAACTCCTTTTCGTAATTAGAAAGGAACGTTGAAAGAGATTCACCATCAATCAAAAGGCAGCAATCACCTTTCGATCTCAAATAGTCTAGTTGATCGAAAGCTAATTCAGGACGGTTCAAACCAGCAATGGTGTGAATATACTGACCACGGGGAACAAGTTTTGCAGAAACAGCAACGCACCGAGCAGTCTCGACCTTGTCACCAGTCAACATCCAAATCTTAATTCCAGCATTCCGCAAAAGCTCTAATGATGGCTTGACATTTTCCTGTAACTTATCTTCAACACCGGTCAATCCGAGTAGATCGAGATCCTTCTCAAGATACTCCGAGACGACTCTCTGCATCTCGCCATCACGATCCTTGAGTGTTAATGAGGCAGCAGTGTATTTCTCCAAAAAAACGTTGTAAGCCTCAGTAGTGAGTTTCTTGCGACCAATAACCAAAGTTCGGAGACCTTCTCGAGCCATATTTCCCGTTTCTTCTTCAAGCCAGTCGTTCTTTTGCACGATCTTACCCATGATACTGTCAGCTCCCTTCTCAAAGAAAGTAATTTCATCTTTTGCCAAATCACGAACTACGATTCCCATTCGCTTAGTTTCAGAAGAGAACGGGAAAACCTGCAAAACCTCAAGCCGTTGCTCTGTCTTTGACCCAGCATATGTCAAAACAACCGATTGACGATCACGTTTAGCAAGTGTAAGACCAACGGTTTCGGTCCACTTTACAATTGCAATCTCATCAGGGGAAGCGGCTTGATAAGACGATTCACCATTCTCGTATACGGGAGTGACGTTATGGCAAACAGCGAGAGCAAACACAAGGTCACGAACACGGACGCCAATATCACGTCGAGAACGAGTGTTTTGGCCTTCGCCGCCCACGTAATTGGCGACTTCATCCATAGCCTCACCAGCGTACGAAACAGTTCCAACATGAATCTTCTTCAGCTCCATATCATTCTGGGTAAGAGTTCCAGTCTTATCAGTAAGAAGGTACTCGATACGACCCAAATCTTCTGGAATGGTTGATGTTCGCACGATAGTCTCAGGAATAGCCTTGTCATGCTCTATTAAATAAGCGTAAACCGACTTTCCAAGATCGAGATTGACACGCAGAGAGACGGGAATGATAGAGGAAAACAAAACGAGAAAACGGAAAATGGAGACATACCACTGTCCGTGGAAACCCGAAATACCGACTAAAAGAAGAGAGAGCAAGAATACGCAAATACATAGAATCTTGGAGAGACTATTGATTTCCAGTTCAAGGAGTCCAATCTTGCCGCGGGCCCTTGAAGTGTTCATGGCTTGACGAGTCTCAGAACCAGTGTAAATGATACATCCGACAGCATGACCGGAGGCGAGGACAGTATTAGCCCACATCGTATTATCGATCGACAGAGGCAAGTTTGATGAGTCAAGTTGCAGACGGCCAAGAAAGTGGTGAATGGACTTGGTGGGGGGAGTAGCAGTGATTGCGACATTTGGAAGTAATTCATCGGGAAGTGACTGAGTAAGTGGGCATGCGATTCTTTAGATTGAGAGTTAGTAAAATGATCTTTGATAAAATCATAGATTTTTTCATCATACCTTAGTTTCCAGTCAGTCTCACCATCGAGCTGATCAGTACGAATGAAGGATTCACCCGAAGCTTCAGATGATTTAAGGAGAATCACATCTGCAGGGACTCGCTGATCTTTATTGATGATGATAAGATCTCCTACCTTAAGGTCACGCGAACGCACAAAATCAGCTTTTCCGACGACTTCGTAAGCCTCTTTGTTAGATTCGGCATCACGACGACGACGAGCAATATCATCTAAGGCTTCCTTCAACATCGTCACAAAGAGTACGAAGGCGAGCGGCAGGACATATGAGGAAAGATAGCCTATTCTCAAAGCCGGCACGATCTGCGAAAGCGCGACTAGGAGGAAGTACAGGTTGATGAAGAACTTGAACTGCTCGTACAGAATGATGGGAAGGAAAGTGATTGGGTTGTATTTGGCGTTGGAGATTGCATTTGACGGGTTCTTGCCGTTCTTTGAAAAGGGATGAATTATGCGCGAAGGGCCGGTGGGCTCCGAGCCGTCGTCTGACTCTTGGTCGTCGGAGGCATCGACTTTGCTCATGAGTGGAACACCATCTTCGTCGATATTGTCGCCAATTCTAATTGCGATGTCGCCGTTAGAGGAGCGGTAGTCGTCCATGTCGGCAAAGTCCTTGAAGGAGGGTGCGCGGGAGTTGATACTGTTTGAGGAGTTTGTGATTGCGGGCCGGAAGTTGTTCATTGTACGTAAAGTGATAGCGGACGCGTCAGAGGCGGAGGAGATGCGTCTAGGTTCCGAAGTAGGCAAAAGTGAGCTAGCGACCGCGGTTGAAGTTGCGGTGGCCGGCGAGGCCGAGGACAGGTCGACCAGCGGTGGCGGCGTGGTTGCGCGACCGTCGCGGGCAACCAGGGGCATGCGGTCAGCTGGCGAAAGAAGATCCGACTCAGGAAAGCACTCGCAAATAAGAGGCAAGCAAAAATAACAGAACGATTTAAATAGATCCCAGCCAGGCAGAAAAGGGAACGAAAGTGGTTGAAAATAGTTCTAAAGTCCTGTCGTAGTCGTGAATTTGAGATGTGAAAGAAACAAGCGGTGAGGCGCGTGAGAGAGAAGCCTTAACGCGCAGGTTGATTAAGCTCAAGCACGTCCTAAAATAGCTTAAGGTAAATACTGTCAGCCAATAATCATGGCATAAATCCTGAGTTCCAAACCTTATCTTCTACGCGCTCCGAAGTCATCCGCCCTTATCAGCATGCTGCACAAAAACAGATAACACTGTCCATTTATGCATTCAATAGTCAGCCAGTTAGTAATGGGCTTTGAATTTATCTTCGTGCCCACCTGCTTTTCTCGGACCTGGATTTTAGCAACAGGTTATGAGCCTTTATGTAACAACTGTATCAATGTGGCTGCCTTTTTAAAGCGTAGAAGTAGCCAGTTCGTTCCAGTATTAAGTAGTTGACTATATGTAAAACATTTGAAGTGGATGAGTATGCTGAGTGAAAGGATAAATCATAATGAGATTGGCTTTGAGCTTCTTTGTCTTTTTTTTTTTTTTTTTATTCATGTACGTATGTATCCGCGAGGATATGACGTTTACATAGCAAATATACACCTCCCTATGAGTTGATCCTAAACAAATATATATCACAAACAAATATTAAACAAATCACTTATAAAATCAAGTATGAAAAGAGCAAAATAAAACCATTAATAC
>JAKTPV010000023.1:0-177941 GCA_030556335.1 Myxozyma vanderwaltii
TGCTATGTAAACGTCATATCCTCGCGGATACATACGTACATGAATAAAAAAAAAATAAAAAAAAAAAAAAATCTCCTTCTCATTGTCAAGGAAAACACCGAGGTCAACAGCATCATGCAGTACCTGCTTGTGCCATCTTTCAAGCTATTTGGAGTCTAGTTTTGTAAAACCTTCAATATATATTCAAGTTCTAGACATTTAAAACATGTTCTGGTGTGCTTTGATACAGAAAAACCATCGAGGGAATGATACAGCATCATCATGTTTGAGCATCTCTGTTATTAACTTTTATCAATCTGATTTTCTTTTTGATTTCTTTTACTTTCATTTTCCTTGTTTTTCTGTTTTGTATAATTTCTATCTGTTGTTGGTTTTTTCCGAAATTTGACATACACCAATTGTGAGCATTGCAGCTACACAGCTGATTTTAAGAGCTGAATTTGAAGCAAAGAAATATCAAAACAGTATCAAGCTAATATCTTGTGAGTTCAAGCATCAAAAGACCAAACAAAGCTTCAAATATGTTCAATGACTTGGAGTTTAAGCCATCTGCCAATGTGAATATATGTGTGCCAATTTCTAAAATGCGATGCTAGCAATCTCTTTGAGTTGTACTGATAGGTCTTCAAGAAGTTATTTTCCAAACTCAGGCTTATCGGGAATCAGAAATCAATAATGGGGGTTAATCAATACGTGCGTTTAATATCAGCTCACGGTTTAAAATCTGCAGAAGGTAGGAATTTGGTGCTTGTGGTCTCTAGTCTGCTGAACAAATAGCACTATAATCTACCAGCTTTATAGTAATTTGCAACCCTGTGTTACTTAAAGAAAACTCAATAACATTATGCTCTGCTGGAGGAGTCTCCCGAAAAACAATATTTGTTATTTTCCTCTTAGTGGTTTTGGCTAAATGTTTTCATATTGAGTAGATTCTAATTTCTTTTCATGTAGAGGAGATTCAGTCAACAGGTCAAAGGAGTTTCTGTTGTTTGAAAATGCTATTATATTAATCATCTTATCAGAATATGAATCTCATGTTTTAAATTTCTTAAATAATCTTCAGACTTTAACAAAAGGTCATTACTCTTATGATGGACTTGTCTGTAATGGCAATGTGTAGCCTGTTTAGCATCTTTGGTTTGACCTTTATTTGACTCATTTGTTCTGCGTGTTATATGATTGGCCACTTAATTTCATTGGCCACATTTTGAAGTATAGTCTATTACTAGGAGCACCTGTCGAAGACTCGACAAGTGTATGATATAAACTTTGCAAACAACTGCATTAGGTCATTAGTGCAAAGAGGAAGCAAGTATAAATAATTCAAGCTCTGACAAGAATTAAGACCAGAGTGTTGAATACACAAGAAAATGGATTAGAGTCTATATATGAGTATTACCGGCTGTATTTTTTTATAATTGTAACTTATTTGGCTTGTTTGTATATATTCATTAGAGATTCATAGTCCTCATAGCTAGCTCTACCATTAATATCTAGATATTTACTACTATAAAAACATATTGAATAGGCTAAAAGAATAGAAGTTCCGAATGAGTAGAGAAAAGATGTGTGATAAGACAGCCAAAAGCTCTGGTCTGTAATGCCAAAGCCTTCATTGAAAATCAGCAGCAGCTGAAATTCAAAACTTCGAATTTTGGACTTCTCGAAGATCATACCCCAACAGGCCATTGTAGTCCCTATATTTCATACACTACCTCAGTGTGCATCAGTGCTCTGGATCATTGAGGACTCCGAGATCGTACTTCCGCTTCACAGGCATATCCTTTTTTATATAGTCCGCCAGGTGGACTTTTAACTTTGAGGATAATGATTACAGTTGGCATCCAATCCACATAATCAAAAGACTCAAAACGAAGTACACAATCAGACATTCACCTTTAAATTGAAGCCACTAACAGCAACACAAAGTGTGACAACAACTGTTGCACTTAGTCTACAGTCATTGCATATACCGGATCAAATTGCGCCAAATGAGTAATATCTACAAAGTGTATTTGTCGAGAATATGCCAAAGCCTTGAGTGAACCAAGGGATTACAGTATGAGGATCATGAGAAAGGTGCAATCATCAGAGAGAGAGATACCTTGCCAAGTATACATACGTTGATATAGAGATTACGTGATTCTGTTGTAATGTTTGTTATCTATGGTGGTTGCTAAGAATTTGTAACAGCCGGGTCAACCTGGGTATTGTTTGTAAGTACACCGGTGTAGTCAGAAGATTGTTTGCTCTTCACCAGTAAGCTCCAAAAATAAAGCTTTTTTTCGGAAATATTATTGACTCGTATCTTCAATTGACCGATAACACTCGTCCCTTGTAGCTCAGTCGGTAGAGCGTTCGGCTTTTATGCGAACCTGTATCTGCTACTAAGGTACCGAAATGTCCAGGGTTCGAGCCCCTGCAGGGGAGTGTATATGTTTTTTTATTCTTTTTTAATTCATATTCAAATTTTAAGATTATTTTACGCCTCATCGCCCGGGCTTGTATCTTTAACGGGTGTTTAACTATTCTATTTTATCATAATATCTTACTGGAATTTCAAATAATACAGCTGTATTTAAAAACGACCTAAGAAAATCTGGCTGGCGCGAGTCATTCATATTATTGCCGGAAATTTAACCCAATTCTTTTGAACATATTTTTAGAATAGAGGTGCGATAGCCAAAACCATATTTGTATAATTTCAATGATTTTATAAGATAATCACAGGTGTTTGGTGCAGGTCTCAGGATGAGAAGCATAAACTGCAGAGTTGGCATAACAGGCATTAGCTCCGCTTGATTGCGGCTTAGGGCTCTGCAGGTTACTGAGATCTTATTCTGCATTCATTTAACAACTAATTTAATATGTGACTTTCTTTAGTTCAAGAAGAAACCATATCTCTGGCACTTGACAAAAACGTTATCAGAAGCTAGCTCTATAGGTTTCCAGTTTTTTAGGTGTAGGATGAATGGCCTTGACGTTTGACGGCTGCACCACCTAGGCACATAATTGTAAATCTGATTTTTTTCGGATGCCACTGAGCATATTAGTTACCGAGGCAGGTATTGAGCTTAAATTAAGATAACAAAATACAATCTACCACATGCAGACATCATCTTCCTAACAATGGCCAAATCTTAACTCCCATAAATTGAATTCCAGGACCACTTCCTGATGCCTTGCGTTGCTTCTTCGCAATTTCAGGATCCTCGATAACTGCAATCCGCTTGCCTGATAGAAGGGTAAAAAGTGTTAGAAGACTATCTCCATCTAGTATTATGAAAGATACAAAAAGGCATACCCTCGATTTGCACAATCAGTGACTTAAAGGTGAAATTATATTCATTTTTCGGCCTCAATAGCTCTGAGGTCACCATTCCTTCAACCTTTTTATCTCCCAATACATAGAATCTCATCCACAGGTGCTCAATTCCATATTGATCAATAGCTCGGCTTGTAGCAACGGGTCGATTACGAGACCATCGATTGGATGACGATTCTCCGTAAAAAGCAAGCTTAGAACCAAGTTCGGATTGGCATTCAGGGTGAGCAGAGATCAAGCTTTCTGCTTTGTTTTGAAGTTGAATTTCACTGCTGGGGAGTAAGAGAGTGGTTACAAAGTAGTATCCTGCCAAACCCTGTAAATATCACCAATAAGTTAGCTCGGCACATTGCCTTGTATTGAATAAGTGCTATACTGGCCACATACAGTAAATCCTACACCAGCGCCTACTACGGCGCAATAAAATAGAAAGGAGGTTGATCGAGCAATCAGTCTTGCAAGCGTTTGAACAAATCCTGCTGTCGACGCCTTGGTGCCACTTATATTTGAAGAAGAATGCTGTGTAGTTTCGTGAGTGGCATAGGCTCTGGTCAAGCCCTGATAAATTGGTGATCCACTGACCGCGGGCTTCAAAAGCAGGGTCGACGACGATAAACAGCCTCTAACTTCCGTAGCTCTCAAAGCCAACTTAGTACAGATAAAAGGTTTCTTTCTGGCCAAAAGTGATGACTGGAAGGAGAATGTGCTGTGTAGGCGACGAATTGATTGCATATTTGAGACCGTGTGGAGTCGGAGAATTTGCGACGGCGGCAGTGATACAGAACTTTGCGAGCAGCATGTGGCTCGAGACACAAAATGGCAAACAAAAGAGTGACGCATAATGTCTTTACTGTATGATATCAAAATCTATATAGCAAGTGGGTAGTGCTTGCGACCAGTTTTCTTGGGTATCAGCAAAGTTCTAATGAGCTGAAAATCAATTTGGAGTAAAATAAAAGCGGCCACGTGCCATGTCACGTGAAGATCAATTACGCAGCGTTACAAAAGCAACTGAAGAGCAGCGACGAGAAAATGGAATGATGATGCTTTCATGACTATAATTGTGTACTATTAAATCGTCTGGAGTTTGTTTTTTAACATCTCCATAATCGCTACAACAAAAGTGGTCATAATTTTATTTACGTCGCAAAAGAATTGTCACGTGAATTAGACTTTTCTCGAGCTTTAGGTCTCGTTAAGTGTGCCTTGTTGGCGATGACCCTTAAGAGCTGCCTGCGCACAAGGACCAGTGCTGAAGATTCGCATTTTGATAGCTCAATTCCATTGGATGTTGTATGTTTTTCTCCGTTTACTGATTTGAGTGAAAACTTACCTGCAAAGCTTAGAGAAATTAGAAGAGAAAGCGTATTTGCCGCTGTATCAAGAATTCTAGTATAGGTATCAACTGATTGCTTGTTCTTCGAGTTAACTCTTTTTTTTTCACCTTTGAATTTAAATTATTCTTAAAATTTTTCTTATTTAAAACCTGAAAAGGCTTTGAGCAAGACTGAAAAGATGCACCCGCTCAGGCCATTTCTGTCGGTTGCTGGACTGCTCAGCCTTGTAATCGGTCTGTCGCTGTCGGCAACTCCATCGCACTCGCTTTCTTGGGTTCCATCTGGACTTGGCCTATTGTCGGTATCTGCTCCCGTCTTTGCCGCTCGAATAGGAGTCACTGCAGACAAAGATGCTAAATTGGAGCCCTCGTCTTCTGAGTACGACGTCGAGGGGAAGGGCGAATCAAGAGAATCAACTGAGCCCGCATTTCTTGATGATGGCGAGCTGATTCGCGCGACAGAGTCCACTTCTCAGCCGACTCATAATGGCGATATCACTGATGCGGAGCTGGCAAATGTGCAGAAGGATGTTGCCAATGCCATGGTCAATGGGGATTACACAGCCGCAGCGGAGATAGAGGAAGCGCGAGAGGCGAAGGGGGCTCCTCAAGAAGAGCCGGTCCCTGAAGTTACCATGCAGATTCTAGAAATCAGAACCGAGAACCAAGAGAACGGAATTGATAACAGTGTTGATGATAAGTCTACTAGAGAGGGAGAGTTGCCGAAGGAGAGCAATATTCCAGGTTTGTGTACCACTGCTCCTTCAGAAGCTTAGCTTCAATTTCTAATGATCTATTTAGGACAAGAAAATTACCCCGGGAAAGATATGAGCGCCACTTCAGATAATACAGAAAAGCCTGACGAAAATGCAAGGGTGGACTCGGGATTATCGTCGGGAGCAGTGATGAAGAAAAAAGTTGAAGACAGAAAAGCAGACTCCACAAAATTACAAGCCAAGGTGGTGGAGATCCGTCAGCAGATAGTTACAGAGCGTGAAGTTGAGGAACCGACAAAATCCCCTAAGCACTACATTCCCCTTAAGGTTTCTGATGGTAAGCCTTATCACCGCAAGCGTCATCATTCAGTGCCAGTCAGCTGTGTTCGACGCGAGATTGAGCACGGTGAGCACATCACGTCCGAAGAAACCGGACAAATCCTCTATGACCCATTTCCTCGCTGTAAGGAGACTGGAAAATCGCTGGAATTTGCTTTCGGTGTTGATTCGGATAGGCCACAAGCCTGCACTTTTGATCTTCTCGATGAAACGTATCATTTGTTTCAACTGTATGTTCATCAAGATGCTCCATTAAGTTGTCAGGTGCCGTCTCGCCTAGAGAGTGAAAACCTGTTTGCTCCGCTTGCATTTTCTATACAAGGGAAGTTGGAAACATCGCATCTTGATGTTGCAACACGTTTCACGATCATATTTGAATATATCGAAACTATCACAGGCAAGCCCGCAGCGGGTGTTAACATCACGTCTGCAGTGGCTTATCCTGTTGCACCGCTTAATACAACTCGTGTAATCATTGGCGATGAACTGAGCTTGCATTTTACTACGCGCTGGTTTAATGTTGGACGTACTCCAAAAATGGTCGATCGTGATGTGACGTCGTTTGCGACTCTCTGCTATTGTTTAGCGTCCGGGATTGTTGCGTTTTCGATGGCTGCATTCTACTTTTTGGTGATAGTATTTCCTCAAAGGGCACGGGCACGTTCAACTATGCGACAGGCAGTGACAGCTGGTCTTGCGCCAGATTTCAGCATGTTTTCTGGAAATGGAGGTTTTTCGAGCACAAAGAGAGATTAATGAAAAGTGATTGATTTTGCATTTGTATTATATGTTTTGTTTTTCATCTATGATTCACACATTCTGCATTTGTTGTACATGCCTTCAAACAGACTATAAATTTTTCTGGTCTTCCTCGCGAAGTCATGGTATGAATATAAGTTTGTGCAATTTAAAGGTCGGCCTGGTTTTACATCGTTCAACTACATTCAATCGAACTAATAAACAACCAATTATTACAACAACACTAACATAAACGGCCACAGTCAACATTGCGTGGCATTTCTCCTATCGTACATTTCCTGTTTGAATTACAACCTGACTAGTCTACATGCTTCTGCAACGCCTGCGAAATCTTCAAGTAACATTGTGCAGTTGCATTCCGCATAAATGTTAATGATTCCGTGAAGTAATCCGGTAAAAGTGACAATAGCAATGCATCCCGCTTCTCATCAATCATGGGCACCAGAGTAATTGCAGAATCATCATACCTCGCACCATTAATATTGCTAGAGCCACTGTTGTTCCCGGCATCGGGAATCAGCAGTTTGTAGTGAAATGCTCCATTGCGACCCGCTTGCAGACAATCAAATACGACATTATCCCCTTCTTTACGTACATCGCGAACTATGAGACCGGTGAGATCAGATATAATATCTTCCTTCAGCTTGTCGATTGGTGTGCTTGGCTGACCGGAACAATTGGTGCTGTTCGAAGTTGACAAAAATTTAGACCGCAGCATATTGTTTTCATGACTCAGTTTCTGAACAGTCGTATTAAGTTTCGTAATGGCCTCAGCATTGTCGGCAGTCTCCATTGCACTAGACTGTATTTGTTTGATTTTCTGTGACTGGTCTACGAGCTCCTTGCGAAGCTCAGCAATCAGCTCGTCAGCGGCAGAAAATCGACGCTCTGCAGAACTCCTGTACGATGTAAGCGCTGCCTCGGCACTTGTCTCGCGAAGATTTGAAAGTGTCTCAAAGCGCAAATTAAGAGCATTATATCGAGCCAGCAGTTTTTGATAGGCATGTATTGAAAGATTCTCCTTCTCCATTTCATCCTGTTCGATCACTGGATCACAAATTTCCTCCTCTACAAGTCCGCCGTTCTCTTCCATCGTGTATGCGTCTTGTGTTTCAGGAATAACCCCAGCCTTCGGCTGCTTGGTCGGTTTGGGCCGACTTTCAGTCTTCTTTGCGGCTGCGGGCTTGACGGCGGAGGATACAGAAGAAGAAGAAGAAGGTCTCATGGATGAAGTTGTTCTTGAGGCGTTGGCTCGATTGGTTGATGTAGCCAATGGAGTCGGGGCAGCAGGGCGGCCTTTGGCTTTTCGTCCACCCAATTCGGGAGCTACTCAGTATTAGTATAATATAGTTTATGGAAAAACTACTAAAACGTACCTCGTTCAATTGCTCTAACGCTTGGTGCGTCGGACTCATCTTCTGAATCAGGAGCTTTTTTATTTATCGTAGACCTGGCTGGCTTAGAAGAAGCTTGCCTTTTCATACCTTTTTCCAAACCATTCTTTCCTTTTGGCGGCACAGCCTTTGTTTCTTTGCTCCACTTTGGCGACGCAGCTTCTTGTTCCTCATCAACTGGTTCCTGGAGTAAAGACTCGTCCTTGGCCTCATCTTCATCCTCAATACTAGACACGTCCGAACTATCAATCAGTGCCGATAAAGACGAAAATTTTTGCGTCTTGATGGCAGAAAGCTTTGCAACCTGTTGCTTATTTGTTTTTGCGGTTTTCGGGTTCCCGTCCTTCACCATCGCTATTGCGGCTCTCTTTCTCGTCATAGTTGCTAAAAGAGTGTCGCCCTTGATTTAAATAGAAACTGAACACTATTGCCAAAAAAACGGGATGTTTGTCTTTGTTTGATATGGCCGTCAAAGCCTTTTCAAAGCTTGAACGCGTTAATGAGCTTGGGAGAAATGGGATATTGAACGTGGTGCAGTGTTTACATTTGCAAATCATTGTTTTGTTTTGATTTTACCGCCGCACGGTACCGTTGCCGCGGCAGCGGGGATTATGGTAAGGGTAAAATATGTAGTAGATAATCAATGACTAATATTTTTAGTTTAATCGAATTCGCGATTTGGTATGCGAGGCGACAACCAAGCAACGGGAGCGTACGACAGTTTACGCTCTTCCTTTTTCTCCTTTTGTGTCATAAACAGCTGTTAGTATATTGTTTTTTTGTCTTTAGCATTAATTCTTTATTAATTATACGTATGCTGCAGTGCGTATAGCTGACCGACAGCTGCACTTGAATTTTCTCGCTGCTGTTTAGTACCGGCGGAGCTGATGTCGACTCCTCCCTGGTCGAGATCCAGGTTTGGTGAGCTCGCAGTGAATAGGATGTGAATGTTCAATTGGAAATACTAATACGTGATGCTTCTTTAGAAAAACCAACGTATGCGACAGTTAATGTGAGCAAATCGATAAAGAACAGCTCGACTGTGCCAAAGCAAACCTCATCATCTTCGACTCTTTCTGCTCCAGCTTCTACGGTTTCGTCTGATTCTAAGTCGAATATAGCTACCAATGGTAGTGCTAGCGGTAACGGTGGTGATAATAGGTCGTCATCTGCAGCTTGGCCTCTCTCGCTAAAAGAATATGTCGGACGATGTTTTACCTCATTTACTCCATCCCAGCGTCCAATGATGGAAACCAATTTGAAAAAAATTATCAGTAACGCTTTAGAATCTGGAACAATCTGGACCACCGACTGGGACAATCAGCCGCTCCCCTTGGAGATTGGAGCGGTTATTGATAATGGAGAAGACCGATTAGATGCCCTCAGAAAAGAGCGAAAGACAACAAATGATGATACTAACATGCAGGATGTCCCGGCTAGAACCAAGACGGCCGCACAGACTACTACTAAGAGATCGGCAAAGTGGGATCAAGTTCCTGTAGACTCTCCCACTTCTTCTCCGCAAACAGGCTCTTCCAGTTCAAAAAAGAAAAAGTATGCTTCTGTCACTGACAGTTTTTAGGCAGCGAATATGTGATTGACTCTCCCTTTTTAGACTCACATCGGATGCGAAATTTGCTGCAACAGAGGAGGAAATCGAAAAGAAAGAAAAACGGACCCGGCGATTCGAGATCAGCCATACTGAAAGCAGCACGCCGACTCCTCCCCCAGCATCTTCCATGGATCACTTGTACATATCCGTAAGTGCCTGCTTGGTACGCTGTGTAAACGTCATTCAAACTAATCATCACTCCAGGATTCCATCCCAGAGGTCTTTGTAGGGCGCTCACAAAAATTAGAAAAGCGCTATTTACGATTAACTTCTGCACCAGATCCTGAGACTGTTCGCCCATTACCTGTACTCAAGCAGACCTTAGAGCTGCTGAAAAGCAAATGGCGTGAAGAGCAAAACTACGCTTATATCTGCGATCAATTTAAATCTATGCGTCAAGATCTCACTGTGCAACTAATTCAAAATGAATTTACTGTCAATGTCTACGAAATACATGCTCGAATTGCGCTCGAGAGAGGAGATTTGGGTGAATACAATCAGTGCCAAACACAGCTGCGAAATCTTTACGCGATTGGAATACCAGGCCACCCGGAGGAGTTTTTGGCATATCGCATTCTTTACTTACTGCATACCAGGAACCGGAGCGACATGAACGACTTGCTAATTGAACTAACAGGCAAAGAAAAAGAGGATGGTGCTATAGCGCATGCTCTTGCTGTGCGTACCGCTTTGACAGACTCGGACTATCATGCCCTGATGAGGCTATATCTGAAAGCGCCGAATATGGGAGGTTATGTAATGGACTCGTTCATCGATCGCGAGCGTTTACTTGCTTTGGAGATTATCTGCAAATCGTATGTGCTCCTCATTACACTTGATTGAAAAAACTTGTACTGACATTTCTGGTTATAGATTTCGTCCGGAGATTGAACTACGATATCTTACTGTTGAAACCGCGTTTGAAACGGAAGAAGAATGTTTACAATTTTTGGAAAAGAATTCATTGCTCCAGTACTTTGACTCTAGCACTCGCTGCTTGCGTACAAAGGACGCGTATCCTGTGGTGATGTATCATAGAATGGCAGCCTACAAAAAGATTGATATCAAGGGACAGATTTGAATGGCCGGGATTGTAAATTAAAAATATACCATAGAGGGAATTGACCTGTCCCGTGTTTGTCTTCTTTGACTGAGATTTGAAATCAGAGGTCATGTATTGAGTTCTATTGTGGCATTTCTATCTGTTTTTCATATATAGTTCTCATCCTAATGGCGTTACAAAGGGTTATTATTTTGTTTTTAAGCTTTTTCCCTGGTTAGTGCTTCGCTTTAGATGAACACAGATAGCAAAATAAAATACTGTATAGCTGTAAACTATAGAATAATTTTTGCTGGGCTTTTTGCGAATATATTTGCTGAAAATTTCCGGTTTAATATTAGTGGTATTGCCGCATTAATGGTATTGTCTCTGTGCTTCAAGAAGACGCTCAAGTGATACGCGTCCAACGCTAGCGCGTTCCATGTATTTACAAACTGCCTGATACGCTCGCGCAGCTCTTTACCCAAGAAAACAAGCAATACCAAAATACTTTTTTTGCTCTATCCCGCATGGTTCATTCCTTTATCTTCTGGAAACACTTTGACAATTTAGAAATACTTTAGAAATGCGTACTCCTAAGTTTTTGCTAAATCTGTTTGTGCGTAAAGTACTGGCTCGTATTCGAAAACTGTCCAGAGTTAACGTCACACAAATACAAGGCCCAAAATGGTCTACTGGATTGTTAAATTCTTCTAGGTTTTTAAAAGGCAAATATATGTCAAACAATCAGCAGCAACTTGTTAAAAATGTGAGTGAGTTTTGAGAAACATTGATCAGGATCGTGCAGTCGTTAACCGAGGGCGATATTAGAGTCCTTCTAAAGCTCGCGAATTGGCAACTTCTTTTTTCCACCGTACGTTTAGAAAGGTATAGGACTGTTTAAATTTATAAGGTTTACTATCCGGTCGTGATCCTAATAGAACTTGTGATATAAAATACAGAAATCCAAGTTGTGTTTGGCATGTACAGCCAGCCAAATCAAAGCTACAACCACCACGTCCCTAGTGGAAAGTTCGCCTCAGTGTTTAGATATTCCGCTTATGTTTGATGCTCTTAATACTCAAATGTTTGAGTCAGAGACTTTCGCTTCCCGAAATGCAAACACTGATCAATCACCTCACAGTGATTCTAGAAGCTTATTCAAGCACCACCTGGCTTCGACTATTGCGTCTGATACAAATGCAAAAACTATCAGAGATACTGCCAGTCGCAAAGTTACTGTCATTAGTAACGACTATGGAAAAAATCTACATGTGGCTGTGCTCTCTATGGACCATGCGAATGATTCGAAAGGCGTAATGAGAGTCAAGCCGACAAGCTTGAACGAGCCTGATACACTCGAGGACGTGAAGCATACAGAAAGTGTGTTGATTCTTGATATTCGGGCGGTACAAGTTCAGGAAAACAGCTTTCCTGCGTCCAACAGTCATGCAAATCGTAAAGCCCTGTCTGCTTTACAGGCAGATGATCAATACAAGATTGATGACCAAAGTCAGCGAGTTGCGCTCGGTATAAGTACTGACGACTTTGATTGCCCCTCTGCTCTAATACCGTCTAATAATCAACGGATTATTTGTGCTGCGAATCAGATGGTGAGTACAAGTGCTTTAGAAGTGGAAGTTTCCACACCTTATGATACGTCAAAAAATTCTATACGCAGCCAGGCTCCTGTTTTCAAGCAGGGGTCTCCCGAAGAATCTCATAAGAGCGACACAACGGGAGCCATCACTAGTCCACAGTCCCTTCACTCAATAGCCGACTCTATACCTGACATCTCAGTTGCTACGGGTGACGTGTTCAGCACAGCAAAGGCAGTTGATTTGAACGCCCGAGCTGCTAATCAGCTTGTATCGCGACTTGGTCGATGTCGAGGTCCACAAGCTGAAATATTAACTAATGATTTGCCGCCAATAAAAGATTTTAAAACGATAACAATCACAAATGTCTTGAATGGAGTTCCAAGCCTGCGTCAAGTTCAGTCTGCAAGGCACAAGGCTAAGATAAAGGAAGAAACGGCAAAGGCAAAGGCTAGAATGCAGCAAGTTGCAACCCCTTCTTTGCCCGATGCTTTACCTGATTTGCAGGTTGATACCATTTTTACTAATCAGATACCGCAGGGTGCTGTCAGTTATATTGCCGTTGAAGCTATCAAGGCGGCTTATTATGATGTATGGGTTCCGGCGAGCAATAATATTGGTGGATTGCTGAATGCCATGGCAGAAAGTATCATTAGAGAAGTTGACGCGACTTTGGCGGAATCCTAAAAGGACATGTCAATGATGAAATCATACAGCTACGACTGTGCTTGTGAAGTTATTAGATTTTTTATTTTTTTGACTGTCTTTTTGCGTTTTGTGCTGATTGAAATTGTTTAGCATTCGGAGAGTATTATCATTTTTGATTCTGTATGACTTGATACCTGGAATTACTGGCTTTTTTGCTGTAGATTTCTGCTTATTACTGGTTTGTCTATAATACTGCAATCGTTTGAGACTGTCAGTTTTGCTAGTCGCGTACAGCTAACTGGTAGTGGTTGGGAGGGGGGCTAATGACTTTTGCCTAATCGACAGCCAGTCAGGTTGGAACCTGTTGAGCGCTACAAAGTGGGAAAGATATCAAAAATAGATTAATGATCAATATCTTCCAAATACTATAAAAGATTTCTCTGCCAGTGCAGGATCCAACTTGGTCCTGGGGGTGAAGATGCACGAAGACCGGGTAAGCGCTGGCGACGGGGAAACCCCTTTAATCCCGTAAATTCAAAACAAATAATCTGAATATAATGCTGTTAAATGAGTAAACAGGTCTCCAACCGCCGGCTGGCCGCACCATATTTATCCTTCTCTGCTCCCAACTTCCTTCTCCTATCCCGCTTCGTCTTCCCCACCTTTTCCTTGGGCTGTTTTCTGCTATGATCAAGGTCAGTATTTTGTGCTGCTGCTGCGGGCGAAATATCAGGTGTTAATTGTTGCTGTAAAATGCTGCCGCTGCTGCTGCTGCTGCTGCTGCTGCTGTCTCCGCGTGTCGCTGCCGTGCCCCTGTCGCCAGCGCGTCCTCGCATATCCTGTTCTGCAACGCTTTCTGTAACTTCCTGCTGACTTTTATTTTCTTTCCAGGGCCTGCGTCGATCACTCAAGGGCGAGAAGGCTTCATCTCTGTCGTCCGCAAACTCACGGCTTTCAAGTGCGAAACAGACTTCGCCGGCGACCATTCTACCACCAAAAAAGGTCAGTATTTCACAAGACTACTGTTTGAATGCGACCTTTGCTTCTCCATTTTATTTTTTTTCCTTTCAGTAATGCTTTTTTACTGGAATTTGTGTGCTTCTTACTTCATCAAGGAAGTAGGGTGCATGAACAATCGCGCACGTTTTCCCCGAATCATTGGCACTGATCTGACATTGAAATCATAGGTCATTCGCGCAATTCGTGATTATTCCAGCACAGCCCCCGGCGAGCTTTCTTTCAGCAAAGGCGACTTCTTCCACGTAGTAGGCGGCGAAAATGATCCAAATTGGTATGAGGCGAGCAATCCGTCGGCAAACACGCGTGGAATGGTGCCTGTTTCATATTTCGAGGTCCTGGGCAGAAGTGTCCGCGAAAGTTCAGATAGCAGTCTGCGCGATCTCAAAACTGTCTCCGGGTTTTCAGAGTCTTCATCGGCTACGCAGCCCGGCATAATGAGCCCTTCTACAAGGCGGGAGTCTGACATGATGTCGTCCGCGTCGTCTACTTCATCTGGTCGGCGGCACTACCAGCCGCTCTATGGCGTTGTGCAATTCAATTTTGCAGCTGAGCGTCCAGATGAGTTGCAAGCTACTGAGGGCGATGCTGTCATTATTGTAGCTCAGTCTAATCACGAATGGTTTGTTGCAAAGCCGATCGGCCGCCTAGGTGGACCAGGATTGATTCCGATTTCTTTTGTGGAGATAAGAGACATGGCAACCGGCCGCCCAATTGAGAATGTTCTTGAAGCCATACTGCGAGCAGGTGTTCCAAAGGTTGAGGAATGGAAGAAGAGAACAGCAGAATACAAGGCAAGCAGTATCCCTCTGGGTAAGTTTGAAGATGACGCTGGTTTGCCTTACGGTCGCCTTCAACAATTGGCAATTTCGCAAAACTCTCAAGCTACGCTATCGCAATATTCTGCTCAAACACAACTAAATACAGGAACCCAATCGTATGCTTCTCATCATACTGAAGCGTTTAGTGATCGGTTATCTCAATCAGCATCGGAGATTTCTTATGAGTCATTCATTATTAATGCGTCTGTTGACCAGTTCTCATTTGACAACGGTCGATATTGGTATTTGTTAATAGCAGAGATGGACGACGGAACGTTTAGAAGTCTTTGTCGGTACTATGAGGATTTTTACGATTTTCAAATAAGGCTGTTAGATGAGTTTCCAGACGAGGCAGGCCGTACAGGCCGGCAACGAATTTTGCCTTTCATCCCAGGACCAGTGACGTACGTGAACGATTCGATTTCGAGTCAGCGACGGGTTAATTTGGACGAATATGTGCGCAAACTTGTGGCACTACCGCCGTACATTTCTCGGAGTCTACTAGTTAAGGGACTGTTTGCATTGCGGGAGGGAGATGTCGAGTCGGCACAGTTGGCATCAGGCATACATCCGCCGGATAAGCAAATGCAGCAATCCAATGCGCGCATCAGTGCGGCGACGGCATCGACTAGTATTCTAGATCAACATGCGTCGAGTACGGCAGCGCAACACATGCATCAGCCCTCGATAGATCGGATGCGCTTGGCGAGTCCTTCGAGCATATCAAACTTGAATGGAAACGCGGCCATGTATAGCAATAGCAATGGGCAGTCAAATCACTCAGTATCGTACACAAGCGGCGGTGTAGGAGTGGACGGATATACGCATAGTGCGGCAAGCAGCGTTGCAGATGTTGCACGCGACGTGGAAATGGAGCGAAACGCGAGCACGATGAGCGACGTGTCTGCTCTGGCAGGATCGCGGAACAACGGCACTTTTTTAAAGATTAAGGTGTTTTATCAGGAGGACTTGATTGCGATCCGAGTTCCGTCCGACATTGGGTATCAGCAGCTGGAGAACAGGATCCAGGAGCGGCTTGGGTCGTCTAATCTGCTGTTTTACTACCAGGACGAGAACACGGGCGAACACAACCAGCTACACGACGACGAAGGGCTCGCTGCTGCGGTGGGCAGCGGATCAAAGTTGGTGCTGTACGCGCAATAGACGATAGAGGGTGTATTTTATTTTTTTGCTGTATTCTATGTTTGGGCGAGTTTATGCGACGATAATTGGACTGTTTTTGGTTTTTTTTTTGGTTTAAAAATATTTGTTTTTCTTAGAATCAGGTTTGTTATCGCTTAGCAGTGTGGTTTCGTCTACATGAGTGTTTATGGATTGATTTATGATATTGTAATGACGAGAGATGTTATTGTGTGCTTTGTTGATGTCTTTCGGACTGCTGTAAGATAAAAGAAAGATTCTGCGAGTGTACAATACGGATTACATTTAAACAAGCATAAATGGCAGGAAGAAAGACGTAAGCGGCGGGGCGCAGCAGGATAAGCACCGCCACAGCGCCTCGCCGGTTGCTCGTCACTGAGCGTCGTCGTTCTTCCCGCGCCTGCTCGACCCGGATTCCCCGCCTGCCCGCTGTTCTCCCGCCTCTGCTGCCTGATTTCGCCAGCTTAGTTGGTTTCTATTATCTTATTTGTGCTCTCCGTGTTTTTTGCTGCAGAACGACGCCCGTAATGTCCTGGAAAGGCATCCAGAAGTCGGTGGCCCGCGTACGTTGCACCTTCTCCTCCTACTCCTCCTCCCCTCCATCGCTGACCCTTTTCTCTCTTTCTCCAGGCACCGCAAAGTTTGCGGCAGAAGATGAACATTGTGCGTATGCTTCGCTGTAACTGTAGTGTGTAGCAGCACAAAAAGCTGCTGCTTGCACGCGATTGCGGGCCAGGCGACGGCATAGCTTGGTCTCGCGCTCGCGTGGGAGAGTCGCGCGCGATCGCCATGCTAACACTTGTGTTCTTTCTCCAGGGCGAACAAACCAAAGACGCTGTGTTTATTGACGCCGAACGACGGTTCAAAGAGCTGGAAAACGAGACAAAGAAACTGCACGATGAGTCTGAGAAGTACTTCAACGCAGTCAACTGTGCGTATCGGACCCCGCCGCTCACCCGGCTGTTCTCTGCGGCCGCTAACATGATGCTCTTCAGCAATGCTCACTCATCAGATCGAGTTCTCGAAAGCCATTGAGGAAATTTACAACCCGATCAGTGGTCGGGCTTCAGATCCCAACGCTGCCATCCCCGAAGGAAACCCCGATGGCATTGCCGCGTGCGAGCAGTACCGAACCATCGTCATGGAACTCCAGGTAAATCTTCAACCGGAGCTCGAAATGCTGGATACCCGTGTTGTCAAACCTGCCGAGGAAATGCTCGAAATCATTAAGCATATCAGAAAGCTCATTGTCAAGCGCTCCCACAAACAGCTCGATCTCGACCGGCACCACAGCTCACTTAAGAAGCTGCAGGACAAGAAGGAACGCACTTTAAAGGACGAAAAGGTCATGTACAAATACGAAAACGACTACGAAGTGGCGGCGCAAGAGTACAACTACTACAACGATCTGCTCAAGGAGGACCTGCCAAAGCTCTTCCAGCTTGAGACTGAGTTCATCAAGCCCCTCTTCCAGTCATTCTACTACATGCAGCTCAACATTTTCTATACACTCTACGAGCGCATGAATGCAAATCACATTGAATATTTTAACATGGACTCGGCCGTCGATATCGAGACCGCTTTCGCTGCCAAGCGTGGAAACATCCAAGAAATTGCCGAGGCCATTCCAGTGACTCACTTCAATCTAAACCGGACTAAGAAGAGACTGGCAGACCCCAAAATGAGGCCTCGCCCCGGCGGTGCTGCTGGTGCAGTTGGTTCTCCCGGAGCGCCTCTCGCGCCTGTTGGAACTGGTTTTTCAGATGGCACCGCTGCTGCTCCGCCGCCATATGGCTATGGCGAGTACGCTCAGCAGCCGGGCTTGGAGCATGCGCAGTCGCCTCAGTCAGAGCAATATCAGCAGCCATATAGTGCAGCTGGATATGCGCCGGGTAGTCCAGCTGTTTACAGCCCCCAGACTTCGGCGTATGCCCCGCAGCCAGCTTACGCGCAGCCTGTTGCTGCTGTCGCGACTACGGGTTATCAACAGGCACCTGTGCAGCAATACGCTGGCTATCCAGTGGAGAAGAAGGCAGCTCCTCCACCACCAGCCAAGCCTGCCTCTATGGGTGCAACAGGTGTAGAGCACTGCACTGCGCTCTATGCTTATGCTGCACAAGCGGAGGGCGATTTGTCGTTCAATGCGGGCGATCGAATTGAGGTTATTCAGCGGACAGCTGATCCTAACGTATGTGTTTGTGTTTGTATTTGCGATTGTAAAGTAGCTAACCAAATTTGATATAGGGATGGTGGACTGGCAGATGCAATGGATTCCAAGGAGCTTTCCCAGGGAACTACGTTCAGCTTGATGGCTGAGTTATTCGTCATGCTGAATCCTTCAATAGAATAAAAGTTCGAAGTTCTGTGAGGCCTATGTAAGTTTCGGTTAATATTTTGATTTTATGTTGTAATAGGGTTGATAAGATTACGGTCATCTTCTATTTCTTGTTTATTATTGTTGAAGATGTAATTTTTGTTTTTTTTTTTTAGCTGTTCACTTTTGATGCAAGTAGAGTTAAGTAGTTTTATTGCATTGTGTTGTGTGTTTTCTTGTTATATTGCGAGTGTGTTTCACTGTGTTGTGCTGTTGTTTTTCAATTAGTCTTGTGTTTTGCGGAATGTCACTGTTTAGCGCTAGACAGAATCATATTTATAATGTTATCTATTTATTCAATATTATTCTAATTAGTCTGATTTGGAAAGATTCACTATTTTCGTACTGGTATAGAAGGAGAAGACAGTTGAGCTACTGCTGCAATTTGCTTTGAATATTTGTTGTAGTAGTAAATTATGTTACTGGCAGAAACATGATGTCTGTGTATCGTGTTGTTATGTATTATTTATAATAGAGAACAGTAATCATCCGTGGAATTGAAATAATGATATGTGAAGGAGGTTTGGATGCTGATGATTTCATCATTTAAACTGTTGGGCAAAAATAAATTTTGGGCTTACGTCAATGCAAAGCAATCTTGGGTTTTTTCTGTTCTTTCTTTCGTTTGCTGCGGATTAGCAGCAAGTTTCTTGATTAATTTGAAAGGAATACAGCTGAACGATGAGGATTATAAGTCGCTGCTCTTTGTCGTTGCTGGTTTGCTGTTGTTTGGCGGTGCTGTTGTTTGCAATTCAGGTACAGGCTGCGGACGAACAGCAAAGTGGAGATGCAAACATAGCAGCTGCTACTCCTCGAAATAACTTGCATGGCTCTTCACGGAATTCAGTCATTCACACTATCATGTCGTGGATCAGCGATGGAACGAATCGACGAGCTCGCGAGCAGCAAATGTATATTGCGTCGATGCAGATGCTTGTGGAGGACGAGCACGACAGAGCCAGGCAAGAAACCATCAACAAAGCGAGGAAAGCTGCAAAGCCGAGATTTGTACGAAGAGCAGTCAACGATACTCTTACTTTGAGCACAAGTTCTTCTTCTTCTTCTTCTTCTTCTTCTTCTTCTTCTTCTTCTTCGTCATCGTTGACTCCGGTCTCGACAAGCACCTTTGTGTCGGTCATTCAGTCCAACGGAGTACCCGTATCTACAGTGACCCAGACTACGATTATCTTAAACCACATCAGTTCGACTGCTACTGGACCAAGCAGCACAGGTACTGCAGATTATTCATTGCAGACCACCGCTGCAGCAAACTCTGCTGCTGGAAAGACTGCGGTGAAGAAAGAAGTGATGATGGCTGGTGTCCTGTCCGGTGCTATCTTTTGGTTTCTATAGCCAAATGAGGGCCGGTCAGTCCTTTTAATGAGATTACGCAAACAGTTTGGAAAGAATGGGGATATAGCAAGCAATAGCGATAACAGTAAACAAATATGCACTATTTAACTCTTATCGCGCACACTCGCAAATTACTATTTATCCGGCCGAAAGAGGTCCGGAGACAAACCTAAAAGAAGACTAAACTCCGAACGCGGGCGAGGCTTATGACGGCAGCATAACTCTCACAACCGCGTGTGCAGTTGGTTTTTTGCCGTCGCCCACCGTGAAGGCAATCAATATTCTTTGGTTTTTTGTCAGCAACAGTATTAATCAGATTATATTCATTGGAATTCCGCAGTTTATTGTTTTTACTGCGCTGGTTTGAGATATTTCACGTTTTAATTTGATCTGTCCTGGTTATTTTTTGTTTCGTTAATTCCAAAGCTCGGACAGAATGCAGTTTACGGCCATCCGCCACCTTGCGAAGGCAGGTTTGCGGACCTCTTCTGCTTCTTCTTCTTCTTTTACTGCTCGCAAAGGATTGCTACCTTTGCTTTCAGGCAGACAGTTGCAGCAGCGTGCATCTTACGTGAGCCAATCTGGCAGCAGAAAAGCGGTTGCCACGACAGATGCTCCTCTTACTTCACACACAGCTGCTCCTCTACCGCCGCCGGCTTTCAATGCCGCGATGAGCGACTCGGCATCTGGTGTGTATCTGACTCTATGTACCGTGGATTTTACAAGTTGTTGCTAATATAATTGCTTCTTTTTTGTTCTGCATTAGAAATTCTGCAAAATGCTGAGATTATGGACTCCGAAAAGCGCCCGATTTACCTTGATATGCAGGCTACAACTCCTCTCGATCCTCGTGTGTTGGACGTCATGCTAAGGTTCTACACTGGACTTTACGGAAATCCTCATTCGCGCACACGTAAGTCAATTCAGACGATACTTTGTGTGCAATCCTGCGAAAAAAAAATAAACTAAATATTTCTTAGATGCCTACGGTTGGGAAACCGATACCGCTGTCGAAGCAGCCAGAGAACATGTCGCTAAGCTCATTGGCGCTGATCCCAAGGAAATCATCTTCACATCTGGAGCCACCGAATCCAACAATATGAGTGTAAAAGGCGTTGCCAGATTTTATAAAAATAAAAAACGACATATTATTACTTCGCAAACTGAGCACAAGTGTGTTCTCGACTCATGTCGCCATTTGCAAGACGAGGGATTCGATGTTACTTACTTGCCTGTTCAATCTAACGGGTTGGTTGATTTGGAGCAATTGGAGGCTGAAATTCGTCCCGATACTTCTCTTGTCTCAATCATGACTGTTAATAATGAGATTGGTGTTATTCAGCCTATTGATGAAATCGGTCAGATTTGCCGCAAACATAAGGTTTTCTTTCATACTGATGCCGCGCAGGCCGTCGGCAAGATTCCTATTGACGTGAACAAATCAAATGTCGACTTGATGTCCATCTCTGGACACAAGATTTATGGTCCTAAGGGAATTGGCGCTTGCTACGTTCGTCGTCGTCCTCGTGTTCGTCTCGACCCTATTATCACTGGAGGTGGGCAAGAGCGTGGTCTTAGATCTGGAACCCTTGCTGCTCCTCTGATTGCCGGTTTTGGTGAAGCTTGTCGGATTGCAAAGGAGGAAATGGCTTATGACTCCAAGCACATCACCGCTTTATCTAAGCATCTTTCTGATGGTTTACTTTCTATGGATCACACCATTCGAAATGGTGATGCCACCAAGCATTATCCTGGATGTGTCAATATTTCATTTGCCTACGTTGAGGGTGAGTCGCTTTTAATGGCACTCAAGGATATTGCACTTTCTTCCGGTTCAGCCTGTACTTCAGCTTCTCTCGAGCCATCTTATGTTCTCCGCGCTTTGGGTGCCGATGATGCTCTTGCTCACTCCAGTATTCGATTTGGTATCGGTCGATTTACCACTATCGAGGAAATTGATTATGTTTTG
This sequence comes from Myxozyma vanderwaltii, assembly GCA_030556335.1. NCBI lineage: Eukaryota > Fungi > Ascomycota > Lipomycetes > Lipomycetales > Lipomycetaceae > Myxozyma > Myxozyma vanderwaltii. Next base: position 21,462 of record JAKTPV010000023.1, read on the forward strand.
AAAGCTGTTCGAGAACGAGTTACGTTTTTGAGAGAGTTATCTCCTTTGTGGGAGATGGTTCAGGAAGGAATTGACTTGGAGTCAATTGAGTGGTCACAGCATTAACTTGTACTAAAAATCATTGACATCGTTGGTTAATAAAAACATATGTATTTACCGAAAAAAAATAATCAAGAGTTAAAAATGCAATCAAAAAAAAAAAGTATTAGTTGAAAGTTTTAACAATCTTTTTTAACTCATTTTGGAAATTCATCCAAGGTTATTTATTATACAAATTGGCGTTATATTCCTTTCTCTTACTTGTCTGTTTGTTACTTTTATTTTTGTGTTTTAACGTTTTTACGTGGGTATATGAGTGATATGTAATCTGTATGCTATGAGCAATTCGTTTACTATACAGCTTTTTTTTTCAATTAACATTCATTTAATTTTTCTATAATAAAAGATCTATATGTGTTTATTCAATTTTTATTTTTTTATTTATTCGTTTCTTTGGTTTACTCGTCGCGTTTTAACCCTTTATCTAGTAATCCTTGCGTTTCGTGAGGAGTAGATTTTCCTCTTTTAACCCAATATTTTTCCCAAATTCCATCAAGCATAGGATACAACCAACCGGTAAAGAAGACGACACCACCCAACACATTTACAAGTCTTACTAAGAATTGAAAAAACGGGATACGACGTTCTTTAATTTCAAGACCAATGGGTTCGATATCGTATTTGAAGAAGATTCCGGGAGGCTGTCGTGGATGAATATGAGCTGTAGGGTGCTCGGTTACTGCGTATTGATTTGTGTTGATTACCTTACGACCACCGTAGCTTATATATGTAGTCGGAACCACTGAGAGGTAATATTGGGAGCGAAACATATCTGAAATAGATGATTTGTTAATTTCTCGTGTGTTTTTGTTTCAATGTGATATAGAATAGTACTTACGGGTGCTGATTAATGAAGCGACGCCATCAAGAGGATTCTCTAATTTAGGATAGTATTCACCGAACGAAAATTCATCAATTACATGAGAGAAATTAAGGCCATCTTGAGTTAACATTGATCCTCTATCCGCGTAGGCAAAGTTCTTTCCAGTGATGTGTAAATCACCTTGAACTTTATTGACGTCGATAGAACCGTATACTCTGCAAGCTGGAGAGTTTGGATGATGAGATTTTTTTGTTTTCGCGAATTTTTTAGCGACTTTAGCGCGTCTGAAAACAGTTTGAAGATCATCGTCTTCTTGAGAATCAGATCTTGATTCAATTGTGAGGTCATGACTTTTTGATAAATCGAATTCAGTTGGTTCCATTTCAACTAACTCAGCAGCAAGAAGTCTGTCTCCCGCTGCATCTTGAACATTAACATGAAGTGTAATACATGGCATTGCAACCGTGATATCAAAATTAAGTTGCATGTCCCAGCCTACTTTATCATCAACTGAGAATTGCTGCTCTTCAACTCCGGCAAAATAACTCCCAAGTTCACCCCATATTAGATATAAACAAAATAAACTTAATAATATAGTAGTTACACCACCTTGTGATGATTTAGTAGTATAAGTAGGCGCAACTTTAGCTATAAATATGAAGAAAATTAGTAATTAGTTTATGATATCGCAAAGAGGGATAAATAATATTTTAACTTACGAAAAGCGTCAAAAGTCCTCACTTTCTTACTAATACCAGTATCTGTAGACTCTGAACTTTCCATCTTTGTTGCACTTTTCCGAACCAGCTCCACCTTACGCTCGTCGTCAATACAATTGCTTTATTTCGTCCCGGGAGAAGGGGAAGGTGGAGTAGAACACAGACGTGTTCAATTCAGGAGGCGAGTTAGAGCCGCATACGTCGTGGAGTCACGTGAATTGTAACTGAATATTGAAATAAGCTGGGTTTTGGGCAATGAATTTTGCTTGATATACATGTATATATTGTAGTAATTAAGTAGATGCCTCAATATTTCTGTAAAATGTGGTTAACAAATCCCGTCTTTTTTGAATACTTAAACTTTCAGCGTATAAGGCGAAATCCACAGATGATTTATATCCATAAAATCTTGCAATAGAGTTAAATTGTCGACAGCAAACAGCTTTCGGAGGTTTAAATTTGATATTTGATGGTTGATTTATATGAAATATTGGCTTATTTTGAACTTTTTTGTTATTTGATTCTCGAATTGCTTGATTACTTAAGTTTTCTTCAATTTTTGAGGATGTCAATATTTCTTCATGATTATGAGTATATAAAACTCCCACTGAATTTAAAATTGCGGAAACTGCATCAATTCGTTTTCTTTTTTTCGTCTTACTTTCCGATGTTTTTAATAGTTCCTTGACATTTTTCTCTATTGATTCATCGTCGGATAAATCTGTAGGTTTAGTAAAATCTGGGATAAGTTCGGCCTCAGTAGTTTCGTCTTGATCAAATTCGAGTTCTCGAATATCGAGATGCGTTTCAGCAGAAATAGCTTCCGCGATATTTGTTTTATTGAGAATCCTCTTTAAACTTGAACTTTTTCGATTAAATGCCAGCATATTTCTAAAATTTGTCAAGTTAGTACAGCTCTCAATCGTAGTTATAATAAGACTTACTCTAGTCCAAATAATTCTCCCTTTTGATCAGCTTCACCGGCAACTCCTTCAAAATAGCGTCGTTCCATAGATGCATTATACGCGATATTAGCTTGTTGCTGTTTATAAATCTGCCGAGCATAAACAATTTCTTCAATAGTCCCAGTTGAAACTAATCTGTAAACCTCAACATCACGTTTTTGTCCAAGTCTAAAAGCTCGATCTATTGCCTGTAAATCATGTGCTGGATTCCAATTTAAATCCCAAATAACAACACGGTTGGCAGAAACGAGGTTGAGACCAACTCCACCAGCTCTTGTCGATATTAAAAATATAAACATTGAGGGGTCATCATTAAATTTATGTACATTTTTTTGACCTAATTCATCGTTAATTATTAATCCACTGCAATGAAAGAAAATTAAATAAAAAAAAAAAAAAGGAGACTAACGTTCTATTAAACTCATAGATCCATCTAATCTACAGAATGAATAATTTCCAAAAGAAGTTAAAAGGTGATCTAACATATCAAGCATTCTAGTAGAATAGCTAAATAGTAATACTTTCTCTCCAGTATTTTTCCAATGTTGTAAAAGGCGATGTAAAACTTTCCATTTTCCACATAATTCAGGGTCAGAGTAATTGAGTATTGGTGATCTATTAACAAGTCTTTGCCAGTCGTTTGCAAGTGCTTGTTTTAAAATTCTTATTGAATTCTGCTTTTCTTGTACATCACCATCCTCGTTTCCTAGACTAATTAGCACGAATAACGGAGATGTTATATATTGGAAAGTAAAAGCGCAAACATACTTGGTAAACAAAGAGCAAGATGATCAGCCATTTTTAATCCAGTAGTGCATTTTGCGAGGAAATGCTCAGAAGCTTTTGTAGCTTTACATTTATCACAATTTTTAAGTTGATCTGAACATGTACAAGGTTTTAACAGATTATCCATATACTTGCTATCATCAGGTTGAAAGTAGTTTTTATACGCCTCTTGCTGAAGTGCGGATAAATTGCAAAAGACTACTAAATCACGTTTCTTTGGAAGCTGATCAGCTATAAAATCTTTCGTTCTAAGTGAGTGTTAGTGGGCTCGGAAAGTGGTTCGAGATGGATGTTACCTTCTGAGGAAAAACAATCCTAGGACGTTATCACGCAGTTTAGTAGCAGTAACCTGTAGATAAATTAGCAAGTGAATGCAAATTTTTTGTCTGTAAACCTACTCTAGCCTTTGCGAGAGTATGTGCCGATGCATTGTGAGATTGTCCGGCTTTTAGCGGCGCACTGATTACATTCATCCAGGTTTTTCTGCTTCCCACATCCCCAGGATTGGCCCAATTTAACAGAGTCCAAAGATCTTCGTATTTGTTTTGCAGAGCAGTTCCAGTAAGTCCTATTCTGCACAAACTATTAACATTAAGAAGAGCTTGAGAGATTCGAGATGTGTGTTCTTTGATTTGATGGCATTCGTCTGCTATGCAGCAATCCCAATCGACAAGATTAATTTTATCCTCATGAAGTTGGTATGTTTGATACGCAGTGAGCATAATTTCAAGACTTGCAGCTTGTGCAGCAGCAAGAACTTCATCTTTTTTAGGTCCATGATAAACATCAACAGTCCACCATCCCCAAGTCGCAAGTTCTTCAATCCAATTGTCAAACAGAGTTCCAGGACAGACTATAAGCACGCGAGGGTATTTCCTTCCAGAATCTCTCATTAATCTCATGCGTAACGCGTCGCGAGAATCTCCAGATTTTCCAAACGCAGCAGTGAGAAACGCAATAACCTGAACAGTCTTCCCGAGACCCATATCATCGCCGAGGAGGAACCCTGTCTGATTTACAAATCTCTCGTGCATTGCAGCAGCGCCTTGTATCTGGTAGGGCCGCAAATACTGTGCCAGTGGAGCGGGAATGATACCTCCGGATCGTTCCAGGATGTGGTCAGCGTAGGGTGCGCATGGGGAAGCATGAGGGAAGACAGGTCGAGCCTGCAAGTTTGCGCCGGGATTCCTAATAAGACTAGAAAATCCAGAAAAATCTGGCAGCATGTTTTGTTTGTTTTCTGATGCATGTTGTTCAAACGCGCGACGGCGGGCATGATATGTGTTTATTTTATGGCTGTTAAGTGAAGTTGAATCAACCTCGCCTGGTGATTCATCGTCCGAAGACCAGACGACGCGAGAACTTTCTGTAAGTAGTTAGCTAAGGCTGAAAGCATGCAAATATATACACAAAACAGTACCCTTTCTGTCCATAAAAAACTCATGCTTGCTCGTTGATGCGTTACGCGAGTAGACGCGTTGAGGAGCGAGAGTAAGTCACGTGCGTGCGTCGCGAAGGGGGGGCGGTGTCCCAAAGAGGCAATGAGCTAAAGCGGAGATGATTGAAAAGTGAGAAAAAGCGACAATTGTTTACAAAGAACCCAGTTTGGTTACGATGCCGATGTCTCCGCAGCTGCCTGCGCCGTCGCCGGTGCTTCTCGCGACGTCGCCTTCGTGTCTGCCTTCGCCAACGTATTTGTCGATTGCGAGTCCGTCGCTGAGTCCGGCTTTGTCGCAGCATCGCAGACCGTCGCTGACGATGGCCATTTCGCCTTATTTAGCACCTGTGGGCTCTCCGCTGGGGCCAGTGACACCGATGCAACTGGCTGATGATGACTGTTTGTTTGCACCTGTGTCGCCGGGGCAACAACAACAACAACAACAACAACAACTGCAACTGCAACTGCAACTGCAACAACATCAGCAACAACAGCAACTGCAACAACAACAGCAACTGCAATATCAACAGTCCACAGTCGTATGGCGGCAGCGCGCAGCAAAGTACTCGCGTCCCCCACCAGCTGCTTCCTTCCTCACATCAGCACTAAACGCAAGCGCATACGCAGCAGACGCGCAGCAGCTCCGCCGACACCCGAGCACCGGCTCCTCCTTCCCCCAGCCCGCTTCTTCTCCTTCTCCCCTCGCATCCCCCGCATCACCGGCCTCTCCGCTCGTGTCGGACGGCGATGTCGCTGAAATGGAGGGCCTGCAAATGGACCCTTTATGATGTAGTCTGATCTTCTGCTCTTTTTGGTGTTGTAATCGGTGTCTGTTGGAGTTTCTTTGTCTTATTTCTTTCATTTTCTATTCTCTTTGGTTTGAATATTACACTGCGGTAGATCAGTCAACTGGACCTGATTTTTTTTTTCGTACTTGTTGTACTATTACTCTACATTTTATCATATGTTCATTGTACAATTTAATTTAAATAAAATACATCTGAAATATATATATATATACATCTCACTCACCTCCGACTCGTATTCTGCGGCGGGGCGCTCCCCGGCGCTCCTGGTGCTGCTACTGCTCCAGGCGCTGGTATATTCATCCCCGGCATGCCCATAGGAAACCCTGGCGGTGGTGGAAACGCAAAGGGCATTGCTCCTGGTGCTGTAGGTATTCCTGGAGGAACAAATCCTGGCGGACCTGCAAACCCTGCTGCTCCTGGTGCTGGTGGCATAGGCAACATACCTGGCATACCTGGCATACCTGGCATACCCGGCATTCCATGTACAGGAGGCAATCCGCCCGGAAGCGGTGGCATAGGCAACATCCCTGGTGGAGGAATGGGCATTCCACCTGGTAGTGGAGGAAGTCCCATTGGTGGAGGAACAGGAGGCATTCCTCCTGCAACTGTTGGCATACTAGGCATGGCTGATGGTGGCATACTGTTATTTGGAAATTTGTATGGCAGTGGTTTTGGGGGAATTGGTTTCCCATCAACTAACTGATTCTGGTTCTGCATATTTTCGATAATAGCCTGTGCTTGTTCTTGACTTATTTCTATAAACATCTGTTAGGACACATAACTTCTTTGCAATTACTCAACTCAAAACTCACCTTGATAATAATCAATAACATTCTTTATGTGATTTCGTCCGCTATTATGTGCTTTCCGAACACTAATCGAATCGTGTGTAAGAAATACTTAATCAGTTAGTTTTTAAATACAACCAAACTTATATAAATATCTTTTTTCACGATACTAACCATCACAATAATCGCAAAAATAGTAAACTAAAAAATCCGTTAGTATCACAGTCACTTTAAAAAAACCGAAAACCCCTCCCCCAATTTAAATCAAACTTATCTTTGGCATTTCTGAAATAATTAATCTTCCCTCTCAATTCCTGACTCGTAAAATAGTCAAATTGCAAACCTCTTATCGACTAATCGTACATCTGATCAAAAAAGAAAGGATATACAATCCCAAACTCGAATAACGTCCCAAAAGTGATCCCTTATATTTGCGTCACGTGATGTGCATTTTGTAAATGCACAATCTCGACTTTTTGCACTGCTAAACTGGGACTTTTAGTCGTGATTTTTACTTTTATTATTAATTAGCAATTTTCAACGAGACAAAAAGATTCAAAAAAAAAAGTAATTATGAGAAATAAAAAAGAAGGGGCTCAACCGGGAATTGAACCCGGGACCTCTCGCAAATTATAACTTAGGGTTAAAAGCCCTAAGCGAGAATTATACCACTAAACCATCGAGCCGTTTCTTATATGCAAAAATGTTATAGTCATTGATTATCGTTTTAATTATTGTTTACAGATGTTTGAGGTGTGAAATATGGAATCTAATGGGATTTATGCTGGATAATGAAATGTTATTCATTCTGATGAATGAAACGTGTTTAATGCCTCCACTTTATATAAATATATTCAAAGGTTGAATGTCTGTGTGTAATATGATATGCGTAGGTGCGAATTGTTTCAAGTAGTTTTTGGTTAATTCAGTTAGTGGGTTAATATGTTTGTGCACCTGCTTGAGCCTAGTTGAAAATGGGCTATTCAATCACTATAAAACAGATATCCAATTGTAGTTTTTTTCTTATATATTTAACTTTTCTTTTCCTTTCTTTTTTGCTTTGTTTTTTTCTTCTATTTTGCTTTGTTTAAAAAAGTACACAATCATTTTCAATTGTAAATATTTAAACCAGATCTTATTTCTAATTTACACAAGTGCACTTGAATTACTACAGTAAAGCCCTAAATAACTTGAAATGGACAAATTATGCATCGTGTAAATCTTATTTTTGCTGCCTGTTTGGGAGTTGTTTTTTTAACTAGGAGATTATTTTTTAAAAGTCAAGCTCCTAAAAAGTTAGTCAATTTGATCTGTACTTTTATTCACTTATACGGCGTTTATTATAACTTTTCCTAAATTTGATTACAATTAAACGAATAGCGCGGATAAATAAAAAAACATGGTAAGAGACATTTGTTTGTTGTTTTGTTGGTGGTCATACTGATTTTATAATAAATAGTCTCGGCCAGAGATTTATTCACCAGAAGGTCTTCGGATAGGTATGTTGATGGTAACCAGTATACATTTCTCGGAATTTAATAGCTGCTAATACTCTGAATATCAAGACGGCCGACGTTGGAATGAAGTTCGACATGTCAAATGCGCAATTAATACACATCAAGCATCATCTGATGGATCGTCAATAATAGAGCAAGGAAACACCAAAGTTATCTGTAACGTTATAGGACCTGCCGAACCTAGTAGTTCAACAGTACGAGGAGGCTCTAAATCTTCAAATTCATTCACAAATGATAATAAGGTGACTATAACAGTGAAAGCGGTAATCGCACCATTCAGCACAATTGATCGACGAAAACGATCTGGAAATGATAGTCGAACGCAGGAAATGTGTATAACTATTCAACATATTTTCGAAGAAGCCGTAATGGGCCATTTACATCCTAGATCTCAAATCGATATTAGTTTGTACGTACTTGCTCAGGATGGGGGATTGCTACAGGCTTGTATAAATGCAGCCTCCTTGGCTCTTGTGGATGCGGGTATTCCAATGTATGATTATGTATGTGCATGCACCGCTGGAATGTATGATAAAGAAGTTTTGCTCGGTAAGTATCAATATTGGATATCATCAAAGAAAACATGCTAATGCGAGTTTTAGATTTAAATCGACTAGAAGAAAATGATATGCCCTTTTTGACAATGGCGACATTAGGAGCATCAAGGAAAGTGGCATTAATGCAGTTAGAAACAAGAGTTGGTATTGATAAATTGGAACCCATGATGGCAGCTGCGATGTCTGGTTGTCATCATCTAAGAGAAGTCATGGATGCTCAAGTACGTAAACATGGAAAGAGTAGATTGGCGCGGACAGGTGTTTAATGCATTAAATAAATTTTCAATTCAGTCATCTATCTTAAATTATATCTCTATGATTTTGATCCAACTCCAGGCTTTTGCGCATGTATTCTACTTTGACAAGGGCCAGGTGGTGGTCCGGAAATCGGTTCATGTTCAACAAATCCCACATACCAATATTTTTTACTATTCTCGAAAAATCTAACCCAATGAGCCACATCATGATCAGCTTTCTCTTCATCCACGCCGCGTAAATCGTGAGTCAAATCAGAAGTAAAACACCCAGTTACAAATGCACGCGTTGCATCGCGTCCAGCAAATATATTATATGGTCCTCCAGGTCCGTAAGTCAGTCTTGATTCCGTGACGTCAAAAACTGAAGAATTTATCGCAAGATAAATCGGTAAATTTGGTGTTCTACCGTTATACAGCGCGAGTTCAGAATGCGTGAAATTATGAGGATAAGAGAAGTTTTGAAGTGCAGATGACGCGGAAAGAAGAGGTGAGATGTACGGTACCAATCCTGCGCCGTAAACGCCTCTATACAGTAAAAACAACAGATACCGAGGTCTTAGTAACAGAGAATCATAGTTCCAAAAATAAGAGTTTGTGATGAAGTAGGAAAGGAGGAAGTTGATTAAAAGTGCAGTAAGGACAAGCCGTAGGATGTCAAGTGCAGTTACTTTAACCTCCTCCTCCTCTTCTTCCTCTTCTTCTTCGTACACAACTCGCTTTCGCGTCAATTCAATTTTTTTCCTCTCTGCGTATTCATCATCAACAGCTGCTAATGTTGCAGGCGGTTTCTGTTTTCTGTAACGTGTCGGCATGTTAGTGCATTCAACATTTCTTAAATGAGAGATTTATAATAGCTACGTCACCAACATCATGTGATACAAGTCACGTGCACTCCGCAGAGAAGATGATCACGGGCCGGTGCGGAAGGTGGCCGCCACGGATGGCCGCGCTGGAAACACCGTGGTTGAGCACGATGTCTGGGGTTCAAAGCCAGGCTGTTGCACCAGCGTCTGCTTCCCCGACGACTTCTGTTTCTGCTTCTCCGACTTATGCTACCTTTGTTGCTCCCGATTCCAATCACGTGCATCAGACATCTCCGTTGCTGGCGCAGACTCCGCCGAGCGTAACAAGGGCGCTGTCTTTGGCGTATCCGTACATAATAGCTGCTGATCGCGCTGCTGCGCTGATTACATGGACATCTGGCGATGTTTGGGCGTCGTTTCTCGTGGTTGCTGCATGGGCCGGGATTGTGCTTCATTGGGAGACCATTGTGAGATATGGTGGCCATTTGGCTGTTGTGGGTGCTTTATCAATGTATCTTCAGCTGCGAAATCGGTTCGATAAAGGTGATTACTGTTGTTTGTAGACATATAGTTGCAATGGCTAACTAACTTGCTTATCAGAACAAGATGAGCACCCGACTCTGGATGCAATCATTCATTCATTGACGACGCTGACTACCCGTCTTGATATGTTCTTTGCTCCCATCACCTCTCTCTCGCTCACCCCTCGCGACCTCTCTCGGTTACTCTTTACAACACTGTTCCTCTCTCCTCTTTACATGATCTTTACATTCTACTTACTCACGCCGCGTCTTATGTTGCTAATCGCCGGCGTCGTGATTCTGACTTATCATTCGCTCCCCGCTAGAGTCACGCGGACTATTCTCTGGAGATCGCGCATGACGCGGCTCTTATTATTCTATCTTACAGGTCTTGATTTCTCGCGTCGCAAAAGGCCTTCTCCAGCGCGTGGTGGTGGTGGTGGTTCGTCAGCTGCGAATATTCGTACGGCAAGTAATGCTTCCAAGCCACGAACTGATGCTGATGGAAATGTTGCTGATATAGCTCCTATGGCTGCGCAGAGTTATTCAACCTCGTTAGCGCAGGATGTAGCTGATAGTATTCATCAGCATCATAGTCAGCATGCGTCGCATGAACCTGTGCGGTTTTCGTATGTGATTTATGAGAATCAACGGAAATGGCTTGGAATTGGTTGGACGGCTAATCTATTGGCGTATGAACGCACTCCATGGACTGATGAATTTCTTAATGATTGCGCTAGTGCTGATGAATTCACGCTACCGGACGCTGAAGGGACAGGGTTGCGATGGAAGTGGGTTGATGCGCAATGGCGTATTGACAAGGAGAATGGAGACGAGGAAGGATGGCTTTATTACGACAATACATGGAAGAAGCCATCAAAGGAAGATGTGTTTGGGAAATACACGAGAAGAAGAAGATGGATTCGGAGTGCAGAGTTGGTGGAAGATGATGAATTATTGGCTGTTGAAAGCGAAGCTATGGATCATCATCCAGTCGAGGGAGACATTGAAGATTATAAACCCGAGCTTGATAAGGAAGGCTCTGTATCTTCAGGAGATGACGGCGAAAAAGATGAGGAATTAGTATCGGATATGGCATCAAAGGCGTCAGCTTCTACGCCAGTCTTACCAAGTGAACTCGATGATGATGATGAAGAAGCAGGAGGTAAGAGTTCTGCTAGTACGTCGTCGAAACATGATACGTGGGATGAAATCAAAAGGAGAACGATGATGAGGCATTCTACGTCGAGTGAGACGAAGCTTGAATGATCTTTTTAAGTGTCATAAATGATGATTTGTTATATGTCATGAATGCCTGTTCGCGCGAGAGAATAGGCTTGTATTTATTATTATGCTGCAGTAGGTTTACGATTGCTGGTAGTTTTAGTGGTAATATAGTGTGAATATATACAACTTAATGTATATATATATAGTATTAATAATAACCACGTATTGGTTTGATAAATAGTAAAATTGAGGTTGATTGCAAGCAAGGGAATATTCTGAGCTGAGATCATCGCACGGCTAATAAACTGTGACTGAGCTCACTCGCGCCACTTATTTTGTGTATTTTTATATTATACGGCTGCGTTTAAGCAGCAACCAGGACTGCATAAACAAGCAACAGGAACAACAACACAACAAAGGATCTTTTATTACAGAAATATACTGTTTTAGACAGTTGAACATGGCAAAGGTAGTCCTTAAGCGTCCGGCGCTCATAATAGCACTTGCGCTGGCTTCGGTATTGATCTTCTTGCTTACGCTGTCTCCTTCATCTTCATCAGAATCCACAGTTTCAATACATCCCCATCGCCCTGTAATCCAGAAACAGTCCTCGTCGTCGGGAAAAGGAACTACTGTTCATGACATTGCTGATGCAAGTGATTACGATCCGCTACAAGGGCCAGTTCCAGTCGCATCGAGGAAACTGTCGCAAGGAGGCCCGATCATGCCACATTTAGGCAACGAGACGATTAAAGCCGAACTTGGTCGCGCGTCATGGAAATTACTGCATACTATTCTCGCGAGATATCCAGAGAAGCCTACGAGTGAGGAAAGAGAGGCATTGTCGTCGTACATATATCTGTTTAGCAGGGTATATCCTTGTGGAGAATGTGCAGCGCACTTCCAAAAGTTATTGAAGCAATTCCCACCGCAGACATCGAGCAGGATTGCGGCGAGTCAATGGGGATGTCATGTTCATAATCAAGTGAATGCAAGATTAGGAAAGGAAATTTTCGACTGCAATGAGATTGCAGAGAGATATCATTGCGGATGCGAGGACGCGGAGCAGACTGATGCTGCTGCTGCTGCTGCTACAGAAGCCGATGCCACAGTCGCTGACTCGACAATCAAGGTGAATGGAAAGGAGAAAGTAAAGGAGACAGTGATTGAAAAACGAGAGGAAAAGCGACGGAGAATTAAGAAGGATCTTACGGAGGAGTTTTTGAACGTGGAGGAAAGATTGCGGCTGTAGTAGTATAACATAATATAGTGAATGAGATTTTCAAATACATTAATTGTCCTGTATTGACATCGCATAGTGCGTGTAGTGGGGGATTGGTACGTCATGCAAGGGAGTCGGCAAGTTTGTACGCTGAGGTCATAATGAAAGTGAACCATAGCAAAGTAGTCGAGTGATGTGCAGTGATTTACGGTAAGATCAAAACAGTATAGAAATGTATATAGAATAATAAAGTCGCTTTCATATGATAGAAAAGTACATTGAATCGACAGGAAAGTAGAAAGTGGATGTTGTGGACTACAAGACCGAATATCAGGCTATGATGACGAACAAGCAGCATAGACAGAAATTTAATAAAATCCATACAAACACAGTAGGCAACAGCAAATAAAAACAGAAATAGCACTCTTTTCTCGGTTCACCCTAACAAAATCAAGCAAAGCATGGCATCTAGTTCAATTGAAGACTGAAGAGGAGTCAATATCAGAGCGAAGCGGAGGACATAATACGCGCCCCCACACACAGAAAACAGCCATCAGCAGTCTCAACACAGTCCAACAGTCATACAGTCGCCCTAATGACAAAAACACACGTTGTCGCTACGCAAACGGGCTCAAAACAGAGGAGAAATGGGCAAATGAGCTCAGGCCGGACGCGAATGGGTAAAACGGGCGCGAGGGCTGGCAGTGAGCCGCACTGGCCGAGGACAGTTCACGTGACTGAGGCTCTGCGAGGGTCCTTGATGCGATGCCGTAGTAGAAGGGGATAGGCGTTTATTTCTGGCAGATATAGTAATGTAGAGTAAAACCAGAGTGTATTTGTATTTAGTTATATGCTATGTAACTGTACAATTACACGACAATCACCAGCACAATCTGTGAATGTGCCCGGGAATCGTGGCAGATTAGAGTTTTCTGCGCCCTCGCCTCGCCTCGCCCGCGTCGACCAGAACCTCTTTTTTAACTTGGTCCTTTTTACTCTTTGTTTTCTTTCGTGCTTTTTGTCCTCGCCGCGGGTTTCTTTGTGCGTTTTCTTTTTTCATTGCGCTGCCCTTTTTTCTTCATTGTTGCTGCTTGTTATTGTTGTTATTGCTGCTTCGTGTTGTGAGCCTGTTCTTCTGGTGCCCGTGTTTCTGTCCTTTTTGCTGCGTTCAAGTCCGCGCTTTATCGCTTGTCCGAGTCAGAAAGCAGGCGTAGGCACAGTCGTTTTCCTTCTCACGAGCGCGTAATGGTCAGTTTATTGTTTTTATATTCTATTCCGAGTCGGTTTCTATGCGGTGATGTGCTTTATTCTGCTATTTTATGGCTGCTTTGCCTTCTCGCTGCTGTTTATCGATCTCCGCATTCTGAGCTGCCGCCGCGACTTCTCTGCGCTTCTCGTCACACTCGTTCTTTTTTTTCTCTGCTTCTGTGCACAGCATTCAGACAAATCATCGCCTTGTGTCGAAGAATCACCACCGCCAGCAGACTCAGTCAGATCTGCCCTGGATCCTCCCGCTAACTGGCGTCTCGTAGGTCCTCTACAAGCGCAAGGTCGTCCAGGCCGTCGCCCCGCCCGATGTCGACCCAAACACAAACCCCGATGTGTGGTATATCCAGGCCACGGGCGAGTTCTTTCTCGACTACGACGAGTATCTTGCTCGCATGGACTTCTACAACCAGGTGCGCATCGCTGTCTATGTTTCTGCTCTGACACCCATTGTAACACTTATCTCTCTACCAGCACCGCTTCGTGTGCGAAATATCCGGCCACTCAAACCTCTCCTACTGGGACGCCCTCGAGTCGGAAACAAACGAGGCCCGCGAAGTCGACGAGACGTTCCCAGAGTCACTTAAGGAACCTGTTCTTCGCAGACTGCAGTTCAGCACTACTTCCCGCCTAGATCACCTTGTCGACGAAGTCTACGACGCCTTCAAAAGCGACTTTTACCCCGGCGAACTAGCATTTGCCTTAATCAATAATGACAAATTAGAAGTCGTCATTCGCGAAAAAGCGCAGTTTAACTCTATCCAAATGCCTGATGGCGAAGTCCGTCCTGCTTATGCAAAATACAGAGTCGAAATGATTGGCCACGGCCGCGATGGTCAGGAAGATGTCGTTGATGGAAGCCAACTAACTCGAGACCGCAAACGTTTTTCTAAAAGTATGCTTCGAACATTTATGAAAAATTCACTTTCTCGCGAACCGTGGTCTGGTGCACCGTGGCTTGTCAAATCCAAATACGCGCACAAATATCGAATCGATACAAATATTCCTCCACATTTACAGCGGAACAACGGTATGACTGATGCTGAAATTTTAGCTGAGCAAGCGAGGAAAATGAAAGAAAAACGGCGATTGGTTAGTCTTGCTGATCGCGCAAAACATAAAGATGAGTTAAAGGAAGTTGCTCGTCGCGAGCGAGATGAAACTCGCGACCGAGAACGACGCGAAAGGGAAGCTGTTAAACGACCTCCGTCTACTGAAGACCTTGATTTGATATCACTCCTTGATCCACCCAGTCAAAGACCAAAACTTAAAATTGAACAAGCACTGCCTATGCAATGGATTAATAGTTTACTTCAAACATGGGCGTTTTTAAATACTTTTCAAGAACCACTTGCGCTCAGTTTATTCACTTTTGATGAGTTTATTGGTGCTTTACAGTACTCTTCTCCTAATTTACCTTGTGAATTGTTCGTCGAGATTAATTGTGCTTTGCTTAAACTGATTATTGGCAATGATAGTTCAGACCTTGCTATTGAGTTACCAGCTGTATTTTCTGATTCACAAAAAGTAGGACGAATAAAACTTGAGGAAGAAGAAGAAGAAGAAGAAGAAAAAGAAAAGGGAAATCCTGAAAATGGAGAACAAAAACCTAAAGATGAATCAGAATCTGATGTCGAATCAGATACTGAGATGAAAGATGCAAAGGAGAAGATCGAACAAGAATCAGACGACTCTTCTGATGATGAACTTGAATCCATCAAAATATTAAAAGATCTATCGAAATGGAGAGATGGGACATGGAAAGAGCGACTTCGTCGACGCTTATTTGTTTCTGGAGGCATGGAGCTTATTATTCTTAACCTTCTCAATGAAGTTTCATATGTTGGGAAATGGACTTCATTTTGTCGAGAAGTCATTGAAGAATGTTTACCACCTGACGAGCAAACATCATGTGAAATTCTCAAATCACGATTTGCTCAACTTCCAGCTGTTCAAAAATTACGCGTGATTGAAATTTTAATTGAACTTGTCAGCGACTCGAATCCTATTCGAGAAAGAATCGAGTTTTGTATGGAAGAAAGTACAAGAATCCGAAGAGAACGATTAGAAACCCATAAAGAACACAAGTTACTACTGGAACAAATTCGAAACGCGGAAGAGGAAAAGCGTGAAATGCTATTATTAGCAGATGAAGATTTATCTGAAGAAATTAAAAAACAGCAAAGAGAAGAACTTGAAACGAAACTTTTAAAATCAAACTCTACATATAAAAAGCTCATGTCAACGATTGAAAATGCGCATAAAGGTGTTCAAAAATGTTTACTAGCGCTTAAAACTGCTGAAGTTGAACTCCGAATGCTTGACTGTCAAAGATTTAGACCGTTAGGAAGAGATCGGTTTTATAATCGGTATTGGTGGTTTGAAAGTAACGGACTTCCTACAGAACTTGGACCTCATCAGTATCTTATGGGACGACTTTGGGTTCAAGGACCTAGTGAAGAGGATTCTGAAATTTTTATAAAAAACGGTAAAGCAATGTATGATGAGATGACAATACATGAACGAAAAGATTTAGAAGTTGAAGATAAGGAAGCTCAAATTAATGGAGTTAATGATTGGGGATATTATGATAGTCCAGAAGAAATCAAAGATCTTTACTATTGGCTTGGAAGTAAAGGAACTCGAGAGCCTAGGTTACGAAAAGATCTTGATTCGAGAAGAGCTAGGATTGAAGCACCTATGATTGCAAGACGGAAATACATGGGATTTAACGAGAGAAAAGACATTGAATCGGAAATCAAAGAACCATCTGTTCATGCGGAAGATTCGCAACAAGCACAATCTGAAGATGAAGAAAGCCAACTTCGAAGATCATCACGACAAAAGAAAAGAATAATTGCTCAAGAAGAAGTCGATCATATTGCAAAAGATTATAGATTCCTTGGATGGAGAAATCTAGCAGCTGTGGAAATATTTGGAAAATCACATTATGAAGCTGGATATAAGAAATCCGGAGGTGATTTATTAGTTTCAAAATCAACAAATTTTGCATCACCAATCTCTGCTGCTGCATCTGCATCTACAAGTAACAAACCATCTCCTCAACCATCAGATTATCACTCAAAACGGCAATCTAAATATCGTACGCGTCAAGGATCATCAGCTGAAAGTTCACCTGCCCCAGAATCAACTTCAGGTGCAGAATCAAATTCTTCAACATATTTAAGTACGTTGGATACAATTGCAGTTACGAAATCTCTAAAGAGGAAAATATCGCAAGTAAACACTCCTGGTGAAGAAATTCCTGAGAGTGAAACTGAAGCAACTCCACAAATGGTAACACGACGAAAAGCTGCTGCAAACAAAGCAACTGTACATAAACCGCTAGGAACAAGAACTAGATCTACAAGACAATCGGCTCCCTTACCTTCTTTAAAGCATCATGATTTGAATAATGATGAAGATGGAGAAATTTCAAAACCTGATCGTCGCGTTACGCGTAGATCCGCAGCAGCATTTGAAGATTTACGAAACTCATTATCTTCCTCCTCGTCCTCCTCATCCTCCTCATCATCATCATCATCATCTGCTGCCGCTGCAACTGACGCAACACCAGAACGTACTACTTACGGAACAAGAAGTATGAGAACACCATCTTCATTATCCAAAACTGAACCACCAAATGCTTCACCAGGTCCTTCTACAAATGAAACGCGCTCAACTAGAAGGTCTGCTGCTGCCGCCGCCGCTGCTGCTATTACTGCAAATGCAGCTGATTTAGCTAATAATAATTCTGCTGTTTAATCTTATTGTGTGCGTTGTACGTTTGTGAATTGTACGATTTCAATATGAGTATTTGTTTTGTTTATTTGTTTAATTATTTTGGAAAGGGGTAATAATGGAGTTTTCACTATTTACGTAGCGCGTGTTGAGTATCTATATTGTTTTTGCTTTAAATTCCTCTTTTATTTTTTATTTTTTTTTTTTTATCTTGTAATTGCTTGATTTAATGCCGAGGTCTATTATTTGTTTTTCTGCTCGTTCTCTTTGTACGGAAATATATATATATATAATTTAGCAAACTGCCACGAAAACCGAACATTCTCAAGTTCAATTAAATAACTTTTATTATAAATAAAAATTTACTACTACTCTACTACTACTACTACTACTACTACTACTACCTTATATAAAATCCAAGAAGGAAAATATTATCCTCGTTTTAGAAAATTAATACACTTACCATTAATAATACCATTCAAAGATAAGCATGTATGATAAAGTTATTGATAATAATAATAATAATAATAATAATAACAGATATAATTATGATTATAGCGATGATGATGTTGATGATGATGATGATGTTGATGATGAGAAAACATTTTTATAAAATTAATTAAAATTAATATATACAACGTACATAAAAAAATATATCAGTATTCTTTATAATATATATATATATATATAGATATATATGGAGCTGGCGTACTGTAAAGAAAGCATATACCACTCAGAATACAGAAACAAAGCAAAAGAAAAGAAAAGTGATATATAAAAACATCAAACGAGGAAAAGAAATAAACACAAGAAACTGACTGACTGACTGACTGTTTTTATTTTCTTTTTCTTGTTCTTATAAATTTCTTTATAACTGTTTGTGGTAGGTTGAAAGATATATATGTAGTGGAAGGATGATAATAATTTAGAAAACAAAACAGAGGGGAATAAAGGAAAAAGTATGAAATGGCAGAAATAATATAATAACAAATAAAATTAAAAACAGATAAAGTAATTTATACACATACGAAAACACCCTCCATAACTCCAAGAGAATAAACATACCACAGAAAAAACAACAACAACAACGACGACGACGACTACACTAAATACATACAAAAGATGAAAAACAAAAACAAAAGATAATTTAGATAATTCACAAGGGGATAAAAATTCTCAAAACATAAATCAATCACTTGTAAATAACGAACCGTTCACAACGTCACTATAATCTCTTTTTCTTTTTTATGTTTCATTTTTTTTTTTTCATTTTTTCATTTTAGCTCTTTCGCCTTTCGCGCGTCGTTTAGATTGAAATGAAAACGAGGGTTCAAGAATTTATTATCTGTGAAGATGATTTTTTTCGAATTGTAGTGTGCGTTGGTGATTTTGACGATGAGATACTATCATTATTGCTATAGTGTTGCATAGGAGGAGGTAGTTGAGGTGGAATATGATGTTGAATATGGTTCATTGAAGATCCGAGTATTCTTGTTTCTCTTCCATTGGGGAAAACTCCTAATGATGATTTATCCCATTTTATAGGTAACCACTTATATACTCTTCCTAGTAAAACGACTTCACGTTCATCATATAACTCAATGAACTGTTGATCTAAAGGTCTAACTTTAGGATGCGCAAATCTCCGATATTCATCGAATATCATAGTTAATGACCAATCCTGAAGTTTTCGAATACAACCAACTAAACATCCTGTACGGTGTTTACCGCGGTTACAATGAATAAGTAAAGGATGATTAGCAGGATTAACTGCAATCTTCAGAGCTGTAGTAATTGTATCGTCAGATACATTAACAAACGGCTCTTTATTACCAGACATTCCAACTTGGAAGAATTGAATATTATTATCCTTCATGAATTTCCGATTTTCATCCGGATATGGATCTGGTACAAGGACCCTAAACATACAGCAATTAGCAAACAAGCTTTATTTTATGTTTGTCAAGCAAGAGTTGGGGAACGCACAAGATACTTTTGAAATTCTTTTTTTTCAAATATTCGAAATTCTCCGCATGAGGAAATGAACTTCTATAAATTCCCGGAACAACCATTGAGAAATTCTCCGGCACAGCATATCCTGAAATTGGGATAATTCCTTGAGTAGTCACTGTTTTCGTCATTGTTACAGTTGTAGGAATACTTTCTTTTCCAGTCGCTGTAAAGGGGTTGAAAACAAAAGAAAACGTTAGGTTGTGAAAGGAACTAGAATATAAGAGAATATGACATACTTTTCGAGATTAGAGATGTAGTAACTTTCTTAATCTCTTTGTCCTGCAATTCCAATTCAAAAACCCCAGTATCAATTTCACCGTCATCTTCTTGATTATCATGTCCAACTTGCTTCACATCACCATTCTCAACGTCCTCAACGTCTTCATCCTCATTGGCAAATTCAAGATTCCTCGTATCATGCAACATTATAGATTTTTTCTCAGAATCTTGAATTAGTGAATTATTATCAGGATTAAGAGCAGAATAATCATATATAGTCGCTGCCATTGTCTTGTTCTTTCCTTGAAGATTAATGGTGGATATTTGTCCCGCGCGGGATATTCGGAGCGAAACGGGAGTTGAGTGGAACTCACGCTTTGCAATAACAGAGTGAAGAAAACAAGAACAACAGTATAACCGACCACCTACTCAATCAGTTGAATGCCAAATTCTGCAATTGAACACCGCAGAAAATTACAAAAAGAACAAAAAAAGAAAGAAAAAAACAAGGAGATAGCAATCCTAGCGACAAGCGGACATTATTGAGACTTGTTTATAAGGATTTTTGACTGGGATGAGAAGAAGCAACGTAACAACCAGAACAACAACAAAACAAACAATATAAACAACAACAACAACAATAAATAATAACACAAGCAGAAAGTATTTAACAACAAATACTTGCACGCGCAAATAAACACTCTGATTGAATGGCAAATGCACGCGGACAAGCAGACAACGAGCAAAAAAACTTGCCCTCAAACTCGATAAAGAAAAATAGTGAGCGGCGCCGTGACATGTTCTTTAGCGTGTTACTTGCACCAATTTAAATGTTACTATACTGCCTAATTACTAGTAACACTATTATGGGATTAATTACTCTAATTAAATGGTGATTTGGGACAGACCTGTGACTGCTCCTTGTTCATTTATCATTATGTAATTCTTCTTCAACATCATAATGTGCTTTTATTATATTGAAATGTGTTGTTAAATAGTAAATTGTAGCCGTATTTTCATTGTAAATAATACGTTATTTACTATATTTTTCACAGACAAATCACTACATTTCTGTTCTTTACTAGTGATGATATATCTGTCTAATCTATCTCCAATATCTGATAATTGCTATTCTATCAGAAGAATCGATAGTTAAACCTCATTCTTTCTCATCGTAATATATTGCAATTATTCTTGCTTGTCCTTGTTTCGAAATCCCTTCTTCCGCCACGTGAACTTGCCACTTTAGTCGTCGTCTTGTTATTCATCTACGTTCACATACACAAGACATCAACGAAACTGATTTTAAACTACATCACACACCTGCATTCGATTTCATATTTAAAAAAGCAATACCGTGAAAAAAAAAAACATCATATTTAAATAAGTTAAAGAAAGCAAGAAAAACTACCTGTCAAACAACCAAAACAATGATAACCCTGCCTTTGACTAACAAAACCATTCGGTAAATAACACACGACTAAAGCAAAAATCCAGTTCCTTTTTTCTTTTTTCTTATTTTTACTCATGTGTCTTGATAGTGCTATGCATAACCAGAAAACTAAATAAGATCAAAAACGAGAAGACACACAAAAAAAATAAAAAGTAAATCCATAACCAGCTCATTATTTAGCAAAAGAAACCCAACTAGCAAAAATAGCAAACAAATGTTCTATCTCGAGCAAAATTCAGCCACCTTTCGCCTTTTGCGTATGTACATCACTTATATGTCTCGACTACTTCTTCTGCTCATATCTGATTCTGATACATCGCTTATTCGAAATCTGGTAGGAGATGATTGGCCATAGTCGTCCTCTTCATATTGTCCTTCTACGACATCTCCATTCGCGTCGTATACCAACCTTCTCTCAATTTCATCCGATGTAACGATAGGTGATTCAACAACAAGTTCATCTAATTCATTATCTCGAAACTCGTCATCACCATTTTCTGGCCTTGATGCAGGAGCAGATCCTCCTCTTACTGCAGCTCCATCTTCCAATCTGATCATTGTATCTTGCTTTGCGAATCCAACTGTTCGGTATCCACTCTTAGATGCAACTCGCCTTTGATAAAAGACAAATCCTAAGAATCCGATAGCTGCAATAGAAACAATCACCAGTGCAAGTTCACCTGCGCGGAAATACGCTAATCGAGTTGCATCTTTGATCTTATTGGATTCATCATCTTGTCCAATATTATCATCAGGCAATGATGTACCATTACCGCCGACAATTCCCTTTGAGACGTCTCCAGTATATGAATAATCCAGACCAACAAAGCGATGAAGCATATCACGAGACTGCAGTGACTGATCGACCGGAACCATATGCGAAGCATTATACACAAGCACATAAGTTAAATTCCGCGCCTCTTGGTACTCACCCGCCGCAACACCATCATATGACCACATCTCTTTAGGTGCCCAAGCTCCACCCGGCGCTTCTTCGAGTCCCTTTCCGCCATTCCATTCCATTTGATTAATCAGATCTTCATTTCCAACGTGATTACAGATCATATCTTGATCACCATTAAACATAAGAACTGGAATTTGAGAAAGAATCGAAGGAAGCATGTCGATAGTAGGTTTTGAGTTTTGAGCTCTAAATGCGCGAGAAACTGCTCCTGAGCATTCTGACCATCCAGTTTTCTTTTCAGGACTGATATGTAATGCATTTTTGACTTCATCGGTTCGCAGATATGGAGTGACGTATCCTAAATCATCAGGCCAATTTGATCCACAAGAGGGGAATGTATCGAATTTCCTTATATCGTACATATTTCGACACGATTTGCCATCTTTCTGAGATTTGTCTTGGGAAACTTCAAGAATAATATCGAGAATTTCTTCACATATATCAATCGTAATGTGAATTCCGTTATTAAGCTCGTTCATACATTTCGTCACTTGTTCATCAACTCGCTTGGCTTCAGGTGTTCCATCAGTAATTAATCCGTGCTTATAGGCAAATGGTGCGTAGGCCAAGTATTGCCTGACAGGGTCAATCCAACCATTTCCAAGCATGATACCTTTTAGCGGATATTTTGTATCAGTAGAGGATTGGTTATTGTTGCGAGTAAGGATTGCGTCTGCAATGTAGGGAATATAAGTTCCGGCATAAGATTCACCTGCAATATAAAGGTCATCGGCGAGATATTGTGGAAATATTGAAAAAAACTTGTCCATAAAAGTCATAAAATCCAAAGCCATCTAAAAAATTTTATCAAAAGGTCAGAATTCCCATTTAACAGCACACAGAGTTTGTTTTTTTAGAGTAGACATACCTCGTCCAATTCATGTAGATAACTATCGGTATCTGCAAAACTAAAGCCAGTTCCAATAGGATTATCCACAAATAGCACATTTGAAAACTGATTCCACCGGCCTTCGTTGACATGCAGTTTCCCGCCATCACCCACTCGGAAAGGCCCTATTTCCATAAGTGCACCGTCCATGGACGAGCAGCCCGGTCCGCCATTAAGCCAGATTACCGTTCGCGGTTTCTCAGCAATATGCTCATTTTCAAACATCCAAAAGAAGAGATTTCCGTGGTGCTCGGGATTGATTTCAATGTGACTGTATGAAGAGTACGGTTACGCGTCAGCGATTTGCTGTTCCTCCCAAGGTCTCGAGATGACTTGTTTACAAAAACAACACGAAAAACACCTACCCAGCGTACATATTCGGCATCAAATATCCCTCCGGAGCACCCGGCAGCGAAGAAACATAGTAATCAGAGGCAGCCGAAGAGGAGGCAGCGACGAGATCAGCCACGAGAAAAACGAGGAGGGCGCACGCGATTGCGAGGAGAAGCATTGTATTTGTTCGAGGCCGGCAGTTTCTTGTAGACGCGCAGTCGAGCATAGACTGGAAGAACACGCGCAGATTCGTCTGCATTTGCTCTGCTTTGTTTATTTGCTTTATTTGTAAACGATCAGGAAACGACAAAAGCTGCGAATTCGAGTGTAGAAGAAGAAACGCAGGCGAGGTTGTTGCTTTGCGCCTCTCGGCCATTCGCTTCCTTGCTGCAGCCAGCTTACATAGTGCTTAAACTGGGTGTAGACGTAGCTCCTCTCGCGCGGCTGTACACATGTACTATCATCCCCATTACAAATCCAAAGATGGGCTCATAAACCAGAGGTCCAGAGCAGCGGCAACAACGGCAGCGCGCAGCGCGCAACGCGTAGAAACGTATTAAAATAAAATAGCAAATAGAAAAGGGTCTTTAAAAAACGGATTAGGAAAAATCATGAAGTTTACGAAGAAAAGCCGCGGAAAATGGCGCGGTTCTTGTTGTAATGCGCCGACACTTTGTTCTTATCTTTACTTCTTCCGGCCACAACGCATTCACTTGTTCTCTTTTACTGCTTTTGGTGCAACGGTCTTCTATTATTGCTTTACAATATATTAAAACAGCATTATATTTTATCTTATCTTACAACAATTCAATACATACTTGCAATTATTTTAAGTTAAATTGCCCCGTTGACTCCGAATTAACAAACCCGCCTCGTGCGGCTCACTCGCCTTTTTCTCCTGTTTCGGGCCAATTCAAAATACTCGAGAAATTCTACAAACATTTCAAAGTCGGTTTATTTGGTTTATTGTTCTTCTCGTACGAAGTATTCGGTCCGAATATTCTTTTTTTTCTTCTTCTTTCTCTGCTTAATCTGCTCTGTTCATTATATTGGGAGTCTGATAATGGCAGCTGCGCGTGTCGTTTCTGCTAGTTCCACAACCTCGAATTCGGTATCTCATCACGCCGTTTCCGGTTTCTCAAAAGATCCAACACCGCAGATTCAGATTTCAGAATCTTCAACTCTTCCAGCATTAACTCTTCCGTTTAATAGCTTTTACGAGCTATATAGCACCGTTATCTATGACGAAGATGATGATGATGATGATGACAAAGATCCTGTAGTTGGTGATGAGGCGATAAATGATGCCGATTTGGAAAAGTCTGCCGAACTTTCTAATGACATTTTTAATAAGCGCAAAAGGGATTTAAATGATGCTGACGAGTCTGATGATTCTGTCATCGTTACAGTGTTGGACGAAGAGGAAGCTGATTCGAGTTACTATGAAGAACAGTCCGAATTATATGATTATTCGTCAAAACCATACACCTTTAATGATCAATCAACTTCAAAGACTATGCAATGTGTTCGAGTGAAATATTGGCCTGCTCAAGTTTCCTCTTCTTCTTCCGCTTTTGATTTATCTGACCCGAAGACTGTCTCTTTGCATCTTCCTCCTCTTGATTGGACTCCTTCAATGTTGGCCATTTATCCAACTATTGAAACTCCAAAATTAATACCTCCAACTCAAGAAGTATCTATAAATCAAATCCAAGAAAAAGATTACACCCTTCCTTGGCTTCGTTCCAATCCTACTACTCGTCAGTATCACGGATTCTGCAAAACATGCGATTCAGCATGCACTTCAGATGATATCAATAGTATTCCTCACTGGCACAATCATTACGAATCCTTAAATCTTCTCGAAGATTTTTCAAACTGCATTGCTGATGAATTTCCTTTTATTGAAGAAGAGCTTGAAATTGAGTTTTTGCTACCTTATTTTGATGATTATTTGAATCGAAGATTAGGAAATCCTAGCACTTGATTACCTGTTCTTTTAACAAACTACCTCTTTGAATTGCTTAAATACCCTATTACTGTCTGTCGTATCATAATACCTTTAATTCCACTCGTTTACAATCAATTAATGCATATTTGCATATATCGTAATTAAAGTCTTTTTCAAGCTTAAACCAGGATGTTTTGTAATATATTTATTCAGTGTATTATTATTACATTCGCAATATTCCACTCCACGCCCATGAACGAAATTACATAAAATCAACTATGTTTTTATTTGGAAAGAAAAACTCTTTACCGTACATTCCAGCATTTCCAAGCGCATAAATGCTTAATAATGCAGGCCATGGTTTGACTTGAGTAATTCCTTTTCTGCCATTTACTAATAAGTAAAGTAAACTCCATGCTATAAACAGATTATTAGTATTTTGAAATGTATAGAAAGAAAGGGGAATATAAGGAGAGAATACCAGATGCTACACCTGCGCCGTTGATAGGATCATTGTCATAGCTCATATATCCTAAGATTGCAAACTGGCATTAATATTTTGTGCATATATATATATATATTATATATAAATCATACCAGAAAATCCAATAATTGACCCAAATCCCAAACAACTCAGAGGTCTAGGAACATAATTAACAGCCCGATAAGATCTCGGTAACGTCGCAAATACTATATTTCTACAGTCAGTCCTCGGGAATTCTTACTTTGTCATTTCACAGTTGTAATAAGAATAGCATACAAGCAGCAGCAAATCCCCATGCGGGATAAGGAGTAATAGCTAATCTTGAAAGCTGATCGGTGTAGGATGATTTTGAAATTGGAATCAAATCACCATTAACATTCTCGATTGGCAAAGCACCGGGATCCGGTGTATTTGGATCTATTCCTTTATTTGGTGCCATGATAAATGATTAAACTATTTATTGTATCTTAATTTTCTAAGTAAATAAGAACAAAACAAGAGAGGAATAAGTGGAGAAGGTCGTGTGTATTTATATGACGTAGCTCGATGCAGGGCGCAGATCGCATTGTCAGCAGTCCATACATAATTACATAATATAAAATACAACTTTATGCTATTATCTACACTATTACAACACTGATTTTTATGCATACAATTCACCTACTCTTGATCTATCCTTTGCCTCGTTTTCACTCCGCACATTCATCTCGTGCTTTCTTTCCCGTTCTTCTTTTAATCTCTCTTCTTCGTCCTCCAAGTAGCCTTCAATATCTGGCGGTTGTAGCTGCATTTGAACACTGGGTGCTCCTTGTAGATATCGAAGTTGTTCCAGCACCCGCTGTCGAACATTATCTAGATATTTCTTTGTATTCCGGTTATCCACTTTCCCTGCTAAGTTAGGATGAAGACTATAATCAGGGCCAAAGTAATTTAGAAATGGAATCTGCGGCGGAAGTTGTGAATCCAATTCGACATTTAACAACACCGAAGTCTCATATGCCCATGCTCTGGAAACATTTCGCGGCGTATATCCTCCGCCTCCGACTACCATCATAGGCAATCCGAACGATTTCACGAATCGAACGCATTCTCCATGTGCTCTGATATTAAGATTAAAACACCCTAATCGATCACAACCTAATGAATCGGCTCCACATTGCAGAACAATAGCTGTAGGATGATAAGTTGAAATCACAGGTTCCACTATACTTTGAAACAACTGGATGTAAGAGAAATCATCAATTCCATCTCGAAGTGGAACATTTAAAGAATGACGAGTTCCTAATCCAGTACCAATTTCCTCGAAATTTCCAGTTCCGGGGAAAAACTCTCCATTATACTTATGAAATGAAAGCGTCATTACTCGATCTGTCGAGTAGAACGCCTCTTGAACACCGTCGCCGTGGTGTAAATCAATATCGATATACAGCACTCGCGGATGATATCTTAATAGATTTAGGATTCCAAGAACGATGTCGTTGACATAGCAAAACCCTGAAGCTTCGAATTTCTTAGCATGATGTAATCCACCAGACCAATTTATAGCAATATCAGACTGTCCTGCTATCAATTTCCTCGAAGCATCAAGAGATCCTCCGGCGTAAATACTACAATAATCATAAATGCCGTCAAAAATAGGACAATCGTCTCCAATGTTGAATTTTGACCAGACAGATTCGAATTCAGAGCGATTCTCAGGCGTTACGCGTTGTAAGAAATCAATGTAGTCTTCAGAATGGAATTGTAGTATTTCCTCCTCTGTTGCGCGACGAGTTTTGTAGAAATCCATGCGCTCGTGAAGACCGTAGCCCAGCACGAGATGGTCAGTGAGCATGAGACGAAAGGGTTTCATGGGATGTCTTGCGCCCTAGAAAGAAATATGAGAATATTATCAGCCAACTACTTGCTCCATCTAATAAGAACCAGTTCATAAACATACGAAATGATAGCGACTGACATCTTCATTGTTGTGATAAGATACCTGGGACTTAAGTTAGCAAAAAAAGGGGTTCATAACCAGTCGACAGAATGAGCACAATCGAGGCTGTGCAATGTGGCTTGACATTGGTTGAGGCCTCGAAATCATGAGCAAAAAATTACAGAAGAAGACAGCACAAAAAAACAAAAAGAACAGAATAAAGGCATACTTTAAGACCATTATTATCGCCAGAAAAGGGGACATAAGCAGGCGTATTGCGAGTTGCTTTTGTGTCGAGCGAGAAAGTGGACTGGCCCATATTATTGCTCTGCTGCTGCTGCTGCTGCTGCTGCCACGTATTCACGACCATTCCGCAAAATAAAAGCAATACAGAGAATAAAAATAGAATAATACAAATAAAACAGCAAAATTAGCAGAAAATAAACGGCACAAAACCAGATAAAAACACAACAAGCATAAAAACACAAGTTAATCAGTCTTTTTGCTTTCTAATGCAATCGCCGCTCAAGCAGGATAAATTTGTGGCGACAAAAGAAGAACTTGATCAGAATTCCAGCACACCAAATACCAGAATTTGGTTTTGCCTGTTCAGAATTTTCTTGCACAAGTGGATTCTCTATTGCAAATATTATATAATCATGCACAAAGTATATTAAATGCTTGTTGCAAATGCAGATACCAAAGAAAGGGGGAAATTCGCTTTGTGAGCGGGCGGAAATCCGAGAAATGTGATTGGGACCAGCCAATCACAGTGTGTTATTTAGTACGAACTTTCTCTGTATTGATTTTTGTAGAACAAAGAGCAGCGCAGTATATTTGTTTTGGCTATTGCATATGACAGACAACAATTCTATAACTATTATCTCGTCTTTGTATAGTAAATACAGCAAATACTGCAAATACTGCAAGTAGAACCCGTGATTAGGGCTTTTTTAATAGGGTTTATCACTACTAATATCTTAGTAATCTGACTCACGCATCTGATATCCCTTTTTAGACATAGTTTGGTTTTAGGGGTGGCGTATCTTTGGTGGCGCCGTGGCTTGCGCTCGGGCTCGGTTCCAGTCTGCGCGGACCTTTTATTTCTTTCATCATCACAGCTTATTATTGAAGTATAAGAGAGATTTAGACTTGCTGAATATACATATATTATACAGTTGAAGTGATAGTTTAAATATGACTGTCGAGGGTATGACTACTACATAAGAATAACAGTGGATCTCGTCTAATTGCATTTACATAGGAATAAAATACAATTTCCACCACAGCAAGAATGTGCAGGTTATCAGCTGTCCTTTTTCAGGTATTTACGATATTGCAACTACTATACCACATTTTCTGCTGTATTCTAATAACAATAATTGTAATAGGTGGCCAGGCTCGCGGCGGCGTAGAACTCGGCCCGGACCACGTTCTCGAACATGGCCTCGAGAAGCAGCTCGAGTCTCTTGACTGGACGCTTGCTCCCACTCTTTCTCTCACTTTCCCCGAGCCTGAAAGCGATCCTGACGAGGGTAAACTGAAACGTCCAAATTACGTGGGCGCAGCGACAAGGAAAGTGTCGGAAATCGTGGCAGCAGCGCTCAAAGCCGGCGCTTTCCCGCTCACAATCGGCGGCGACCATTCGCTCGCAATCGGCACCGTCTCCGGCGTGTTTTCGCAGCATCCGGACGCGTGTCTGCTCTGGATTGACGCGCACGCAGACATCAACACACCTGCTACAACAGAGTCCGGCAACATCCACGGTTGCCCCGTCTCCTTCGTCATGGGCCTTGCCGACCCCTGTCCGCCCCAGTTCGCGTGGGTGCAACCGTATCTGAAGGCAAACAAACTGGCCTACATCGGCCTACGCGACGTCGACCCCGGCGAGAGAAAGATCCTCCGCGAGCACAACATCGCCGCCTACTCCATGCACCACGTCGACAAGTACGGCATCGGCAAAGTGGTCGAAATGGCCCTCGAGCGCGTAAACCCGGACAGAAAGGCGCCCATCCACCTGTCGCTCGACATTGACGCCCTTGATCCTGATCACGCCCCGGCAACCGGGACTCCTGTTCGCGGAGGCCTGTCGTTGCGCGAGGCGTGCTACGTGTGCGAAGCGCTGGCGGAGACTGGTAATTTAGTTGCTATGGACATTATGGAGTGCAACCCTGCTTTGGTCTCTGATGTGTTGTCTGTTAATGCTACTATTGCTGCTGCTTGTAGTGTTGTTAGATGTGCTATGGGTGAGACTTTGTTGTAGATATAAAGAGATGTGCTGTATACTTTAATGACTAGTACAAATTACATTGCGACCAGGAATAATCGTTCTGTTTATTATTCTGTTTGTCATTTCCACATACTTTTAATTCATTTGCCAACTATTTACAATTCAATTGTCGATTATTGACATTTGTAGCTTAATTCAATTGCCGGAGAGGGCAGAACCATCCGCGAATGTTTACCACTGCGCGCAGGGTCTCGGTCCATAATGACGTCACGCTGAAGTCACCTGCTCGCGGCCTTATCGCGACGAATTCTGGCCTATATAAAGGCCCCGGCTGCCCTCTTCTCTTCTTCTATACTATACTCCTCTATTGCACTATACTCCTCCTTTCTCTCCGTCTACCTACTGCTACTATCAACTAAACAATGGCTGGCTGCACCTGTGGATCTACCTGCTCCTGCTCTCCCTGCACCTGCGGATCGAAGCGCTCGCTCGTCAACATGAAGGGCGGCGAAGGCTGCACCTGTGCCGGAGGATGCGCTTGCACCGATGTATGCAATTGCGGATCTAAGCGCTCGCTTGTCAATATGGCTGGTGGCTGTGCCTGCGAGGGCGGTTGCAAGTGCGGTGAAACTTGTACTTGCGGATCAAAGGTGTGTGATGTTTTATTGTTCATCTAGTCTCTTTTGTGTTTCAGTGGACTAATGTTTTATATGATGTAGCATTAAATGATTGCTCGATAACGTATTATGTGCTATTATCGTTTCATTACTAGGCGTGGTGTAGGTGTTTGTCGTTTTTTGGGCGGTTTGTTTAGTCGTTTTTGTTTTTTCAGTCGTTTTTGTTTTTTCAGTCGTTTTTGTTTTTTCAGTCGCTTTTGTTTTTGGATAACAAATGTCCCCGTTATGAAATAAATAAAATCAATTTTGAAATCATATTACTATATCGTAGTGTGAAATGCAATTATTCTTTTTCTTCAACAGTAGCAGCAGCTGCTGCTGCTGCTTTGTCGGCTTCTCTTTTCTTCTTCTTTTCCTCCTTTTTTCTTAATTTCTCTGCTTTCTTCCTCTCTGCTTCCTCGTCAACCTTCTGCTCTCCACCAAACTGTTTTCTCCAAATTTCCTCTTTTTTCTCATCAATTCGAGTAAACAAATACGCTGCTTTTCCAATCTGATGTCCAGCTTTCAAATCAATCGAGAATTCATCTGGAATCTTCCTCAATGGTGCATTTAACTGTTTCGCGATTCCTTCAGCTGTTGTAGGTAGATAAGGATACACAATACAAGAAAGAATATATACTAAATTCAATCCAACTGCAACGACCGCATTCGCGCGTTTAGGATTCTCAACAAGTAGTGTATTATTCATTCCATTTTCTTGTAAGAATAAATTTCCTCTTGCGCTTAATGATAAAGCTATTTCCAAGCCTGAGCGTAAATGAACACTTGTTAGCGCTTCATTATAGTTTTTGATAATTTTATTAACATCTTTGAGGAATCCCTCTTGATAATTGTCAATTTCATTAATCTCGAATTCAGGAATTATCGATTCATATTTCGCATTAACAAATTTGATAATTCTATTAACGAAATTTCCAATATTCGCTAATAATTCATTATTATTCCTGAATATAAAATCTCTCCAAGAAAATATCGTGTCTGCGGTTTCAGGTCGTGCCATTAATAAATAATATCTAAAAACATCAGCTGGAATTCCTGTTTCTTTAGCGTTATTTCCAAATACTCCCACATTTCTTGATTTAGAGAATTTGCCTCCTTCGTATTGTAAATACTCAGTAGTTGAAATATGATGCAATTTTAGCCATTTCTTTCTTGTTCCAATCTCAGATGATGGAAATACAACTGTATGAAATGGGACATTATCTTTACCCATAAACTGATATAATTTGACATTTTCAGGATCATTCCACCATTGACGCCATTTTGTAGTATAATTAGCCGTGATGCTAACATATCCAATACAGGCATCAAACCAAACATAAAGAACTTTATCTTTATAACTTTCAAGTGGAACTGGTGTACCCCATTTCAAATCACGAGTAATACAACGAGGATGTAAACCTTCTTTAACCCACGATTCAGTGATTTGCTTACCATTTCTTGACCAATGGCCTTCTTCAGAAGATTTATTAATCCATTCTTCTAATTCTCCTTGTAATTTATCAAGAGATAAAAAGATGTGATTAGAATCGCGAGGAATAGGTGAAGATCCGTCGATTTTACAACGAGGTTTAATCAACTCAAACGGATTTAGTAAATTCCCACACACATCACATTGATCTCCACGAGCATCTTCATATGCACATCGAGGACAGATTCCTTCGACGAATCGATCAGCCAGGAATCCGTTATGTTTTTCACAGTAAAGTTGAGTCATTGACTGTTCTTCCAGAAATCCATTATTATACAAGTCCATAAAGATTTCTTGCGCAATTCTATTCGTTTTGTTAGTATAAAACAGACTTTCTATTGATTAGAGAAAAAATAAAAAACATACTCAGTCTGTAATTCAGTAGTAGTACGGCCGAATTTATCAAACTTGATATTAAACCAGTCATAAACCTCTTTATGTAATACATGATATTTATCACAAAGCTCTTTAGGAGTAACACCTTCTTCAAGAGCCTTTGTTTCAGTAGCAGTTCCATATTCATCAGTACCGCATACAAACAATGCATTCGTTCCACGTGCTTTCGTATAACTATTAGCGTTACTTGTTAGTAATCCTTATATCTGATTAAAAAGAGTCAATAACATACCGAGAGAAAACGTCGGCGCTGAGAACACTTCCGATAATGTTACCCAAATGAGGTACATTATTCACATACGGCAAAGCAGACGTGATTAAAATATTCTCCTGTCCATTTTTCGGCAAACTAGCAATAGAAAAAAACACAGTCAGTATGATTTAATTCACAATCTGACTTTGTAATATGTTATACGTACATCTCCGTAATCTCAGGATCATATTCAATTCCAGGTGTAATAGTCACCTTTGCCAATGTATCCGTCAAAGTATCCTATTATTTATTAGCAAATGTCTTCAAGCGCATTTCTTAAGTACAATCAATTGTTTAATTGTACATATAAACAAAATCAGAGTAATGAAAAACATACCACTGATCCAGCCATATCGTTCGATATACTTATACTTAAACGACTTGATGAGTTTTCTTTTCGCAGAGATAACGAGTTTATACTCCTTTATATAAATCCAAGTATATTTAAAACAGAAATATCCTTTTCTTTTCTTTAAAAACGAAGCGGATATGTTTTGATATGTTTTCTTTCAATAGTGCAGAGCAGAAAAGAGATGTACAAAAGGAAGAAAGAGATAAAAGAGGAGTATTTAAGTTAGAAAAAAATTGACTTTTTTTTAACAATTTAAATTCCATTTTCTCATTTTTTCATATCTCCATTTATATAAATCATCATCATCACATTTACAAGAATAAATACATTTACTGAATACATTCAAATAAGTATTCAATTTATACAATGGAAGAAGATCTTTTCGACTCTCTTCTGAGTCTTGAATCAAAGTACATATTCCTCTCGCTATTGTCCCCTCTTACACCATGCTAACAGTATCAACCACTTTACCAGTTTCTACGCTGAAGGATATAAAGAAGGATACAATGATGGGATTAAAAGCGGAACAAGTGAAGGAATGCAATTTGGTTTGCAAACTGGATTTCATAGATTTCTAAGCGTGGGAATAATTCAAGGTCGTTGTGAAATATGGGATAATCAAATTAAATCAAGTCGCCTTAATACCAATACCAATACCAATACTATCAATAACAATAACAGTATATTCAACTCTACTCAAATTGACGAAAAAGATCCCGCAGATTTGATATCATTAGGAAACTCTTCCAGATCATCAAAACAAATTCAAGTTCTTTCAAATCTAATCACAAATATCCCAACAATCAATTCTGAATCAGCAGTAGAAGACTTTGAAAATCGTTTAAAAAGAGCAAAAGCAAGAGTTAAAGTCGTTCAAAGAATGTTAAAAGATCCAATACAAACTTCTTTTGAAGAAGATATTGTAAAAGTTGCAAATTCTGCACGAGAAGAAGTTATCGAAGATGCAATGACGGGCTTTGAACTTATGGATATTGAAAATGATTATACCAACACTCCTACTATTTCTGATCGTGCTACAATGGAAATCGAAATAAGTTAAAAAACAAATAATACTATTACTATTACTGTTGTTATCGTTGTTGAGATCCCGGTGGTATATAACGACCATTAACAATAACTCCCGCAGAAACTCCAAGTTCTCCAGTCACCCAACTTTGCAATTTTGTTTCATCAATTTTCCCAATTCTAGTCAACTTTCTCAATCCCTCAAATACGTGTGATCCCTCGATTAAGATCCGAATTTTCGGCATATAAACTTCTGAAAAGTTTGAATCATTATAATCATCTTCGAGCTGAAACTCAACTCTTGTTAATGCGGATTCAGAATCAACTCTTGGTTCTATATGAACTCGATCAATTTCTTCTTCTTCCTCTTCTTCCTCTTCTCCTTCTTCGCCATTGTTTTCATCTAAAAATGAAACAACTCCGAATCTTGCATCAATAGTCTTTAATCTCTTTCTCTCTCTTTTCTCTTCTTGACTTAAATTCTCAGATTCTTCTTTTTCAACTATGGAAAGTTTATCGTACAGCACTGCTTCAGCAGATGTTAATGGCGAATGGTCAACAACATCATTGGCATATATACTCCACCCTCCCGTTGCGGTTGAATTTCGAGATGTAGTCCGAAGATGAACCAATGTTGCAAGTGATTTCGCTGTTAAAGAAGTCGCTTCAAGACGGACTTGAAATCCAGGTAACGACAATGAAGTCTCGACACACTAAATCAAACATCAATAAACAAAAAAAAAAAAAAAATAAAAGAATGAATAATGTATTGTACGTACCTGTTTCAGAATCTTTTGATATGGACCAGAAAAAGGCGTATGAAAGACATACAATGGGGCAGTTGGAAATGCACAAAAAAAAGTCCGACGAGAAGCGTGAAGGTTATTCATCAGAGCTTTCCGGTCGTGAAAATATATTCGAAGAATGATTAGAGGTAACGAAGGATGTTGTGCTATATGCATATACTAAAGCGTTTGTTTAGTATAAAAAATATAGAGGAATTATGATAATACTTGCGTTTTGTAATAATGCTTCAAGTGCTCTTTTGAGAGATCTCATGAATGCTGGTACATGAAACGTAGGTAGACCTATATAGATTAATATCTACTGTTATTTTAAATCTATATACGTATAGCAATTATACATACGCTCTTTCGGTTCGATAGTGTAATCAAGATTCGCAGCAGGTACATCAGATATTTTCGAAGCAGTCCATTTTAAATAATTTTGCCGTTCAAATAAATCTATGCCCATAATGATTTCGTTACTATTATCCCTTATATCATCTCAAGCCATGTTATATACTCACGTTGAAATTCAATATCAGCTGCTTGTTTAACATTAAATCCTCTTATCTAGTAAACTTATCAATATATGTTACATATCCACTACTAAGATATTAAACATACCCAATCCACATAAACCATTCTTTCAACAACGACTTTTTTATTTACGTTTTTCTCTTGATAATGAGTATACAGCTCTTTTATATACTCAATCTTCTGCAATACAAATGAATGATCTCCATCTTCATCGTCTGCACTTTCATCCTCAAAATGTGGCATACAAAGTAAACTATCATCCAACCATTTCATCGCAAGATAAATCAGCGTCGAACATGATAACCTGTTTAATATATTCGTATGTATCCCATGTGGTAACAACAATGAATCATCTTGCATATCGCTGAAAAGAATATTGCTTAGTTGCTTGTTGTATTGCTGTAATAGAGAAGAGCCGCGTTGGACGTGATTTTTCTGATTGTTTGTTTACTTTTGTCACGTGAACCCTTTTATCCTCCGGTGAGTCAGCGGAATCAAAATATATCCTGTTTCCCACAATTTATATACACTATTAAATACATTCAACATTAACTGTAAGATATACAGCGAATTCGCAGCGTATAAACTAAAATACCATGTCCATTTTGTTTAATCAAACAGAAAAAAAGAAGAACAATTAAAAGCACAAATGAGTCCTTCAAAACTTATCAACCCATACTACATTCCAACAAGTTTCAAACTCAACATCAACAGTATCTTACTGCGCCTCTATACAAACCTCCCCTCTCTCACCACACACGTACACAACTTGTAATATATGATTAGCTTGTCAAAAAAAAGGAAATAAAAAACAGTAAACATATAATAATCACGCAGTAATTTCGGAAGACTTTTCTGCTGTTTCTTCTTTTGATTCAGAAGGTATAGAAAGGGTTTCTTCCTTTTTCTCCGCTGTCACTTCTTTCTCTTTTTCAGCAGTTTCACTCTTTTCTTTGGCATTTTCATTCTCTTTAGCATCTTCCTTCTCTTTAGCATCTTCATCCTCTTTAGCATCTTCCTTCTCTTTAGCATCTTCATCCTCATTAGCATCTTCATCCTCTTTAGCATCTTCATTCTCTTCTTCAGCAGCTACATCCTTCGTCCCTACCTCACTCTTGTCTTCAACTGCTTCCTTCTTCTCTTCCTCTTTCTTTTCTACACTAGGAGGCTGACTAGGAGCTGGGGAACCTAAATCAAACAACGAACCCCAAGCGTCCAATAATTTTTGAGATCGATTTCTGAATTCGTATTTCTCTTCAGAAGGTATCAAAGTCATTTTCGCAATTGCTTTCAAAACTTTGTTGATCTTTGTACTCTATTCAGTTTACATCGTTAATAAAGCCTCAAATGAAAGATTCAAGAAAAAATGTCATATACATACTCGAATCATTGTCAAATCAAGTCCTTGGAAATTCTCAAGTTTACCAAATAATTTATCCATACTTTCCATATCTTCCTCTTGAGGCGGCTTATCCTTTGTCATAAAGACTTTTTGAAGTTTGTGTCTCAAAAATAAAACATGCTTGGTTTGTTCTTCGCGAGTTTCCTTAATTGCTGCAGCAGCGGCCGCTTCTTTCTTTTTACTAGCGGCACTTTCTTTCTTCACTCTAGGTTTTTTCTCTTTCTCGGTACCGCCATTTTTTTGAGCTGAACCATTTTCTTTGGAAACTGGGGTTTTTCTCTTCTTCTTAGTTCCTTCCTCCTTTCCTTCCTCCTCCTCTGGTTTGATCTTTCTCTTTCGGCCAGGTTTCCCTTTCTTTGGTTTTTCTTCAATTTCCTCTTCAACATCTTCCATCTTTGTATCTTCGTCTTTCTCTTCTTTCTCCTCTTCTTCCTCTTCCTCATCTTCAGCGACTTCTTCTGCACTATCTTCTTCGTCGTCTGAGCCGTGTGCAAACTCTTCCAACTTGGGAGGATCAAGAGCGATTTTATAAGCTGTTACAAGTGCTTTGTCTTTCTTTGCCCCCTTGGAAGTGGTTTCAATGTACTTTTTGATCTGATCAGTAGTTAAGGCCTTCAGATCAGAGCGAGAAGCCCACATGCTATATAAACTGTTAGTGATACGTCATCTCAGGCAATTAGTAGGTAAACGTACTAGTTATCATCGTTAAAGAAGCGGACAGGGAATGAAGCAGGCCCAGAAATATCCTCTTCTTCATCAGCAGGCAGACTTTTCCGCTTAGGCTTTGCTGATCCGGGAGTAGCTACGCTTGCTTTAGGCTTCAATTTGAGAATATGTGGCGGGAGCAGGTCATCGGTGAGGATCTACAATTAAGTCAGTACAGTGTGATTTATAAACCCATTTTCAGAAAGACCAACAAAAATAAAAACACACCATTGCGGGCCATGGAGGAAAGCCCTTGAGCTTCGCGAGGACAAGGGAGCCAGGTTGATAGGGACCAGTTCCAGCGAGTTCTACGCTAGACGGGGCTGGTTTCTCGGGGGTATCTGCCTCGACGGTGTCTGCCGCCGGCTTTTGCTCGTCTTGCTTTGCAGAGACAGCAGCAGCAGACTCGGCGTTGCCATCAGATGACTTATCAGACGGCGCGTCAGTAGAAACAGCGGGCTCTTTGTCGGGCGCAGAGACCGCGGCGGACGCGTCTGGGGCCGTGGTCGGGGCCGCGTCGGGGGTTGGCAAGTCGACGACAGGATCACTTTCAGTAGGTGCAGACATTGTTGATTTGGCTGTATAGATTACTAATAGCAGTAGATGATAAAGAATCAAACGATGGAAATGAGGAGTTGGAAGGCGGATCGAGCTGTGATGAGGTGCGTAAGACGCGCAGCGAGGAACTAGTTGATCGCGGTAGGAGCAGACGACGACGGAATGAACAGCGGACAATTGCAAAAGACGCGCAGAAATTACAGTGAGACTCTAAAAAAAGAGACCAAATAAAGAGAAATACAGCGAGAAATGGGTAGAACAGCAGCAACAAAGATACTGTGAAGTAGAAGCAAAGCAACAACAGTGGGAAAGAGGAGAAAAGGGTTGGGGAAAGACGCAAGGGTGCGCCTCGATGCTTCGTCGATCAAAGTCACGTGAATTGGAGGTACTATGCTGATAGGTCACTTTGCATCTGCTTCGGTGGTTTTATTTACTGTGCAGAAAATATGATTAATGCAGATGATAATTGACGATAAATAGACAGAGAAGAGCAAGAGTTGGTGCATGCGAATCAGAACAAATGCGCGAATCAGAGTAAGTGCGAGAGATTCGTGTGCTAGTCTTGATAACTCTGAACAGCTCTACTTTGATGTTATTAAACAGTAGCCAGTTTGGTATATAAACAATCAAACAATTACCAGTTAAATCCGTTTAATCCTCATCGTTCATGCTATAGTATATGAGCCGATTGTTGCAGTTATAAAACACCCGTAGTTGTTGTTGCAGCCTGATATTGCTTAACTCGGATTTTGGTCATCGCTTTATCCACAAGCCTGAATAACATTGCCTTATAACACATTGTATTCTACTAGAATCCTCATAACATCCCTATGACCCTCTTAATATCCCTTCCACCTCCAATAGGATGCTCATTTCTGCTTATTGCAGAACAATAACAATGTACGCGTGCTCTACAAGGCCACATCGCGTTTGCTCCCAACCTAAGTTGTATGCCAAAAATATATCTCAGTTATGCCATGGCTTAAACCGGGCCAATCAGCAGCACTTTAATATAACTCTGGACATTAACACCGCTCTACGAATATATTCGGGGTTTTACAAAAGCCATTGAAAACCATTGAAAAACGAGATATTTTCAGTTTCAATTTCATACTTTAATAATGTCTGGCAGATTCTCTTCAAAGCCCCGCTTCAGAGACCATCCGATTGAGGTCTGTTGGTTCTCTTTTGTTTACAGAGAGTCTACTTGAACACTGACAATAATGCCACAGAATCTACGATTCCATTCGCGTATTTCTCCTCAGTATTTTTATCCTTTGGCACTGACACTTGTCACTGTGCCTATTCTCTTTGCTATTCTCCCACTTCGCCGGCGCTTCCTCTACCCGGATCATGCACAGATTCCCGTCGACTATCCTCGTATGCCGCTGTTCTTTATATTTCATTTAAAAAGTAAAATTGTTGATGCTGACCTCAATGACCTATTTTGCAGTGCCAAAAGAGGCAGTCGCCGTCGAGGGATTCGAGGACGCTTAAACTAATCTCAGCATAGTCATACAAGACCTCGATATATGATATTATCTCAATTCCAGTGCGTATCTGAAATCGAACGAAAAATACATTGCACTAAATTATAACAATACAAAATTGCATTTAAATTATTGCGACGCTATTGGGCTTTGTGTTCAACTAATGAAGAACAGCTGGGATAGTGGTTTATAGCTTTATTTTATTTCATTTCACCTCTTATGTATGTAAATGAACAGTATCTTGATTTGGGTGGTGTTATTTCCGATTAATAGAAGTTTTTATATTTATTTGCTACTTCTGAGCGCAAAAGTTGCTCGAGATTGGAATTCAAAGTGTTTATATAGATGATAATTTAGACTGAAATAGTTCAAATTGAACAAAGGTCTGTCACTAAATACTCCAATATCTCTCTACAGAACAATGTAGACTCTAGCACAACTGCTTGAAATTCGTGTCGTAGCCCGCTCCCAACATACTCCAACACAATCAGTAGATATAATAACATGCAATTTGTTGCAATTAGTAGTATATTGTGTATTCTACAAAGTACGACTTTCATGGTTCCTGCAAAGCCAGTAATAAAATTGAAAAACTTAAAATTCTTCAAATAATTCGCCGCATCAAAATCTCTCCTTCCACCACAAGCAACAATTTTGCAATTCTCTGCACCTTCTTTGTTTTCCCCTTGCTTTTTCTATTTGACTTGTTCCGATAGTTGGTTTACTGTTTCTGCTCTTGCTTAATTCTTTGGCCCTGAATAGGTTTTAAAAGATTTCGATAAAATGGCGGATCGAAAAGATAACAATTTCAAGCAGTACAGCTAGTAAGTTGTATTCCACCACACTCCACTGAATATTCCTACCGCATGCTAATATGTACATTGCAGTGATGCTATGTCAAATAAAGTACTGCAGGTGGATCGCCGATTTGTATCGCGTCCATCCGACGACAGTACAGGCGACCCCGAGTCCCTCGCGGGCAAGATCAAGCTCTCTGATATGGGTACCCGTATCTCTCGCGACGCCATTCCTACCGATTCTAAAAATCGCAACAAGGCCGTTCTAGAAGAAAGTGCTCGGCGGAAGCAGAAAAAGTCCAAAGACGCTGATCTTTCAGCGCTCACAGATGCAATTGAAGGACTACGTTATATTCCTCGTACTAGCGAAACTCGTCAGACATTTGAATTGATACTCTCCTGGTCTCAAGACCTCTTAGGCGATGTTTCTCACGAGATCGTTCGTTCTGCGGCAGATGCCGCGCTGGAAATAGTGAAAATGGACGGTGTTCGTGATTACGATAAGAAGAAGGAGGTCGAAGCCATTTTTGGATCAAGTATATCCAGTGAACGCTTCAATCAGCTTATGAATCTCAGTCGTAAAATCACCGACTATGAAACTCCGGATGCAGACACCGACGCAGCTGGGCCGGGTATTGACGAAGAAGAGGGCGTTGCGGTCTTACTTGACGATGAAGATGAAGAGAACTCGTCCTCTGAAGAAGAAGATGACGATGACGAGGAAGAAGTTGCAGATCATCCTATTGAATTCGAAACTGGCGATATCTCTGACGGCAACAACGATGTACTCGAATCTTCTCTTGATGGAAAAATCTCTTCTACCGTTAAGGAAGAGAAAGACGTTATCCCAGCACATACAATTGACGCGTTCTGGCTGCAGCGCGAAGTTGCCACCATTTTCTCCGATGCGCATACTACACAAGAAAAGGCTGCTCAGGTAATGGAACATCTTGAGTCCGAGGCTTCTCTTAGACAGGTCGAAAATGATTTAATGGAGATTTTCGACTTTGACAATTTCGAACTTGTCACTCTTCTTTGCAAGAATCGATGGAGAATTGTATGGTGCACTCGCTTTGCACATGCAACTGATGCTACCTCTAGAAAGCGCATAACAAAGGAAATGACCGCTGCTGGCCAAGCAGATTTACTGAAAGAACTGCTGGGCTCAGGTGATGAGTTGAAGGCTACTGGAGAAGTTCAAGACGATTCTGTCATGGATGTTGATTCTGCTCAAGCACCAAAGCGTCGTGAACCCAGATTAGTCGATCTTGATTCTTTAGTTTTTGAAGAGGGCAACCACCTTTTATCAACATCCAAGATCAAACTTCCCGAAGGATCATTTAAACGCCAAAAGAAACAATACGAAGAAATTCACGTTCCTCCCCCCAAGCCAAAAATTGATCCTAATGAGAAACTTGTGAAAATCGCTGACATGCCTGACTGGACACGCGTTGCTTTTCCTGATTCTGATAGCTTGAATCGTGTTCAGAGCAAATTATATCCCGTTGCTTTTGGTGAAGATGAAAACTTATTACTCTGCGCTCCTACTGGTGCTGGAAAGACTAATGTCGCTATGTTGGCTATTTTGCATACGATCTCTCAGTTTCGTGATCCAGATACTGGTAAAATTGCACTTGGTGATTTCAAAATTGTTTACATTGCTCCATTGAAAGCTTTAGTGCAAGAACAAGTACGAGAGTTTGGACGTAAACTTGAACCTTTTGGAATTCGTGTTGATGAATTGACCGGTGATAGTCAACTTACCAAAGAACAGATTGCCGAGACGCAAATGATAGTGACTACTCCTGAGAAATGGGATATCGTCACGCGAAAAGCTACAGATATGAGTTATACCAACTTAGTACGATTGATCATTGTTGATGAAATTCATTTACTCCATGATGAACGTGGTCCTGTGATTGAAAGTATTGTTGCAAGAACTTTACGCCGTATGGAAAGTAGTTTGGCTGAGCCTGTCCGATTAGTCGGATTATCTGCAACATTGCCCAATTACAATGATGTCGCTACTTTTCTGCGAGTCGATCCAGCAAAGGGAGTTTTCTTTTTTGATTCCTCATTTAGACCTTGCCCACTTGGTCAGCAATTTGTTGGAATTACTGAAAAGAAAGCGATTAAACGCTACCAAGCTATGAATGATGCTTGTTATGATAAAGTTATTGAAAATGCAGGAAAGTATCAGATGATTATTTTCGTGCATTCACGAAAGGAGTGTGCAAAGACAGCTCGATTCATTCGTGATAAGGCAATTGAACTTGAGACTATTACAAGCATTTTAAAAACTGATGCTGCATCTCATGAAGTCTTGAAGCAAGAGAGTGAAAAGACTAAAGATAAAGAAATGAGAGATGTATTACAATACGGCTTTGGCATTCATCACGCCGGTCTTGATCGTGAAGATCGTAAACGCGCCGAAGATCTATTTGCAAGTGGATATATCCAGGTTTTGGTGTCGACCGCAACTCTTGCTTGGGGTGTTAACTTACCTGCTCATACAGTTATTATCAAAGGTACTCAAATTTACTCTCCTGAGAAGGGCAAATGGGTTGAACTCTCCCCTCAAGATGTACTACAAATGCTTGGACGTGCAGGAAGACCTAGATATGATACATCCGGAGAAGGCATCATTATTACTGCGCACTCGGAACTGCAGTATTATTTGTCACTTATGAATCAACAACTACCTATCGAGAGTCAATTTATGTCTAAACTGGCCGATAATTTGAATGCGGAGATTGTATTAGGAACGATTAGAACGATTGATGAGGCGGTGAAATGGTTGGGATATACTTATTTATACGTGCGAATGTTGAGATCACCGGCTTTATATCACGTTGGAGCAGATTATGCGGATGATGATGCTTTGGTGCAGAAAAGACTTGATCTGGCCCATTCTGCATCTG
The DNA here is from genome assembly GCA_030556335.1 of Myxozyma vanderwaltii. NCBI lineage: Eukaryota > Fungi > Ascomycota > Lipomycetes > Lipomycetales > Lipomycetaceae > Myxozyma > Myxozyma vanderwaltii. Next base: position 64,824 of record JAKTPV010000023.1, read on the forward strand.
TGGTATTGGAAAGAAATAATCTTGTTCGATATGACCGGAATTCCGGAAAATTATTACCTACCGAACTTGGAAGAATTGCTTCACATTATTATATCTCGCATACTTCGATGGGTACATATAATCAATATTTGAAGCCGATTTTGACGCCTATTGAACTATTTAGAATTTTTTCATTGTCTGAAGAGTTTAAGTTTATTCCTGTACGACAAGAAGAAAAACTTGAGCTCGCGAAGTTATTGGAGCGTGTGCCGATCCCGATTAAAGAAACAGTCGAAGAACCTTCCGCTAAAATCAACGTTCTGTTACAGGCATATATCTCGAGATTAAAGCTTGAAGGATTTGCTTTAATGGCGGATATGGTGTATGTTACGCAATCAGCTGGACGTTTACTTCGAGCTATTTTTGAAATCTGTTTGAAGAGAGGCTGGTCTCAGGTTGCTAAAGCAGCACTTGATGTTTGCAAAATGGTTGAGCACAGAATGTGGCTTAGTAGCTCACCATTCCGACAATTTCCTTCTTGCCCGCCTGAGGTAATTAGAAAGACTGAAGCATCTCAAATGCCTTGGGCGAAGTACTTCGAACTTACTGATCCTGGTGAAGTTGGACAGGCAATCAAGGTTGAAAGGTATGGACGACTAGCATTTAATTTGTTGAAGAACTTCCCACGAGTTGAGATGCAAGCACATGTTCAGCCGATTACGCGTTCTCTTTTACGAGTTGAGTTGTCAATCACTCCAATTTTTGAATGGGATCCTACTGTTCATGGAAATGCTGAATCCTTCTGGGTTATAGCTGAAGATTGTGATGGAGAGAATATTCTTTATCATGACCTTTTCGTTGTACGAAGACAGTATGCGCATGAGGAACATATTGTTGAGTTTACTATTCCAATCGCAGAGCCTGTTCCCCCTAATTATTTCATTTCAGTAATTTCAGATCGCTGGTTACACTCAGAGACGAAACTTGCAGTTTCTTTCCGTCATTTGATTTTACCTGAAAGATTCCCCCCGCATACTCAACTTCTTGATTTGCAACCTCAGCCAGTATCTGCACTCAAGGATCCTGAGTTTATTGACTTGTATCCCCGTTTCGAATCATTCAATAAGATACAAACTCAAGTCTTTAATACCTTGTTCAATACGGATGACAATGTTTTTATTGGTGCAGCAAGCGGTAGCGGTAAGACTGTCTGTGCCGAATTCGCTCTTTTACATCATTGGAGCAAATCAGAAAATCCAGGTCGTGCAGTATATATTGCGCCATTCCAAGAGTTAATAGATGAGAGATATGAAGATTGGGTAGCTCGATTTTCCAATATTGGAAAGGGAAAGCAAATTGGTAAATTTACTGGAGAATTAACTGCTGATTTGAAAATTCTGGAAAGATCTCATTTAGTACTTGCTACTCCAGTACAATGGGATATGGTGTCTAGACGATGGCAACAACGAAAGAATGTTCAAAGTGTACGACTATTCATCGCGGATGACTTACATATGCTTGGTGGACACAATGGATCGTCTTATGAAATCGTGGTTTCGCGAATGCGATACGTGGCTGCACAGACTGAAAATCCACTTCGTGTTATCGGTCTTTCAGTCTGCTTATCTAATGGTCGAGATTTAGGTGAATGGATAGGTGCGACTTCTCATAGTATTTATAACTTTTCACCAAAAGATCGACCTACACCGTTTGAGATCCATTTACAAGGATTTTCAATTACACATTTCCCATCGTTGATGATTGCGATGGCGAAGCCGACCTATCTCGCTATTGAACAAATGAGCAGAAACCAACCGTCGATTGTGTTTGTATATAGCAGACAGCAGTGCATTGATACTACACTTGAATTATTAAAGTTCTGCGAAGCTGATGACGAAGAAGACAAATACCGCAAAGCACCGTTAGAGGATCTTGAACCCCATTTACAAAATATTCGGGAACCGAATCTTCGCGAAACTCTCTCTCATGGAATTGGATATTGCTATGATTCTATGCATGCCACTGATAAAATTATTGTTGAGAAATTATTTGAAGCCGGTGCTATTCAAGTTCTAGTTGCTGCTAGAGATGTCGCTTGGTCTCTTACTGTTCGATCGTTCCTTGTGATAGTTATGGGAACACAAGTTTACGAAGGCCGCGAGCATCGTTATGTCGATTATCCTGTTAGTGATATTCTCACGATGATTGGACATGCTTGCCGACCTGGGATCGATAGCTTAGGAAAGACTGTTATCATGACACCTTCATCTAAACGCGAATATTACAAGAAATTCCTTAATGAAGCACTCCCTATTGAATCTCATTTAAATTTGTTTTTACATGATGCTTTTGTTACTGAGATTAGTACGAAGGTTATTACTTCGCAACAAGATGCGGTCGACTGGCTGACATTTTCATATTTTTATCGAAGATTATTGGCGAATCCTAGTTTTTATGGTGTGTTGGATGTTTCACATCAAGGACTCAGTGAGTATTTGTCTGATTTGGTTGAATCTACATTAAAGGATCTTGAGGAAGCCAAGATGATTGAAATTGATGAAGATGAAGACGAAATATCCCCATTGAATAACTCTATGATTGGAGCTTATTATAATATTTCATTTATTACTATGCAAGCATTTGCTTTATCGCTTACTTCAAAGACAAAGCTTAAAGGTATTCTTGAGATTGTTACTGCTGCAGTTGAATATGAAATCGTACCTATTCGACGTCATGAAGATTCGATCTTGAAGCGGATTTATGATCGTACACCGATCAAAATGGCGCCTGAAAATCTATCTTATGACTCGCCGCATTTCAAATCGTTTGTTTTACTCCAGGCACACTTTCAACGTATTGGGTTACCGGCTGATTTAGCTGCTGATCAAAAGATTGTACTGTCAAAGATTTTGAATCTGCTTTCAGCCTGCGTTGATGTAATGTCAAGTGATGGCCATTTGAATGCGATGAATGCTATGGATTTGAGTCAGATGGTTGTGCAAGCTGTCTGGGATCGTGATAGTCCTTTGAAACAGATCCCGCACTTTACACGTGCTGTTATTGAGAGATGCAAAGCTGAAGAGTAAGTTTTTTGTGCCATTCAAAAATAACACTCGAACAACACACTAATTTGTTTTAATAGGGTTGAATCCGTTATCGATCTTATGATCCTCGATGATGATAAGCGTAATGGTCTGTTACAAATGAATGATCATGATTTATCTGATGTTGCTAGATTTGCAAACAAGTATCCTAGCGTTGATTTGTCATATGAGGTCGAAGATGCAGATGGAATTGTTGCAGGTGAACCTGCTTATATTACAGTTACTTTGGAGAGAGATGTCGATGAAGAGGATGAGCCTGTAGACTTGACTGTTTACGCTCCATTATATCCATCGCCTAAGCTTGAAAACTGTACGTTTTTCTTTTTTTCTTCCCCTCCCCTCCCCTTCAAACGCGGGATACTAATTTTGACTAATATTTTGCAATTTAGGGTGGCTTGTAATTGGAGAATCGTCATCTAAACAATTACTCGCGATTAAGCGCGTTACGATTCCGAAATCTGTTCAAAAGACAAAACTTGAATTCGTTGTCCCAGTTCCTGGTAAACATAAGCTTACAGTTTGGTGTATGTGTGATTCTTATGTTGATGCTGATAAGGAAGTTGAGTTTGAGCTTGAAGTTGCGGAAGGCGAGGAAGAGGAAGAGGAGGAGGAAGAGGAAGAGGAAGAAGGAAGGGAAGATAGTGCTGCTATGGAAGAGTAATTTATATTGTAAAATTATTAAATGTTTATGAATTTACTGGATTTGAGCTAAATTACTGGGCAGAGATGTATTTAATATATGAATAAAAAATATATTTAGTTAATATATGTAAATTGACTCTGCTTTAGTAAATTATATGAATAGCAGGATGATTACATTGACTCACTAGTCAAGAAAAGTTCCTCCTCAAGAGGTTGGCCCAAACTACTAGAAAACTCAAGCAATTCTTCTTCGACAGTGTTACATGTTGAGTTTATCGTTGTAGTGTCAAGACTTGATGGAACTTCGATTGGATTACTCGTTAATAATATATCATCCTGATCAAATGATAACTTAGTCGAATCACTTGTTAAAATATCAATCTGTGAAGAGAGAATATCATTCCCATTGACTGTTATTAAATGAAGGACTTGATCGATTTCAAGAAATTTTTCCTAATTATCATAAACGCTGTTAATTATTCATTGACAAAATATGACAAAAATGTTATCCATACGATGGAAATCTGCTTAACTAAACGTTTGTTAAGGTGTGAAATTAGCGTATTCCATAACATTTGCATTATCTGAGTTGAATCCGAAATTTCGATAGTTGCGTTTAACCTATTAATCCTTCTGCGAAGAATGTTACATATCGAAGGTGAGATTGCGTCGTTCATGAGTTTGAATCTAGATATTATATTCTTGTTTTATTCTTATTGTTAGTAATGAGATGTAAGATAAAAAGAATGTTATGATACATCGGCATAATTAGGACAAAATAAAACAGGAAGAGATTCAGCTAATGAGTCTGTAATTAAAGTCCGAAATGCTTTATCAATTAATTTTAAAATCTCGTTTAATATTTCTGAAAATGAAGTTATGTGATTTATAACCTCGTCATCGTGGTCATCGTGAATATCTTGCCAGGAAAAATGAAAGGAAATGAGAAGTGACTGGATATGTGTTAATGGTAGGTAAGTCTTTGATGAACTGAGATGCTGGTTCAAATCAAGCGATCGAGGATCAAATGTAGCTTTAGGTGATACGTTAAATATGCACGGATTGAGATATTCGACAGTTATAATCAAGGACCTACTTGTGATATCGTAACATTTACCAGCTTCTAACACGCCAGAGTCGTCTTTGGATGTTTGCACTGTAGCTGGATGAATACCTACTTGACTCCAAAACTGCGTGCCAAATAGCTGAATCAGTTATTTTATCCATAGTAATGAAGTTTAGTAATAAATACTTTGGATTTGAATATGCATTGCGCCAGAGTCAATATGAAACTCATGCTACCAAAGAGTATATCTTCATCAGAAGTGACTTCGACTTTAAACTATCCCAAACCGTCAATCAAACACAGCCAAAGACACTTCTTAACAATGATAAACGCACCTGAGTGTCATTGATCAGTAAAATCGTAAATCGTTTCAATATTTCTGCGTGCGTAATCTCTCTCGACGACTCTGGCATATCAATAACACACGTGAAATCAGTACTCAACACAAGTCTCCGCGGCTTTCCAGAACCAATTGAAAGAAAAGATATAATTTCAAATGGGTTTCTCAATCCAACCAAGAACACACAACTCATAAGCACAAATTAAACTGCACCTTCGCGAACAAAAGAGATGAGAAAGTACGCGCACGCGTGTGTACGTGTGTGCTAATAATTCACTATAAATTTAAATATCACGTGATCACGCGCAACTGGGACTTTTTTTTTTTTTCGTGGGCGCCTTTCTTTGGCTTTGACCATCGCGGATTTGCTTCATAAACCATTCTTATTTTTTTTTTATCCGTGCATTCTCACTCGTTTTGTCTTTTGTTTTTGTTCTCTGTCTTTTGCTGGTTTGTAAAAGAGCGGGAAGGACGTTAAAGGTGTGTTGTATCGCATTTGAATAACATGTTCAGGGTGTAAAGTTAGTATGGTTTTATACTAATTGAGCCTTGGTTTGGAATATAGATCTTATTTAATCCAGGCGGAGAAATTAGCTGAAGATCTTTGGTGACCTTTTGACTCTTTTAAAGGCAGAGAATTGAGAAAGAACGAAGACTGTCTGATTGGAATTGCAATATGGCTCCAGCTCAGTCGACGAGTAATGGCAAGGCCGCGAGTGCAAAGCCCATAGACGAGGAGCTGGAACGCGTGATCAGTCAGATTAAAGAGAGTAAGAAGACTGATGATCCGTCTGTCACTGAAAAGTGTTTGCAAGAGAGTATATCGTAAGTTTTTATACTGTAGATTTATCGTAGCTCTGTGTCGAGTATATTCGTATAGTCGTCGCGTAATGCTCTTGTACATGCGCATTGCTAACTAAGGATCCAAATTATTTAGCTATTTGATGAAACTGCCAAAGACTAGTCATTTCTATTGTAACGAATCGAGACGAATTGTAGCTATGAATGTGCTTCAGATATTCGCGTTTGACAACACCCCCGAATTAGAGTGGTTAAAAGCAACTTTGGGAAAACATCTGAAAGATTGCTATTGGTGTGTTAAAGCATATCATAAATCCAAAGCGCCAATGAAAGATGATATGTTGGAGCAAGGGTGAGCGTTTAGTTTTTACTGCGTTACAACAATTCCATAAGTGCTGAGTGCTGACCTTTGTGAATCATAGTATTGACGAATTGGATGTGGAAAACTTCATGAAAGTAGTTGAAGAATGGGATATTTCACGCGTAACATCAACTCTTCAACCATCAGCATCAAAATGCAAAGCTATTTTATCAGAAAATCCCAAGAAGGCAATTGATAGCGGTTCAATATCAGAGAGTTTCAACGCACTATATGAATGTCTTTACGCACCTCACTTTATACTCGCATCTGATGATCTTGGAGCAGCTTTTCGTACTTTGTTCCTTGGAGTTCAAACTGGCGGAAGATTTCTTCGACTTTCAAAAGAAATCGTACCTGCTATGATTTCTTTTTTGTTCATGTATAGTGATCCTGAACTTATCAAATGGGCCGAAAAATCCCTTCATATATTATCTAAAAAGGTCTCTGAGGTCGAGTTCGATACTTGTGTTCAGCGTGCATATCATGAAAGTGTTAAAAAATACATGGAGAGTGACAATTTATCTACTATCATGATTACTAAGTTCTGGAGAGCAATGCATAACGTATTAGCATGTTTAAGTAAGCCTGTTATTTTGCATCATTGCTGCGGATCAAATGCAGTCATTAATGGTCCATCTGGAGACAGCATTGTAAAATTAGCTTGGAGAGATATTCAAGCATCTCCTGATAGCTTACCTACCATGCTTCATGTTTTCAAAGCCTTTTTCATTAATTTAAAGGCGGATTTATGGCCAGTTTCGTCGCCATTTATTCCAAGTTCGTTTACAGATGTTGTATTTGGTGATGCTTGCAGTGCTGTCTTCGAAAAGGCGCTAAAGGACTCTGCGCAACAAGTACCTAAAGTGGATGCTTTACTATCATGGGCATTTCCATATATTAAATCAGTATCAGGTTCAAATAAACTTAAAAGTAGTGAGTTTATAACAAACGTTTTTCTGTCAAAGTACCAAGAACCTATCAGATTAGGAACGTATAATACACAGCTTCGAGCAAGACTTGTTACGATTGGTTATTTGATTTTGAAGGATCTTTTAGATTTTGGCGATTCTGATCCTCATAGTATATTTCGATCAAGTTCACAGTCTGTTGATAAAATCATGCGACGGGAAAGTAGAAAGATTGCCGAAATTCATGCTACAATTTTTGTTGATTATTCTTGCTCGAGTGAAATTGACGACGACTTAAAGAAGCTTGCTTTGGATGTTGTCGTTGCTTGCGTATCGGCTGATTGTATGTCTATTACTGAAGAAAGTGAGAGTATGACAACGGAAATATTAGCAGCTGCTAGTATGAGGCAAAAAGAAATCACACAATCAGTAATTGAAGCAGCAGAGAACGAAGCAGCATTAGCTGAAGCTCATGAGCCAGCTACATTTTATTTTGGAAATAAATTCTGGGGACTTTTACAACGACGGTTGCCTGAAGATGATACCGACTTTGCTAAAAGGATTATCCAACATATCGGAAGAACTAGGATATGTCTTGCTGAAACTATCGATAGTATTCGAATTTGTAATGAAGCTGCACAGGGAAAGTCTTCATCTACTATGCTTGTTCAATTAATCGCTTTAAAGATTCAAAAATTTCAAAAATTAAGTGAAATGATTGATAAAAGTTTATACACTGTTTCTAATATTTTACAACATATAAGCGATTTCAGTGCGATGAAACTTCAAAAGAATGTTTTGACTGATAATGTATGCATCGAAGTTTTGTTATCATGTTCCCTTTCTTCACATGCAGGATTATCCCGAACTAGTCTTGAGATTGTGAAACAAGCATATGATTCATCTGGTAGAATGGAATCTTTACGAAGTTTATTTTTTTCAAATCCAAATCTTGTTTTGAGCGCATATGTAAATACGATGAAGAATACTGGATCGATAACGATATTAACGGGAGTAGGACCTATCCCCAAACTAGTACGAACGACGATGGATATTGCATCTTTATTGTTTGATTCCAGAGATGGATATATTGCAATGAATGGCAGCGTCATTAAAGACTCTGAAGTGCGAATTGCTACGAGAACTTTTTGGGATGCAACTTGGAGAGCACTTTCGTTTATTTTTAAAAGAACTCTAACATGGTCACGGGTTTATCCTAAAGATATGATGGTTGATTACATGCGAGATATCCTAGAGTTAAGTTCTCAACTATTTGATAATCTTCAACTTTTAGAGCAAGCATTATCAGTCACATTAAACGATAAAGATGAAGTCGTAATTGACCTTGAAACGATCTCACCAAGCAAACCAACATCTACAAGTCTTGATTTAATGAAGACCCTAATGGATCCTTTAAGAGAAATGTCACCTTGGCTTCGATTATCTGATTCGGCTTTATTACAGATGTGTGTTCGATTAGTCTGTGGATTTCTAAATCGAATGTCAGTTGCAAAAATGGATGTCTCGAATGACATATTAAAAAAACTAGATAAACTATCTCATCAGACTGAAACTCATTATAATAATTTAACGGATGGACAATGCTATGATATCGTTCTAGCAATTAGTCAATTTGACTATCAGTTACTTTACGATCGCAATGAAAGTTCAGAAAGCGAATCCCCTGCTATTGAAGTCAAAAGTGAAGCCAAGGATGTGATCAAGAAAGAAAATGATGCAAAACCAACGTCAAAGGGACGAGATAAAGGCCTTGATGGATGGCTTGAAAAAGCCTCTTTACCAAGTGATTCTTCTTCAACCCCTGCACAAATAGCTGAAAAAGCAAGAAGAAAGCAAGCATTAGACGCCGCATTTAAACAAGCACAATCCGAAGAAGCAAAAGCTGAAGCCATAGCAAAAGCAAGCAGATTAAACACCGTCCGTCAGAATCTAGCGCTGCAACGACAAAAATTGTCCGCTTCCTCGAAAATTGATGCTGAACCTATTCATCCTCCACGACCAGCTGGATTTAGAGTCACCGAAACAGCTGGAGCTGCGCCGTTATCTCAACGAGCGGGAGGAGCCTCGAAACCGGCTTTACCTTCTGTGGGATCTGATAGTTCGGACGAAGATAGTGATGAAGATATTGATTCGCTTTTTACTCTTGCTAAGCATAGTAGACCAGCAGTTAATCGGAATACTTCCTCTGCTATAGCACCCATTCCATTACGCGTTGCGTCGTCTATGGCCGGAATTCGGAGATCTCATGGACCGCCCCCGATAACAGAAAAGGAGCGCGCAGAGAGAAACATGAGAGCTCGTCTTCGAGTTAATATGAACGCACTTTATCATCGCATACTTCGCTGGGATTACCATAGTGAAAGTGATTTGCCATCTGATGGGGCAGGAGGAGATTTAACCAAGTATAAAGCAATTCCAAATAAGTTTACCTCAGCAAGTGAGTATAAAGCAGTTTTTGAACCATTACTTATGCTCGAAGCCGTTCAAAGTATTGTTAAGTCAAAGATTGAAAAATATGATAAGCCATTTCGGTTAACAATCAATAACCGAGCTTCTTGTGATGACTATATTGAGCTTTATGCATCTGTTGAATCGAAACTTTTACCTACGATTAAAATTAGTGAAATGGATGTCATTGTAATCACATTTATCCCTGAAGAACAGAATTTACACTTGGGTCAGGGTGTCAAGGGAATTGCAGCGAAATGGCCGGATGCAAAATTCATGAACTGCATGGCGAAAATAAAAGAAATCAAAAGATCAAGCGGGGACTTATCAGACTTGATTTTAAGATGTCTGCCTACTCCTGAAATTGCAAGAAATTTATTACCGAAAGCGGAATTAAACGGTTTAAGAGTTATGAGGTGTGTTTTCCTGTTGTTAATATTGAGAAAACTGAACTAACGGCAGTAGTATGACGACAATTGAAAGAGAATATAGTTCGTTACAAGGATTGCCGTATTACGATTTATGTGATCAGATATTACAAGCGCGACCTGCTAACATGGTGCGAGCGGACGCAGCAAAGATTAGAAGAGCGCAAAAGATTTATAACGTCAATGCACCACAAGCTGGTGCTATTATCGGTGCTATGGAGAGTTCTGGGTTTACTCTGATTCAAGGGTATGTATGCTTCTCACAATTATCTGGTGAGAACATGGCTAATAGAAGTAGACCTCCGGGAACAGGTAAAACAAAGACTATCTTGGGAATTATAGGAGCTACGCTATCTACAACTAAATCACGAGGTGTCCCAATTCAAATTCCCGGGCAAAAAGCCCAAGCTACAAAAGAGTCGCCAACAGTTGAACAGAAGCGCATATTGGTTTGCGCACCCAGTAATGCAGCAGTTGATGAAGTTGTTCTTCGATTAAAAGGAGGAATTAGAAACTCATCAGGAGATTTTTTTATTCCAAAGATTGTACGGCTTGGTCGTAGTGATGTCGCTAATCCTGCTGTTCGAGATCTTACGCTGGAAGAACTTGTTGACGCAGAAGTAGCTCGATTTGAAGAAGAAAATAACAAAAAGAAAGGATTGAGCAGTGATAAGTCAAAGGGATTAAGAGAGGAGCTTAATGCTGTTTTAGCTGAACGATCTGAACTTGACGCGAAGATTGACGCAGAAGAAGATCCTTCCGAACGCGCGAGATTGCGCGAAAGAAGAGACCTTTTACACGCAAAGAAATCAGCATTAGGACAAAAGCTTGACGAGGAAAGAGATCGTCATGCGGTAGCTGCCCGAACAAGTGATATTGAACGACGAAGTATTCAAGCTAGATTAGTCAGTACCGCTGAGATTTTATGCGCTACGTTATCTGGAGCAGGACATGAATTAATGGCGTCTTTAGCGCTGTCTTTTGAAACGGTTATCATTGATGAAGCCGCGCAATGCGTGGAGCTGTCTGCTTTGATTCCTCTAAAATATGGATGTACAAGATGTGCCATGGTAGGAGATCCCAATCAACTTCCACCTACGGTATTGTCACAAACTGCATCAAAGTATCAATATGAGCAGAGTCTGTTCGTTAGAATGCAACAGAACTACCCGTCATCAGTTCATTTATTGAGTATCCAGTATCGAATGCATCCCGCAATTTCAAGTTTTCCTAGTGCGCAGTTTTATCAATCTAGGCTCATTGACGGCGATGGAATGGCCGAGAGAACAGCAGCTCCATGGCATTCCGGTGTGGAAAAATTTAGCCCGTATAGATTTTTTGACGTTGATTCACGCGAACAGATTTCAAAGACGCATTCTTATTCTAACAAAGCGGAAGCTGATTGCGCGGTGACTTTATATCAACAACTTTGCGATAGTTTTCCTCAAGTGGATTTCGAGGGAAGAGTGGGGATTGTTACACCTTACAAAGAGCAGTTAAGAACACTGAAAGATACGTTTCGAAGCGCACTTGGGCAAGCAGGAATGCAGGGCCTCGATTTCAACACTATTGATGGGTTTCAGGGACAGGAAAAGGATATTATTATCTTATCCTGTGTACGAGCGCAACCCGCCAACTCTGGTCGCGGAGTCGGTTTCATTGCAGATATTCGCCGCATGAACGTCGCGTTGACGAGAGCAAAATCTTCTTTGTGGATTATTGGAAATGTGAATAGTTTAATGGTTAGCGACGTTTGGAGGAACTTGATTGAAGACGCGAAGAGCCGAGGACTTGTGACGTCGTTGGGAGGCAAACGCGTTATTCCGCAGAAGCGCGGACGAGAAACCGAGTCAGCAGCGTCCAACAAAAGACGAGGCTGACAGATTGATTGATTACTTCTACATTTGTGTTTTTCTCAGGCGGGGCCAGTTCGATAGAATGAATTTGGTATTTATTACAAGCATAGTATTACCTAAATAGGACATTCCCCGAGACCCGCCGCCCCACGCCGGGCTATGCGAGCACGCCATCGCTCGTGCAAGCTGAGCTACGCGGCATAAGTTAGGGCTGTAAATATAACACCATCTGCGCAGTTATGCATTTATAAGCATATGCTATAAACACATTACATTTAAGCCATAATCGCGACGAACCAAGGCTGACGTCGGGCAAAGGAGGACTCGACGATCCGCACCAACCATCTTCGCGTATCTTTTTCGTCCGTTTGAGCATTGTTTTTGTGTTGTAATATATTTCAATTCAATCAACTCAATTCACGCAGCTGTATTCTCCGAGCAAAACCGAAATGTCGTACTCAAGTCATCGCGGCATCAATGTTTCGCAATATATCGCGAATTTGAATGCCGTGGAGCCAGTTGAATTTTCAGCAAGTGAGAAAGCTGACGATCTTTCGCTTTTCACAAACACACACTTCTTTGATTTCGATATGGGAAGAGCCACTGATGCTGGTGTTGAGGTGGAAGAGCAGCAGCGTCTGCCTTTTGACCAGGGTGGAAATGGACAGAGAAGGAATGCAAAGATTCAGCAGGTGGATGTTAAACCCAAGCTGCAGCAGCAAGAAGAGCAGCAGCCATTTGACATTCTTGCTGCTGATTATCTCTCTTTCCACCAACTTCCTCCTACTGAAGAGAATCCCGGTGTTCAGAGCCTGTATACGCCTCTGCTCAGCGACACCGCCGCCCCTAGTCCAACTACACACGCAACGCCTTCGTCCTTCGCTGGTTCACCATCCGAGAAACGGCCTGCGTCGGCCATGGAGGGCGGTTCTTTCCGCGTAGCAGCTGAAGAAGACAAGCGACGGCGAAACACCGCCGCCTCCGCGCGCTTCCGCATCAAGAAGAAACAGCGAGAACAACAAATGGAGCGAGCGGCAAAGGATCTACAAGACAAAGTACAGCAATTGGAGACCAAAGTGATGCAACTTGAAATGGAAAACAAATGGTTGAAAAATCTTGTTGTGGAAAAGAATGAAGCCAAAGCCGTCTCTCAGATCTTGAATACCAGACCTCAAGATGGCTCTTCAGAAGTTTCCACTGAGCAAGTATCATAGTCTTTTTTGCTGACATTTGAAGAATAAAAGATAGTTCAAAGAAAAAAAAAGTTATTTTAATTATGATTGCCTAATTCACGTCTCTTTTGTATCTGCTCTATTACATTTTTATTTGTTTTGTTTTGTTTTTGCTTGTTTAAAGTGGAGTTCTTTGTCGATTTTTGTCGAAATTTTCTATATCTTTCAAAAGCTTTTATTTATCTCAATAATTTTTATTTTTATATTTTGGTTGTACCTCTTTTCATCTTGAAAACGATCTTGCAGATTCTAGTAAGATTGTGATTTTTCTATATACATATTTATACCTTTTGAAATCGAATAACAGAATATTTAATACTATTAATACAGTTGAAAAGTTTTATGGATGTTGAAAGTGTGACTGTGTTTCCGTAAGAGTATATTTTACATTTACTTGATGGTTCTCGTGAATTACAAGTATTGTTATATATAAAAAAACATTCCTTATTCAAATCTACTGCATATTACAAAGATAAACTAATCAAGAAACAAATGAAATGTCCTACAAGTGAATATAAAAGTATTCTTACAATTTGTATAAATGTGTCCGACAGCTCACATCCAGAATTTGCCTCCACGTGCTTAAATCATGTGACTAAGTATAATTAAGTATAACGTTTAGTGCATAAGAAGCGGAGGCATGGAATTTTAGAGATCACGGAATATTCTTATGAAAACAAGCTGGACAAGAAAATCGATCTTACTCGGATTTGTCCATTTTGTGTTTGTAATTGCGGTTGTTTGGACAATTAAAGAGGAAATATAATTCAAGGGTTTTCAATTGATTAAATAAGAACGGAAAATAAAAAGAGAGAGAGTAGATTATATACTGAAATATTCTCGATTGGATTCTCACTTCAATCACATACCTTTTTTCTTTTATATAATATTAATCCTGATCATTGTCAATAATCACAATGTCCTCACTTGATCCTGCTCGTGCTAATAAGGTCGATATATCGGTATGTGTTTTGATAAGTTGAAATTGAGTGAAAGGGGAGCTAATTGGTAATAGTCTCTTACACCTGAGGAACAGAGAATCTTGAACATGTACGGTCGACTTCCGTCTAGTCATGATATTATTCAAAAGAAGCTGAACGTAAGCTTTCACACTGGTTATTTGTTTTTATTTATCAAACGAAAAGAAAGCTAATGATCGGATAGGACCGAAAATACTTTGATTCAGGCGACTACGCACTTTCAAAAGCTGGTCGAGCAGCATCGGCAGGAGTTACAAGTATTGGTTCTCAGCATCCCGTTCCAGAGAATATCCCCCATTCACATTCAAATTCTTTCTCAGGACCTTCCGGTGGACAAATTGGAAGTGGTGGAGCATCACCTAATGGACAGAATCAATCACCTGTTAAAGAGAGTAATTTAGTATATGAAACTGATGCTGATCAGCAAGTTTGATGTTATAATATTTTGTTCTTGTTAGACCTTCTTTATTACTTTATTACTTTATCGCTCTTTTTTAGTACTTTTTTGTTTGTCTGTTTGTTTAACAGTAAGTACTTGACACTAGTTTTGTACTAGTTTTATCAATATTCTCTCTGTTCTTTATTTACTTGTCTGCTCTAAATTGGAGCTTGCTCTTTTTATGCAATATTTCGGCGTCGGGTAGCACGGTCCTAGTTTGTATACTTCATTTGTTGTTTATTTGTTTCTATTTGTTTATTTACAATTACTGTAATGAGTAAATTTAAATATACTTCTATTTTACTAAAGTAGTAATCACCCTTAGTTAGCACGTGCCATACCCTATGTTGCTAAACCCCGGACTCAATGTTGATTTGAGTTACACGTTATATATTGTATGAATTAACTTGATTGATATAACAATGAAGACTTCTACTTACATTGAAGAACATGACGCAAATGGGAATTTCTCTAAAGCCTTTTATGACAGCGAAGTGACGGCCAACGCGAGCAGTTTGACAGAAAAGCAATCAGAACTGCCAATATCTTCAATGAATCAAATTCTCGAAATATCTGCTAATGATAAAAAGACATTTGACTACGGAAACAAAACAATATATTCTAGAAGAATAAGATTATTGCACTTCTTAATCAGTGTTTTTTTGCCTACTGGATATCCTGAGAGTGTCACGTCTGACTATATCAAGTATGTCCCATCGATCACTGCTACGGAGAACAAGGGCTAACAATTGCACAGTTATCAAATATATGATTCAATTCAGGCATTCGCTAGTACTATTGCTGGGCTAATTGGAAATCGAGCAGTTTTAACAGGTATACAGCACCATCTTCAGTGATCAATATAAACTAACAACAAGCAGCTGTCGGAGTTGGAGATAAAACAGCAACAAGTACGTCCGCGTTGTTCATAACCGGACTTCAAGAGACATTAGGACGATTAGCTACGATCTCATTTGCGTGGAAATTCGGATCAACGCTTGAGCAAGAATGTAAAAAATATAGATTTGTAGCGGATATAGTATACAACGCTGGAGTAGTTTGCGATGTTTGTGCACCGCATTTCGCGACTTCTAAAAGCGTCAAAATATTCTTTCTATGTTGCTCTGGAATGTTGAAGGCTGTTTGTGGAGTTATGGCAAATGGATCTAGAGCAGCTTTGACACAGCATTTCACGGATTCGGAGAGGGGTAGTATTTCAGATGGTGAGTATATTCTTGTTCTAATTTGCATTAGCGTTTTTATACTGATTTCATAGTATCTGCAAAGGATGCCTCACAAGAGACTGTTATTTCGCTGATGGGAATGCTGGTTAGTCAACACTTAATATTGCAAACAAATGAGCAATGGCTAACGGAAATAGGTCGGAGCTATCGTAGTTCCGTTTTTGAATACAGACGGAGAGATTTGGACGGCGCTGTTGCTTTTGATCACGACTCATTTAACTACAAACTACTTGGCTGTGTCGTCTGTGGTCATGGACACATTGAATCGACAACGGGCTAATATTGTATTTTCATACTTGATGGAAGAGACGCCCCTGATGGAGGCAGAGATAGAGGCAGCAGCTGAGGTTGTTCTTCCGTCAAGAATTCTGTCTCCCACAGAGGTGTTTCGACAGGAGAGAGTGCTGGAGGCAGATGGCGTGTTGCAGTGGGGAAGCGGTGGTCCAGTTATTGGATACGCGTCGATTGGCAGCTTTTCCGCAGTTCGAAAACTGCTTCCTCGGGATATGAGTGTGAATGAACTACTGCAGCTGTTTGACCACGGACGAGCAGGATATGTGCTATGGTTCGAACGTCATCGCGTACGGGGACGCACAGGAGGATCGGTGATTGTGCGAGGAGCTCTGATAGAGCAGGATGGTGAGAACGGCGCAAAAGAGAGCGAACTGCGGGCCTGGGTGCACGCGCTGTATCTTGCGCGACGCGTCCGCTCCCATTCTCGCTCATCCTCTGCACGGGCCCACGTTGCGCACACCCTGGCCGTAGTCAGCAACCTCTTTTCCAGTGGCCAGGTCGTCGAGGGCCTTTGTCGCCGCGGATGGGATCTTTCTCGAGGCCGAACTATGGTAGTGAGCGGTAGCGCACCCAGGATAGTGATTCACGTGACCGGGGAACAACATTGATGCGGGTGGCGGGCCGAAAGTGGGCTGGCGTGGGGCGGGATTAATCCGACGAGTTTCACTTCTCCCTTCTCTTGACATTTTGTTGCCAGTATCGTTCGCAGAGCAGATGCCGCTAAACCGCAGCAAAAGCACGTTCGACGGCGAGTTTTCGCAGAAAAGGTCTTTCCAGGCCGCGGAGATCTCGTCGTCGTCGTCGTCGGCAGCTTCTTCGCCAGCAGGTTCTGAGCCTGGAAGTCCAATTTATGCCGCGGAAGCGTTCCTGTTTGCGCCGACCTCTGCACCAACTACAACAGCATGGCCACACGATGCCCCACACACATTTTCATATCACAGCATTAGCAGGGAAAAGAGAGCAAGTGCGTCGAGGAATCTGCCGTCGCTGAACCAGGTTTTGGCCGATGAAAGTCCGGCTCCTTTTTCGCTGACGGAATTCATGGCGTACTTAGCGCAGAATCACTGCCTCGAGACGCTCGAATTCACATTGGACGTTCAGCGATATTGCAGTGTTTACGAGGATGCACTGGCTATGGATAGCATAATATCGCCAGATCACCGCGAGTACGACCACCTTATGTTGTTATGGAACAGAATAGTGGCCTCATACATTCAACCTGAATCACCACGAGAACTCAACTTACCAGCTGCTGTTCGCGACGTTCTTCTTCAAATGCATTCTTCTTCAAGGAACCCTCCTGAGCCTGAATATCTCGCAGATGCTGTATCTGCTGCTAAAGATTTGATGACAGAAAGCGTCTTTATGCGCTTCCTTAACGATGCTCAGCTAAGCAGCAGTCTGCCGGTGCCTTCCATATCTCTAGACGAACTTCCTGCGACACACAGCCATTCACTATGGAAATTTCGTTCATTACATCGACCTAGTTTGACTGTTAGTAGCTCGTCCGGCCCAAGCAGTCTCGCGCATGTGCCTCGAAGTGGGGCGCGTGCGAATGCGCCGAGATTAGCACCTAATCAACTCGTGCACGAGAGTGAAGACGAATCCTGCGCGACATCTAGAAATTCACCAATAACACCTCCTGAATCACCAGAACTAGGAATGATAGATCTGCCTACAGCTTCTAGACTAGGGACGTGGCATAGAATGAGTAAGCGGTTTAAATGGCGAGCTGGCGACTCAGATTAATAATTACTGGCATATTGCAATGTACTATAGATTATATAAACAATTTTTAACCTTAATGACTACTCTTCTAATGAACTAATCTTCCCTGATGACTGTTGATCTTTTGAATTTTTTTCGCCAAAGAAAATAACCATGCATGTCATATCATCTCTATATCTTCGCGAAGTTCCGGGTGGAATACTAAGTAGCATTGCGGTGTGATCTTTATCAGCTCCGCCCAATGCGTTTCTAATAATGTGCGATGAACAATTATTATCTTCGATAACATAAGTTTTTTTAAATTGCTTTGAATCACTTTGCTTGCTCTCGCCTGGTTTAGTACTCAAAGCATCGAATTTCTCCGTGTCGGGGTTAACTTTGATGTCCGCTAAATCAGTAATTGAGGAGAATAAGCCACTTTTCCAACGAGTAGATGTAGAAACGCCCGGGGGTGGAACTCCTTTATGATCAATTTGATACTTTCGTACCCATTCGACGACTAATCGAACGGCATCAGTAGATGAGATTTCGTCCCAGATTCCATCCGTAGCCATGATTAGGAAATCACCAGGTTTGACTGAAGTTGTTGTAATCTCTGGTTTGGATGTGACGTACGGTGGAGTCGCGCTAAGTTGAGGCGCGGGTCTTCCAAAGAATAATTGAGATGCACCGTCAATGACCTGTTTAGGAAGTTTGTATCTTGCATCGCCGAATGCGCGAGTAGGTTCAAGACCGCCGAGTACGCGACCACGCGTGAGGACATCTGATTCATTAGGATGCTCTTGTGTTATTCTTTGTACTTCGCTGATGTTTTTCGCCGTCTGGTCGTATGAAAGTGGCGTTGCAAGCCAATTTCCCTTTGCATCTTTGTGGCCCCAAACTGCTCTTGAATCGCCTGTACAGGCAACTCGAAGTGTAGATGTAGCTGCGTCGTATACGCTTAATAAAGCGCATGATCCGGCTAATGCTGGCATTAGTATTTCTGCTGAAGCTCGTTTATAGGGATTGTCAAGGAGGAACTTGATTGGTTTGTTGATTATATCATCGTCAAGTTTCAGAAATGCTGATTGGATTGTAGAATCAATTTCTTGAGAATAGGTTTGTGCATCAGCGCTGAATGTGGATTTTAATGAAGATGGATTTAGTTTCGATTTGAATTCTCGCACAACATATGGAATTAACATTTCCCGCAGTTTAGCAGATGTATTCCATCCTCTGATGTGAGTTAGTAGTTGATCTCGGCTAAGACTTGAATGTACAGGGTAGTTACATACCCATGACCATCAAATACACCAAAGAAATACCAGTCGTGATTTCCATCTTCAAAGTTGACGCTTACAATCTTTGCAGCGTAGTCATCTTCAATCTGAGGATTGCTCGCAACTTGATTAATATCGAATCTTGAAACGCCCGAATTTCTATCAACCAAAAAGGCTTCTTCATGCTCTCTGATTCTCTCTGTAACTCTCTCGTCGTTTAATGTCGTAGTAGCAGTTGTAGAGAACGAAGCTCGAGGGAATTCAGTTGTGGATCCAACCACAGCTTTGAAATTATCTGGAAGTTTTGAAGCTTCAACTGGTCGCGAGTCGTTCCTTATGAGAGTATTTTTTGAAGAATAAGAGTAATAAGCAGAAGCAGCAGCAGCAGTAACAGCAGCAGTTGCAACGACAAAAGCAGTTGAATTTCGTGATGATTTACTACTATTACTTGTTGGAGATGAATTCGGTGACGACGACGACGACGATGCTCGACGAAATAAAACAGTCGAAGGAAGCCGAGTTCGCGTACATTTCATTAAACCATTAATCATCATCATCTTTGTTTATTTGTTTTTATCCTGTAATTCTTGCTTGATATATAAATAAACTGGGCAAGTCCGAAATTCACGGTCAAAGGCGAAGAAATATAAATTCACGTGACTATGACTTCATATAGAACAAAATCAATTATTATCTCTTTCTTTCTTATAATACTTCTTATTGGTTTAATTGACTGAAGGATAAAGAATAATACAAAGAAATGGCGACAAATATGTTGACTGTTCCGTTACGACGAACTGATCAATTAAACTACTCTTCTGCGCTAAAGTCGTATATTGAACAAAGCTATGATCAACATCCTGATATGTTCAAATCTGATATCAACACTTTAGAAACACTTCGCAATGACATTATTGATTTAACACCTCGAACAAGTAGTTTGGTTGCTCTTAAAAAGTGTGTGTATGTGTTTTGGCTCTTTTCGTGGACATGTCTTTATTGACTTGTTTGTGCAGATACTTTGCTCAACTTACCTTTCTGTCCTCGAAATTCCCCGCTGATTTAATCGCTTTTAAATGGTATTCTACTTTATCTCATGCAACTACTGCAGCAGTTCAGCATTCTGATTTACAATTCGAAAGAGCAAATGTTCTTTATAACATCGCTAGTATGTACACACTTCTCGCTGCTGAAGAAAACCGTACTACTGCCACCGGATTGAAACTTGCTTCACAATATTTCCAAGCCGCCGCTGGTTGTTTCCAGTTTCTCAAAGAAAATGTTATTCCAGAGATTAAATCCTCACCGCCGGAAGACCTTGGACGTCATACGCTTGATGTTTTAATCAATTTATCACTGGCGCAAGCACAGGAATGTTTCTGGCAAAAGGCAGCTCTTGATTCGTTGAAAAACAGTCTAATATCAAGATTGGCATTCCAAGTTTCAGACTTTTATTCAAAGGCATTAGATGCAACACTTAAAACATCTTCAATTAAACGAGAATGGATCTTTCACATTACCAGCAAAAAATACCACTTCCAAGCTGCAGCGCAGTATCGTTCTTCAGCAGATTCGTTAGCTAATGGGAAATACGGTGATGAAATCGCTAGACTTCAAGCTGCTCTTGAAGCTGTCAAATTAGGCCTCGCAAATTCAAAATTCGTTTCTCCTGCTGTCGTCGATGATTTAAAGGGCTTACAAACAAAATTGAAATCAGATTTGCTGCGAGCGGAAAAGGATAATGATATGATTTATTTAGTGATGGTGCCTGCTGTTTCTTCATTACCGCCTATTAAAGGTGCCGTTACTGTCGGCGCGAGTACTCCGATTGAAGTTAAAGATCCTATTACGGCGTTGAAAAATCCATCATTCGGACCTCCGTTGTTTGTTAAATTGGTTCCTTTTGCCGCACATCAGGCTGCTAGTATATACGTTGATAGAAGAGATACACTTGTTAATCATTTGATTACTAGCAAAATTGAAGTTTTAACTGTTCAATTGCATGACGTTTTAACGCGATTGGGACTTCCTGGATCTTTACAAGCACTGGAACGACCGGTTGGTTTACCTCCTTCTTTAGCTGCCCATGTAGCTGAAGTTCGTGCAAGTGGAGGATATAACGCGCTTTTATCAACTATCGAAGATGTTCGAAGTCTTTCTCAAACTACTAGTTCCATGTACGTTGCCGCTGCGGAAACATTGGAAAGCGAGAGAAAAGCAGACGATGACATGAGAATCCGATACGGAACAGATCAATGGCGCCGTCCTACGAGTCGAGAAGTCGGATCTGATCAGTATAATACGTTAACAGCGCTCGGACAACTTTTAAAATCCGCTTCAGAAAGCGATGAAACGTTACGCTCAACATTTCGCGAGAATGAGAATATATTTAAACTACTCTCGGAAGAGCTTTCAGTTATAGAAAAATATGTGCCGAGTGGGGGAAGTAACTCAGAACTTAACCCTGAACTTGAGAAACGATTGAATGAGATGCGAGAAAAAATGAACCAGATTTCAAGACTTGAATACGCACGACGAAAATTCATTGAGGAAGTTTATGAAAAAGCCAAAAACGATGACGTGACTGAATTAGTTTTATCCGAAACAGCAAAATTCGAGCATTTAGATCCATTAGGGAAAATCGATCCAACAATGTTTGAAAAAGCTTTTACATCGAGATTATCTACGTTATATGATGATGATAAATTACATGTTGAGCAAGAATCTGAAAATCAAGCTGCTCTTATCGTTGATCTTGAACTTGCAAATATGGATTTCACCGCCGCTGTATCGAAATCCCGAGGTTCAGTATCATCAGAACGAGAGGTTGCTTTACAAGCTTTAGAATCCGGATATTTCAAATATCTAGAGTTAATTCGAAATTTAAATGAAGGAAGAAAATTTTATAATGATTTAATAGGTGGTCCATTATCGAAATTACAGGATGAAGTAAACGATTTCGTGTATAGTCGAAATATCGAATTAAGAGATGAACAAGAAGAATTATCAGTGCAATTAAATCGATTGCAAATATCAAGACAGCAATCCCCTTTGCCTGCTCCTAGAGCTCAGGGATTACCTTCAAGTGTACTGAGAAAGCCTGAAAGTGGGAGTAATAGTGGAGTGTGGAATCCTCAGATGGGAATTCAATTTGGAAAGAGGTATTAGTTTAGAATATATTAAAATGCAAGGTGTTTATTAACATACTGGACAAATGCAAATGAATAAATATACACTTAAAACACCTAAATTCATAGCAACATAGCAAGTAACGACAAACACAGATAAAATCAAATAGCATCTCTTGATTGTACATATTCCATAATACTATTCTTCTCATCTTGAAGTTCAATATCATCACTAATATTTTGATGAAGATTAATATCAGTAACTTTATCACCAAACAAAGTTGCCATTTCTTCTAACGATAAATCCTTTGTTTCAGGAAAATAAAACAAAATTAAAATAAAGAAAAACAAAGACATGCAGATGAAAACTAGATAATACTTCCAACCAATTTTTGAAAATGCAGTACTGGCAGCTTCAAGGTATACAATTGTACTTAAAAACAATCCACATATACTAAACGAAACTCCCTTTGCTCGTAGTTGATTAGGCATGATCTCTGATGAATAAACATACGATGTGACGTCCATGTTTAATCCATAAACAAGGATATGCACAAACAAAAATACAACAGCAGCGATAGAAGCACTGCGATTTCCAGTTCGCTCGTAAATAGATAGCGATACGCATTCACCGACAAGTGCAAGCGCACATCCAGCTAAACCAATCAACATCTGTAACTTTCGACCCAGCTTGTCAATAGTAAGCGCATTTATCGCATTTCCAAAAACAGAAACTGTAATCCAACCGCCTTGGATAATAAGAGCATTAGCAGAGCTAAACCCAAGATCGGCGTATAGCTTAGGTCCATAATTGTTGATCACTAATGTACCAGTGGCTTGTCCAGCAGCTAAAGTGCAGAATCCGATAACCATACGTTTGCGATAATGTGGTAAAGTGAACGCATCTTTCCAGCTAACCGACGACGCACGTTCAAGTTGCCATTGCTGTTCCATTTGCAAAAATTCGAGTTTCGCAGCGCAATGATCAGGATCTGCTTCATCTCTATGGACACGAAGAATGATTGCTTGAGCTTCTTCGGAACGGTCTTGCATTAATAACCATCTAGGAGATTCAGGTAAAAACATGACAAAGAGCCCCAATACAAGAGGGAAAATTGCCTGAATAGCCAATGGAACACGCCATTGCGCGCCACCAGCATCGACGTAAAAGAAACCAACTCCAACCCACGATGAAAGCGTATATCCAACAACAATCATAATACCATGAGTTCCAACCGTGAGTCCTCTAGAATACGGTCTCGAAAGTTCAGATTGATACATAGGAACAGAAGTCAAAAGCTGACCAACACCAAACCCAGTAATAAATCTAACCGCGATGAACATTCCAACGTGAACTGAACCAGCCTGTAATGCACTTCCAATAACACATAAAAGTGAGCCTAAAACAATACATTTCCGTCGTCCTAACTTGTCTGCTAAATAACTAACAGTCAAAGCGCCGAAAAGTCCTCCTGCCTGAAAAAGTCCGTCCATGGCGCCATTAAGCTGTGTAGCATTTGAAGCAGTGTCGAGCTTGAAATACGCGTTAAATGACGGTTGACCGCGAGTAGTTGATATAACAGAAGAAGAGTATCCATATGTCAAAGAACCAAGAGCGACAAAGAACATAAGACAGAGTTCAATAGCTGTAGGCTTAACAGCCTGATGAATGTTTGAGTGAAGCATATTACAACACAACCAACAGCAGAGTAGATTTACAAAATAAAACAGAAAAGAATCATGAACAGAAAGATGTTTTGAGTAGTGGAAAATACAGTAACAAAGATAAAGTCTTTTGAGCAGCGTGGGGAAAATTGTAAATTAAAAAAGTATATTTCAAAACAGGAAATAACAAAATAAACTTTTCCCACGCGTCAGACTTTATTTGTTAATAATTTAAAATCTGGTTCCAGAATTTAATATTTGGGCCGAGTTTTGATGGAAGTGAACAAAATCACGAGAATTCAAGTAAATATAGCAATATCAAATCAGTTCTTTATAAGAGCAATTGAAAATATAATAGTAAATATGCCGAGAAATAATAGAAATAGTTACAGTTATGCAACACTTATCAATGACTGAAAACTACGCCCGTGCTTCAATATTCAATCATCATCTTGTTGAGTCCTGAATGCATAACAATTACGCGTCACGCTTTTTCATTGTTTTATCGCAGTTTCTTTATACTTGTTCTTATCTAATAATTTCTGTCAATTTATAATTCTCAATGCTTAGCTCTTGAAAACAAATATAATATTAACAGTATTTAATGATATTGATACTACGCGTGAGCAGTTCTCAGAACAACGCTGGCTCGTGCATTTCTTAATTTGTTCTTACATAAGCTGATTATATGAGATAAGAAACCAGAGCTTGAATGTTTTATCAGTTCTGAAGAGGTTCCTGCTTTATTGAAGGTGTTGTACAGCGCATTTATTCATTTTGTTGTGGTTTAAAAAGAAATAGAGGCAAAGATGATGAATCCTGGGTTAATTATCGTGTATGGAATTGGCATATTCATGGCTTTTCTTGGAAGAGCTTTTATTCCTCATCCGTCTACGTGGTTCCCGGTTCCAGCTACTCCACAAGATCGATACGTCGATAATTCACTAGCGGTTAACAATGACAACTGTCGCATTCTTCGAGGGGCAGAAGGATGTGAGGACGTTGCTATTGATAAGGTAACTGGGGACGTTTATATGGGATGTGGATCGGTTGATGCTCGAAAATTATTTTATCCGCCGCAAAATCATCATTCTGTTAAAGCGAACTTCAAGAACAAACCAATGATGGATGATGTTATTCTTTTTGATCCTGTGAATGAGAGCTTCAAATACTTGGAATTACGAGGTTACAATGACGGTGATTTCATTCTTCATGGTATAAGTGTTTATTATCCTCCTGCGAAACCTGATACTAGAATCATCTTTTTTGTCAATCATCAACGTGGTGCTTCAATTATTTCGATTTTCAAATACACAGTAGGCACAACCTATCTTCAATTCCTTAAAGATATTCGTGCTCCTCTTATTACCACTCCAAATTCTATTGTAGCTACTTCAGAGACTTCTTTTTACCTTACAAATGATCATAAATATCGCTCTGGAACAATGCGCTACGTTGAGGATAATCTTGGCCCGTTTCTTTGGGCTAATATTATCTATTGCACTTTTGAATATGGAATCACGGGTGCAAAATGTTCAATTAAGCAAACGGGCTTTTCGTATGCAAATGGTTTATTAATTGTTGATGAGGGAAAAAAATTAGTAGTCACAGACACTAGACTTGCGAAACTTTCAGTATTCTCAATTGATCCCGTCACTCACGATCTTGATCTTGAAACTGTAACAATGGTTCATGCTTCCATGGATAACATTTCTGAACTTCCATCTGGTGATATTTTAGTCTCTTCATTCCCCAACGGTACTTCAATATGGCCTAAAATCGAAGCTCCGTTTGATAATGAAGTAGTGTCAGAAAGCATGACATTAATGTTTAAAAAAGATGAGAAATTCACCACGCCACATGTTAAATTCTGGGATGATGGCCATATTATGAGTGTAATGACTTCAGCTTCGTATTCTACAAAGACTCAAAAGTTAATTGGTGGTGGAGTTTGCGCTGAAGGTGTTCTTGTTTGTGATATCCCAAAGAGTGTTTTTGATTTGTAAAATATTAAGAATTTGTTGTTTACGTTGATTAAGTTTTGCTTATTGCGTTATATATTTGTACGATATCATTCAAGCTGTCATATTTCTGTGTGGTTTTTTTTGACTAGATATATTCATTGGTTATTTACGGATTATAGCCACACTTTAGATAATTTTTTTTAATTAATTACCAATATCAAAAGATGAAAAGACTTAGAAAACAACTATCTGTAAAAAAGATTTATCAAAGTTATCTCATAATTCAAATACCGACATTTTAAAGTAACTTAAAAACTGTACAGCTGCTATTTAACTTACAAAAATTATATCTTTACGGTAAAAGTATTTAACATGTCATAGCAATCTATGATATAAAGCTTTTGTATATAGTAAAAGTATCTGCAGTTTCAAAAATCACATTAAATAGCGATCTCCGCCCTCTCCAATACAAACTAATCAATTTCAATTTTTTGTAACTTTTTAAGAAATAAAAAACCTAATTCTTTTTTTGTTTTCAATTAATAGTTTCCATATTTATTATCTATACAAGGATTCACTGTATCACTTTACAATAACAGAAATTGTTACCTAATTATAATATTATCATATACATCAACACATCTGTTTCAATAAACTACCCATTTTTATTCTCTATAGAATTATACACCCACGTATTTACAATTATACATCAGACTTCAATTTTTTTTTCTTCCTGTTACCTTTTCTTTTCATACTCTTTGCTCCAAATTCTGTAAAATATCAAGTCTTCTTTTCATCATATAAAAACTATCCACGAACCCTCCCCTTCCATCTCGCACATATATACATACATACATATATATATGTATCAATTTAAATATAATCTAATGAAAGAAAAAGTGTTTATAACCAAGGATACGTCCACCGTATTTCAAAAATCATCAAAGAAAATTATATCCTCGCATTTTTCTTATATATATATACACCAATATATTTTCTCTAACAGAATTTTCCATTTTCTTCTTCTTTTGTATACAAGTTTTGTCGTATATAACTAGTTTTTTTTTTTCTGTATTATACCTTATCAGTCCACTTTTCATTTACACAGCCATTGTATGATATATTAATATTTCCTCCTTTTTTTCATTTTACCTTTTATTTTATTTACCTTTTTTGAAATATCGCATAATTCATAAACTTCACGACTTTTAGAGAAACCGGGAATTGTAATTTTACTATTCTTTTTTAGTTAAGAAAAAAAAAAACAAGTTGCATTGTTGATAAATTTGGAGTTTCGCTATGCAATATTTACACATCTTACCATAGGATTTTTAAAACACTACGATATAATGATAAACCCTATGATATAACTCCGCGTTTGACGTTTTATCAAATTTATAAAAAGTGATAGAGTACGAGTTTATATCTTGTACTGTTATTACGTACTGTAAAGCCTCCATTCAACGTGCTTGAAAATGTATAATCTTTAATATTACTAGCTTTTATCTTTATCATGATTTATTGCATTTACCGCTTATTTCCAAGCCACACACTAAGATTTTCTTCTCGCAATAAATCTAATTCAGCATACAATTTTCTTTTAAATAGCACCAAATCCCTCTGGTACACGCGACATACCAACTGGTAATCCGCGCTCCAATCTCTTCAAAGTCAGAGCTGCAATTAACGCAGCTCCAACTCCACTTCCGTCTTCAGCAGGCAACAATCTAATGGGGAATTTCTTATAATTAGTTTCTTCCCAGCCGAAAATCTCCTTCAGCGCCTGCGCTCCTCGTTCTTGGAAATTAGGATATTTGTTAAAAACTGAACCATCAGCTCCGCAGTGACACGACGTAATTCCTTTCTTCTTGCAAATGGCAGCAACACCACAGGCAGATAAACGCGCGGCTCGAGTCCCGATAAGTTCAGCTAATCGACGAAGTAATTTACGCTCAGGAAGTGTAGTTATAATGCCGAATCGGGTCAAAAAAATCTCTTCAACTTCAGACAAATTCTCAAACGGATCTTCTTCAATTTGTGAAAGCAAAGACGCGTCAATAGAGTATGGAATCTTAAGTCTATCGATATTTTGTTTTTCAAAAATAAACGCTTGAGCATTTAAATCAAGCATAATCAATCGTTGAAGCTCTCCAAGATAAAAGCCAGCAACCATCTTCTCAAACGCTTGCTGATTAGGACGAGGGGAATCGTTATCGATCTGAACATCATAGGCAGTACGTGGCAGAACAACATGCTCATTGTCAAAAGCACCCCATTCGCAGTTGATAGCCATAGTAGTATCAGGAGAGAGGTCGACATATCCTTCAAGCTTGGGAATATTGCCAACAACGTCAAAGTACGCAGCTACAAAATAAAACACCCCCTATCAGCCAAAGTTCAAACACGTAATACTAATACACACGAATAACTCACCGTTACAGCCAGTACCAAAAATGACACCCATCTGAGTCTCAGGATCAGTGTAGTTGGAAGCAATTAGAGTACCGGTCGTGTCATTGATAAGAGCAGTAACCTTGATAGGCACGTTTTTCTTTTTCAAGGAAGCTTCGAGCATTGGTTGAACATCGTGGCCTTCGACGCCATCAATGTCAAAGCCCTTTGTCCATCGTTGCAAATACCCGTTGTTGATAGCAGATTGCCTAATTCTCTATTAGTCTCAAGTCGATATTAAAAAATAGAATTAGACATACGAGCAAGGATAACTGAAAGTGAATCCAAGATGAATCTGTTCACCATCCATTACACAAGCTTGATTTTCATCAATAAAAGACTTGAGACAGTCAGCAATGTAATCCCACAGTTCCTCTGAACTTCCAGTCTTTGTCTCGGGAGGCATTTGATATTTGCTCTGTCGTACGTCAAAATTGCGATTTCCTAAGAGCTCAACTTCGACTACTCGAAGATTAGTTCCGCCCATCTACAATTCGTTAGCCCGCAATCCTTTTAAAATCATAGACGCATACAGAACTTACGTCAAGAGCGAGGTACTTTCCAGTCTCATTGCCTTCGGGCCTGCTCATAACCCAGGTGGGAATCATAGGCTTGACAGTTAATGTTAAATTAGCAAAGACGATCATCACTGAAATCGATAGACTATTTCACATACAATATTTCCGCCCTCTTTCGAAAGACCTATATCGCAGAGTAGAATTGATTAGCATCAATAACTTGGAATACGATTTAAGAAAAGATGGCTGTGATGATGTTATTTACCCTTGTCTAATTCATTTTTGAAGTGGGCTACGATCTCGTTTAGTTTCGCAGTATCCACGGAAAGAAGTTTTTCAAGTTGAGCAATCTGCTCAAGAAGATCGCGAGGAACATCGATCATAGATCCCTAAACATGGAATCAGTATGTAGTCCACAGAAAGAATGATAAAATTGAAAAAATAGCGATATCTACCTTTCGGGAAGGCGGCTTCTTCGGACCCAAGTAAACCATAATGATCTGCTATGTGAATTGTCTCTTGAACAATAAAGAAAAAAGAAAAAGAATAAGAATATCAGATAGATTACCGGGATAGTAACCACAATCAATATCTGTAAGAGGGAAAGGGAGGGGGTGGTGATGGCCGAAGTGGAGCTTATAAACAGTTGGGGCTGGTGGTGGAGTCTAATTCTGGGTGAAAGAAAACGGGTTGACAGATTTAGTCAATGCTTAGAAGTGATCATTGTGAACTATATAGTACACACATATAAACACAAGTATACTTGATAGTAATTATAAGCAAATGCAATCACCCATTGCA
The DNA here is from genome assembly GCA_030556335.1 of Myxozyma vanderwaltii. Taxonomy (NCBI): domain Eukaryota; kingdom Fungi; phylum Ascomycota; class Lipomycetes; order Lipomycetales; family Lipomycetaceae; genus Myxozyma; species Myxozyma vanderwaltii. The sequence continues at coordinate 94,481 of JAKTPV010000023.1, forward strand.
GTGGATGATAATGGCAATATCAAAGCAGCGAATTATGCGATTCTCCCTATTTTATTCCTCCCTCGTTCAGCCCAAGCCCCTGTTGAATCTGAACTCACCACTTATCTGCCCCGTCATAATGACGTCAATTAAAATGACTTTTAGTGAGTCCATTCCTGATTATTTGTATTTTATACTGGCTGACTTTTCGATATGTTCTTTCTAAATCCAAGACTGGTCTTCATAACTCTGCCGCCTTTGCAACTTTCTTTTTCATTCATACATTCGACACTACTTCAAAGATCAATTTTCCCCACTTGTAGCACCCATTACACAAATTTATTCGCCAATCAGAACCACAAACTGTTCACCTTTCACCTAATTTCATAATTATTCTCCGGCTGCGCGAAAAGAAAAAAGCCCATTATTTCTGAGCAAACTCCTCCGCTACCCTTACCCGAAGAGACAGGGCTCTAAACCTGCCACATCTAGTCTTGCTTAGCTTGTGCGTTGCATGCAAATCTCTAGGTCGTCCATTGAAAATATTGCAATCCTTACAGTTGTGTGATCTAGTTTTTGACTCGTTGCTAACTTGTGATAAGCGAGATTATTCTATTTTTTTGTAGCCGACGCGTGAGCATGCTTACAAGCCTGGGCACGTTCATTTCGGGCGAGCACTGTCATCACTCCATTGAATTATAAGATATACAAATACTTTAAAGAAGCATAGAGCAACTACAGATAATAAATACAAAAACTGTAAAAATACACTTTTTGAGTGTCATGGACTTAAACCACATACCGTTACGTTCTCTTTCTTTTCTGTCCTTGGGTTGTTGGCACAGTTTTTACTTTTCCAACTCTTTTTCTACTTCTTGTTACTGTTACGACTGCTTGCGAATTATTTTTAGCCGGGATATTTGGTTTCGGCAGTAAACTTGTATTCTCATTAATACTTTTTCCCTTTCTTGCCGCAGTTTCTTGGAATTTGACAAAATCATCAAGTTTCTCTGAAAATTTGATTTCTGTTGTTGATTCATCTCGTCGATACGATCTTCGTTTTGAACAAAATAAATATCGCTTACCGTTACTCTTTAATGCTTCTCTATTATCATTTACACAAGCAATATGAACCAATCTGCATCTTGGAACTGGACCTTTACAGAATCGACATTGCTTATGGCCTACTACTTCCTCTTTATTAGGTATTTTGAGCTTTTTTATAAAGGAACTCTCAGTTTCTCTAATATTGTCACAGGCATCATCGCTAAAAGTTTGGACTTTCTGATAGTATAAAGCGACAAGAGCCAACGGATCATCTGAATCAAGTTTTAAATTTGAGCTCTGCGATGAATCGCTTGAACAAACCGTGCCGTCGTCTCTCCGAGTTGTCCAGCTTTCTTGTTCGCTTTCACTGCGTTTTAGATTCGTAGTTGCGACACTTTTGATTTCTGCTTCTAGTCCACTTTCAAGTAACTCAAAATTATCATCTTTTTTGATAACTCCTTTTGGCTTGAAAATAGCCGGCGCGACGGTACTTAGTATCGCACTACTCGCAACGCAGCCCATAACAGCAACGCCAATCCATCCAAATACTTTACTTGCCATTTTCACGCTATCAGAGTAAATATTTGGAATTACTTTACGTGGTATTTCTTGGTATGTCTCAGGGATTACTATTCCCTCAGAAACAGTATTTGACAGCGATCGTCGACGATCTGAGGATTGAGCCACCTTTGGAAATATTTCAAGTATTGTTCAATGTTTAAGTAATTCAATTGACTATTAATTACCAAAACTACTCAATCGAGTGCAATAGCTTCATAAACTTCTATTAGTAACTTGAATACGGGATAGTGTATAATAGTTATAAACGCCAAATTTAATTCACTGCAAATTTGACAATACAGTTTTATTGTGCTCTTATAGAGAAAAAAGGTCATAAGCTAGTGAGTTTTGAAAAAATTCGACTGTACTCTTCTTAGTGATAGAAAGAATCGCTCTAGTTGATGATCAGAAAGTTAGTATCAAACAGCCACAACATTCAGTTCTAATCTCTATACAGCATCAAAAATTAGCATGACAATGTTAATAAATACCCTCAACAACTAAGATCCAAGCTATAGAGTAAAACTAGAGATCAATGAGGATATTATAGCTGTAGCTATATCAGAACAATGATCAAGTTTCGAGCACACTTGCCAACGCTGAATCAGGCCGTTTGAAAACAAAAACTCAAAACAACCTAATTGGGTTTACCGCTTGATAGCTAAATTTACTTTATTTTAATAAAAGGACGCGGAAAATTACTTGACGGTTATTTTGGTTTGTTAAGAGAGCTTTTTATAGTTCATTGTAATATCCACGAAATTTATGAAATTTTTGTTTATTATGTGTACTCTTACCAGCGCTTGGTGCGTGGATCAAATCTCATGTAGCAAAGCACAAAGTATAACAGTAACATAAAGACATGTTAATCCATCTAACGCGACCAAAAGGCATGTATTCCTTTATAATCAATCAGTAGTAGATATACTATTGCTTCCCGGAGCCGAGTAGAGCCAGAATTACCTTAATCGACTAACTACCCAACAATGCACTTAGTACACTATCGTTTTTCTATACTTATTACTTAGTAGCGTAGCTCGTAGAACTTATATTTACAAAGTAGGCCTTTGAAAGATAAACTGTGATAGGATATCAATTGAATAATTTAGTGCCGAATAGAGGACGCTATAGCCATCATCTTCATGCGATTGATCCACAGCCCAACTATACACGTCTCGTCCAATGCATTTCGCAACTAGCAGCCGTTATTCACCGCATTGCCCTTTATAAGTTTACAAATATATATATATATCTGTGCCTACACTACATATCCAATTATTCAAGATATAGTAATGTGCTTTCTATGCCAGTTTCACGTCTGCAGGAAACTGAGTGACGTTTGTACCTGATTCAGCACTCTATTGACAGACTGATTGCCTCGCAAAGCCAGTATTTGCTGCTGCAATAAAACAGGTAGTAATTTATATTGCGAAAGATCAAGTACTAGGTGATGCATACGCATCAGGTATTTAAATGCCAACGTCGCAGTATTTTCACCATCGTTGATATCAAAAGCATCAGCACAAGGCGTACTCCTGCGCCTTTTCCCACAAGACCAAACCAAACATGAATACCCTCGTAGCTTATTACTCAAACCTGTTGACATTTATTTTCATTGTGTTTATTGCTGAGCTGAGCGCTCATCATGCGCTGTATTGTCGCTACCAAGTTCGCTCTCAGAATAGTCATTGCCGTAGGCACTTATTGCTTATTGCTGCAAGTACTAGCAGAAACCACCCTGATGCTGCTATTTAGTTGTAATTACTATAGACGGGATAGATTGATTAGTACGTTAGTGGATTCAGTACTCTTTCCCACAGATATATATAAATAATATTAAATCACAGAGTAAGTTCATTGACCGGCATTTGAATTGATTTAGTAAGCTAGAAATACTGTCTAATCAGTTATCCTACTTTTAGTTTAAACTAGCTTAAAGAAAACAAAAGAGTTTAATTATCATGTTTATTTATCAAGTCTACTTTTAACCTATGAAAGTGAAGTGTGTTGGCATGTTTGAGCGCGTGCAATAATTGCATATACCACTAAAACATGGTTCATACTCACTCACCGTATCCTCCAACGTATTTTCTTCGGAACAGCAATTTGCCCCTAGTAAGGCGCAAATTATATTACTAATTCGCAAATCAAACCCATTTTCAAACTCGCAAAAATTGTAAAAAAGAATCAATTTTATGATGGAAAAAAAAAATGTGAAGAAGGAATGTTTAGAATATATTGGACCAAATCAATATTTTTGTCAAGTTTCAATGGAGGGTTGGCCGAGTGGTCTAAGGCGGCAGACTTAAGTATGTGACTTTGAGATCCGTTTCAGAGAATCTTGCTTAAGAAGTTTATCTGCTGAACGTAAGTTCGCGCGAGTTCGAACCTCGCATCCTTCATTATTTTTTAATTTTTTCCTATTTACAATTTTTACTCTTGTTTTTTGTATAATCTCTCTTTATTATTTAGAAAAAGGGAATTATTATGAATGAGAATTATTATGAATAAAGATGGTGGTGCGCAATCGAAATGTTCTGTGCTGTGGAACAAGGATACAGGGGGTTTTTCAAACATCTGAATACTAAACTACACTAAACTAAACTAAACTAAACTCGGAGGCAATTAACCAGTCACACATTTCATTTAAAGAGTCATTAGTACTATATAGTGCTATATGCATACAGTCATTTAATAAACCCAAAGGGAAGAAAAAGGTGAGAGTATAAAATATGTAAGTTTGAGTTGAATTAATGTAGACTTGTTCGCTCTATGTACACTACAGAATAACAAACCCAGCATTTTAGAAAATAAACACCATGAAACTCCAATTATCAGCTCTAAAAGCAAAACCTCCCCTCGTTTAAATATAGTAATGTGAATTTTACCCCATTCTTCGTCTTGGTGTAGCTCCCACTGGATCATTACTTTCATTGCCACTAGTAGTCGTGGTGCTTATCCCAGCAGTAGAAATAGGATTCAGAAGATTCTTATCCGGTTGATGGTATAATACGACTAAATATCTGCTCTGGAAATTGAATCCTGAGAGTTTATCACAAGCATTTTTAGCGTCTTGAAGATCGTCGTAGACTACGAATGCAGTTCCTTTTGTTCCTTGAGAATTTCCTAATCTTATCTGTCTGTTTTTTGAAGTGTGTTGTTAGTATGCTTTAAATAGTGCAGATTGCGTAGAAGAGTATGAATGGAATCGTACCTTATTGATCCGAATTTACCGAATAAATCGTATAATTCATCTGATGTGACGTTATATGATAAGTTTTTAACGAAAAGAATGCGATTAATCTCCGCAGAGACTTTCTATAATTTGTAGTAAAACAAATTAGTTAATACTATTACGTCTTCAGCAGCGAATATTAAATAAGCAAAAAAAACATACTCTCATATTATACGACATTGATTAATGTCTGTTATTGTTTTCTCTTATTTTACGATTATGAAAATGATGAATATGCGATGGAATTAAACAAAAATATAATACACTATTCCGGGTAACATTGAATTCACACGTCTCCAAGCGCGCGTATGCAACGTGGCCCCTCGAAAAGTACTTTACTTTCTACACTGTATTCTTTTTTATCTTTTTGAATATTGGCATTTACACAATTGGAATTGTGCAATTGAAAATAGAAAAGAAGTTCTGAGCAGACTTTTATTCGTGTCGCATTGTTAGAATACACACTACGTGTTTCTTTGCTTATTTGAAAAGTTGCTAGGGATCGAGATCATTTAATTCGAATACGGTAATAAAAGATAATTGCAATAATGAAGATTTCACTTATTATCTTTACGCTGTTTATCAGTGCAGCGTCTGCATTATTCACGCCTAAATCGTCTGATTTTTCTGTTCAAAATATGTTACGCACAGTTGATCTTATGAAAGCTTATGTTCGGGATTCATATACTTGTGTTATTGAAAACACAGGAAATGAAGAACAATCGTTGATTTATATTGCACTTAATGCTAGCTTTATTGATGATGATGTTCTTGGTCCTAAATACTCCATGTTTGAAGTTAAACTGAAATCTGATGATACTTCGTATGGTACTATTCCGCTTGACTATGAAATCGATACAGAAGCAAATGAAGATGGAATGAAATACGTCAAAGTCCAATTAGGAAAATCTATTAAACATGGAGAAACAGCTACTATTCAGGTTGCAAATGCTGTTGTTAGACAATTGACGCCTCTACCGAAATTAATTAAGCAAGCTGAAACTCAGAATTTGGTTTGGGAAGGGTCAAGATTTGTTTACATGCCTTATCCTATCACTAAGCAGCGCACTAAAGTCAAGTATGTGTATTGCGAGTTGTGCGATTCTATTATACTTGCTAATTTATCAAATCCAGATTCACCGAACGGCCGGCTAACTCTTACACTAAGAATAAAGATGATCCGCTTATTGAAGGTAATACTCTTACGTATGGGCCTTACAATGACGTTGCACCTCAATCATACGAACCTCTTCGCGTCAAGTACGATTACAATAGCCCAGTAGTTGAAGTGACGAAACTCGAGAGAGAAATCTGGGTTTCACATATTGGTGGAAATCTAGCTACTGAAGAGCATTATTGGCTTAAAAACGCAGGTGCCGAACTTGGTGATAACTTCTCAAGAATTCGTTATCAAGCATCTAATATTGCTCATGAACGTACATCCGCATTGAAATCTGTTCAAGTTCATTTGAGAGCAGGTGTTCGTGACGTTTATTTCACTGATGAAATTGGAAATGTATCAACCAGTAATTTCCGCAATGATTATCGCGATCCAGTGTTAGAATTCCGTCCTAGATATCCTATATTTGGTGGTTGGAATTATAGTTTTACGTTAGGTTGGAACCAAGATCTTGGTAGAAGTTTGAAAAAGACAGTGATCAATAATGAAGATCTTTATATTTTACGCGTCCCATTACTTGAAGGTCCTATTAATTTGATTTATGACGATGTTGAAGTTTCAGTTGTTCTTCCAGAGAATGCAGAAATTGTTACTGTTGACACGTCGTTTAAAGGAGCAAGTGAAGAACGTTCAGTTTTATATTCACATCTCGATATAGTTGGTCGTACAGTTGTTAAATTGAACGCGAGAGACATGATTGATGAACATCGAAGAAGTGAACTATACGTGGTTTATAAATACCCTAACGAAGCACAATTTTCAAAACCAATTCTAGTTTCGACTGCTTTGATTGTGATTTTTATGGCGATTATCTTGGTAGGTAAAATTGATGTTAAAATAGGACAATCTAGCAAAACGGAATAAACTTGTCTGCTATTTTTCTTTCAAATGTAACATAAATGCTGCTTGATAAATTAAGATAAACCTTTCAGACGTTTTTTGTAAATTTATTTGAGTTCATTTTTATCTTTGATTTTACGCGTTATTACGAGTAGTTTACAAATATCTTCATAAACAGCTAATTTTTTAGTTGTAGACAAACGATCATCTTTATTATTCGATAATTAGTTCCAGAACGATTAGTAGCTATATTTATAGAGATTCCTACTTCATTCTAAATGTGGATCGTCATCTGTATATGTATATTAATTTCAATATCTGAATTTGATATTCTGAAGGTGGATAGAATTAAAATCCACAATGATATCCATGAGGATGAGTTGAAATCTCATTTGAAAATGCATGTAATACTATTTACTATATAAACCAAGTTTCTCAAATTCGTCATATTCATATTTCATAGCTGTATTATTTCTACACGATGAAATTTCTTCAGTTAATATTATAAAGCCTGAGCTTTTATAACTTTGTAAAGTGTAACTTCACCACCATTATCACTAAGAGTGCAACAATGAGTAGCTTGTTCTGGATATAAGGCCTATTTGTTGCGATTTCTCATAATCATCGTGCTTTTGTACACGTTGAAAAGCATTCATGTCGCTCGTCTAGTACACAGAATATATCAACACTGTTCTCATGGATTATTGAACTTGTCTGTTTGCACAACTTTAAGATACAGCATCAAATTCCGTCCGCTAATTTATAACACCGGTATGGTTTAGAATATTATCTGGAAGTAGATACGGCTGCATCAAGTCATCCACAGCATATGACACCTTCGGAATTACAATACCTTGACTATGAAAAAATGTGTTAACAAACCATTTCCTGAATTTATCGAATAATTTAATTCAGTATAATCTCAAAATTATTCAATTATTGATCGCGTTTCATTCATGAAGTTATATTAAGAGAATTAATGTCCTTGGCTACTTTTTACATTCAATATGCTTTGCCGCTGTCACATACTGTCCTATGAATATAATACGTCAAGGAATAACGTGTACACGACAAAACGCTAGAATGATGTATTATCTAGGAGCAAAGTCATTACTCGACTTTTCATATGAGAAGAATAATATTGTACTACTTCAATCTATTTTACTTTCATTTTAGGTTGCAGAGACTTTAGGAATTCATAAAAAATACTCAAATATTGAAATTTCAAAAGAAGATTGACAACTTTGGAAAAAAACTGGTCTTGTTTGGTATCTCGGGATAGTTTCTGCGCGGCATTACTTGGGAAGCTGTTACGAATCAATTTATCACAATGTGGTGCATCGTTTACTAGACCTGAAGATTTTGAACCTGATTGTGAATTAGAAGGAGAGGAAGAACACAACAAGAAGAAGAAGAAGAAGAAGAAGAAGAATAAGAGAAGTGGTACAATCTCAAGTACAAATTCAATTGCAATTTCATTTCTTTCAAAAATAACATATAAATGAAAATGAACTATCAAATGAATTAAAATCATCAAATTAAAACTTTTATTTGATTGATTATTTTTAATGTGTATCACTTGCATTGGTATATATCATCATATTATTATATAGATCAAATGCATTTGAATTAACGATATTTAACAGCAAGATACGTTTAGCTTGTTCTCATATACAGCAGCTCAAGAATCTGTTTCTCGAATTGCTGATCTTGGGGTTTCTAGTTACACACTCACTAATATCGTCACTTCCTCAGAATTTAGTGAAGCATATGTCATGGCTATAGTAATGATATTCACACAATCGACGAGTACTCTAAATTATGAAAAAATGATGCATGAAGTTATTAAAACACAGGTACAAATGTGTGAAATGATTGTTTAGCAAGCACAGGGTTAATAAGATCATGCAGATTGGATATTATCATTATCAGAAATTTTCGATTGAAACTCGATTCATTGATTAATACACAAAGTACGCCGGTTAATGGAATTGAGTTATCTAATGTGACGTTTCCTTCGACTTATCTACATGTTCAGATATTGAAGATTCATGAAAAGTTTGAATATAAGTGAAATTTATCACCAGATGATACATCTGTTGAATCTTTGATTTATTTGATAGTGGTTATAATGTGGTTATAATGTAGTATATCACCGTAAGTCGTGATAATTCTAAGAGTGGCAGTCTAATTTGGATATAGCATAAGGTGTAATGATAAGAATAGTATAAATAAAATAGGTAATATAGATTGAATAAACGCCAAATCACAAACAACTAACAACTATCAACTAACAAAAGAGGAAAGGTTAATCCATTTTCCGCTCACCACGTTCAATCTTTTCAACTTCAAGTCTTGCATCAATAGTTCTAGCTTTAACTATTAAATCCAACAAATCACCTTTATTCCCCCCATTTTCTTTATCAACTAAAGATTTAAAAGTATCGTTTAAACCATTATAAAACACTTGGGAAAGATTTAAATTCCGATCGTCAATCCACGAAAGTACAGTATAGAATTTCCCAATATACTCGTCAAGGGAGATTATTCCTTGCGACAGCTTTAGCGATTTAGGAGCAGGCTGAATTGAAGCACCAAATACATCACCAAATTCTTGCAGAAACAAATCGAAATCATCACGAAATCTGTAATTCTCAAGCATTTCATCGTCTCCTACAAACATCATTGCCCATGCTAAGGCAGGCCCTGTAAGGTACAGCATGAACGCCTGGATCAGCGTTCGATCGTGCACATCAGGAGCAGTTAGCATAAAGTAGTTTTTCATTCTAAAGATGAAGTTCTTTGCTCGTCGATGACCGTAGGAGAACTTTTCAGGCTGCGGGAGTGTTGAAGGGGATATTTTTGTGCCTGTTGAGCCGTGTCGAATTCCCCAAGGAAGTCGAGTCGGAGGCGATGCGCCGAGTTTAGACGATTCGGCGATTGAGATGTAATTCTGTTCATCTGAGAGGAGAGCCATTGAGTGTATATAATAGATAATAGTGTATAGATAATAGTGTATAGTATATACTATAATAATGTAATAGTGTATAGTATAATGTATATCAGAGAAGCCGAACAAGCCGCACTCTTCTAATATTCAATATTTTACATATTCATTAATACACAATATAAACAACAATGAATACTCAACAACCATCATCAAACAATGCAAATATACAAGAAAATGCACAAGAATTAACAATACTTTCAAGAAACTTCTCCGAAAAAGATGTCGAGATAGTAAAAACCAGAATATTTGACCCTTCGCAGCGCTTCGGCGTCCATCCAATTCTACGAATTCCAGCTCTTCTTGCTGCGACTACCTGCATTACAATTCCCCTTGGTTTATATCGTGGATCTAAAATAGGCGGATTACGGTATTTGGCCGAGAATTCGCATAGATTACCAATGAATGTTCAAGGTTGGTATTTTTATCATAAACGGAAGAACTATGTGATGATGTACGGGGGAATGAAGCAGAGCATTGCGTTTACTCTTAGTGGATTGAGATTTACCGCTGCTTTATTCATAACTGAAGCTGCGCTGGATGCTGTTCGTGGTCAGATTGATTTCTTGAATACGACTGCTGGTGCTGCTGTCGTTGGGTTCTTCTACGCAAGGCATCGTATGTGGTATTTATTGTATAGATTTACTGAAACACGAAAATGGCTAATAGAAATATAGATAATCTGCCTTGGAGAAGGATAAAAAGTACAATGCGAAGTGGTGCCAAAATGGGAGTTATTTATGGTCTTGCACAAGATGCGCTTAGAGCATTTGATGGTCGTTCATGGTACGTGAATATGATGCAAAGAAAGTTCGCATCTTCTTCACTTGAAGCGTAAATATATTTGTGTATATATCCAAATGTCATACTATATATTACTGTTAATCAACTGTCATCATCCTCCTCATCTGAAATTTCATCCAACTCTGGCATTGCAAAGTTTAAAATCGCAGCTATTCCAGTAAACTGTTCAAGTTGTTTCCCGCTTTCATGTAAACTTGAAAAAATCAACGATTCACCTCCTTGCGCTCTAACTTGCTCCACCAGTTTCACATATTTCTTTCGTTGATTAACATCGGTGCTTCTGAATAGTCTATCGGAGATTAAGAGTGTTTTGACAGCTCCTCCTTCAACTGCTGCTGTAACCTGTTTCGCACCGTACCATGCTCTTGAGTCTGAGGAATCAATGGATGCAGATTCATTTAAAACTTTAAAGAATAACTCAAGTGTGTTTGTTTCTTTAGAAAATTTAGCATCTGCAAGTTGTGTTTGTACTTCCGGTGATCGAAGTACTTCATTAAGAGCATGGACATGACCAGAAGCGCAATGAGTCAACAGAAATTTCGACCGAGATTTAACTATAATCTTACTTATTCCCGCTGAATCTGAACTAGTCCCAACATCTCTAGCCGCTAATTTAAATAAATGATCTAGTAGTTTCTCGCCGGAGAAACCAGGAGACGCAATAAGAATCGCTTTAAGCTTCTCGTAATCGAAATGTCGAGCCATAGCTTTGATTATCACCTCGTAGAAGTGGGTAATTGCGCGATCATGAGCAGCAGCGGATCCAGCAGCCCGTTTCCCTGGAATGGATAATTCTATTCGTTGTCGTAAAAGCGTCATATGTTCAGTTACCAGACAGATACAAGCTAATCCGGGTTGTAATACCACAGCTCCAATCTCAGCTTTTGACGCCTGATCACAGGCTGCTACGATTGTTTGCAAAGCTACCGAATCCCACGGTGCCTGAGATGATTTTGAGATAGTAAATGGTCGATGAAGAGCAAGATCTAGTGTGTGAAAAGCACCTAATCGAACATGTGGAGATTCTTCACAAACAGGGCCTGAACAATGAAGAGCAGAATCAGAAGCATCGTAATCTGTCTTTTGTACTTTGATTGCTAAAACAAGTGATATTCTTTGTGAAGAAGAAGATGGTGATGAAGTAGTTGACTCTTTATCATCTCCTTTTCCATCTTTAGTTACTCGTCTGTAATAAAAATCAGTATTTACACAGATATATACCAACAACTATTTATCAATACCTGAATGTGGATGCCTTGAGAATATCGCCAACACAAATAACATTATAAGCATGCCATAAATCAGTTGGTTCTTCAGCTAATAATCTGATACTTCCCGCACCGTCCTTCGTCAAGTTTTTAGAAACCAATTTCATCTTTTACTATATTACATTTGAGTTGTTATTAATATGCATTTAATATCAGTAAATACAAGCATAGTACAATCCCCATTTAAATGTAAACATTGCCTCTTCTCACACTCGACTATCGCGACTTTCCCTCCTCCCCCTTCTCCCACTCAAACCAACCTCCCTCTTCTTTTTTAACAAGCAATCGCTTTTAAGGCCTCTTCCGCGGCCCTCGCGGCCGTCGAGGCGCAGATTATTTCTGAGAATTCTCACTGTTTGTTTATTGTTTTAACCGCTCGTTTTGGAGATTATTCGCATCATTTAAAAATAAAATATGGCACCGCAACCTCCTCCTCCTCCTCCTCCTCCTACTTTCTCTTTAGCTCTTCCAAGTCCGAGATTAGGTGCTTTTGCAAGACTTGGACAGTATATTACGGGTTCCAGTGTGTTATCTCCGCCGTTAAATACAAGTAAACAGCTCTTCCAGCGTCCGTTGGACCATTTGACGTTTCAAACTGATTCTGCTCTTACGGCACTTTCAGCTGATCCAGTATCAAATCACGCTGTAATTGCTGGTCGTGGATGTATGTTTTTAACTATTTCTTGAAGTATTAATCCGAGTTGTTGGTTCAAGTTGCTAATTGAGTAGATATGAGAGTTGTTCGCGTTGATGCTGCGCAAATTAGCGAAACGCAGGATTTACTAGGCGATGCGCGTGTGGGATATGTATCAGACCTCAAATGGCTTATTGGTCCTCACTCGCGAACAATTGCATTCGCATCGACAAATGGCATGATTACACTTCACGACGTTGATAATCCTAGTCAGATATTTAGATTCGCGCCAGGACATACGAGGATTGTGAATTCTCTAAGTGTAAACTCGTTTAATCCGCAAATTCTCATTTCGGGAGGACAAGATGGAACTGTGCGATACTGGGATTTACGTACGTTGCAGAATGTAGCAACGGTGAAAGGTCCTGATGCGACTAGACGAGTGCAGTTCTCAACTGTCGATGGATCTAAGCTTTGTGCGATTTTCGATACGGGCTCGTTAACTAGATATGACGTTCGGAATCTATCTGTACCAGATCGACGAATAACCGCGCATACGGGATCTGGTTTATGTGTGGATTTTCATCCAAATATGGATGTAGTCTTAACCGGAGGAAGAGATAGAGCTATAAGAGTCTGGGATCTTCGACAAGAAACCGCACATCAGAAGCCACTCTATGAGATTGCTACATCTGGAGCTATATCATCTGCGATATGGAGAAAACCAAGCGCATACGAAAAGATTAGTGAGATTGCGGATTTACCTGTTGCATGTGCTAGTCTATCAGTTGGAGATTATCGAATTCATGTTTTCAATTTACGCAGAAAATATATACCAGAGAGGGTTATTGATACACATACAGGGCCAGTGATGGGATTAGCTTGGGCAGGAGATGGGCAATTTGGATCCGGAGCGCCCCTTGAAGAAGATTCAGATTCGTCGTCGTCAGAAGCAGAATATGTATTTTCTCCTGAACTATCAATGACTTCGACACATGCACCGCCGCATACAATGAGACGAACAAAGAGGAAGCGACGACAACGAGGTGTAATTTGGGCGTGTTCTAGAGATATGACATTTCGCGCTCATGATGTCCGGCGGGCATGTCCATATCGCGCTGTGCATAATTTAACTCATCAAGCTTTTGCCTGGGGTCCTGATGATGAATTCACTTTTATCGGATTAGATAAACGGAAACTTCGTCGTGACGGTTTAATTAATAAACCAATAACTCTGAATTCAAATATTCCTCCAGAAGATCAATCTTCGTCCACGAAAGCCGCTGTACCGATTTCTTCTACTCCAAGCGGAGGAAGTCTTTGGAGACGGAGAACTTCCTCAACAGCCTCAGCAACAACTCCTCGAAAGACAAGTGTCTGTGGCACTACGCCAACTAGTATCGCAAGTAGTTCAAGTAGCACAGGTAGCGGATCAAGTATGATGAAGAGAATACTACTTACACCAAGAAAGCCTGTGATTGAAACAATTCCTAGTGTTCCAGTGCAGGATATTGCGTATGGAAATTTAGGCATGTTTAAATCGGGATTAGATACACCTGGAGATCGAAATCAATGCGTGAATGGATTTGAAGGAATTGTGGAGGATTACGAGAGAACGGATGATTCTCCTTCTACAACGGCGGTGTCAAATACGATCGACGAGGAAAATCAAAAATTAATCTCAAGATTTGAACAGTCAGTGGTATTAAGTAGTCAACAGCATCAACAGCAACAACAGCAACAACAAATTGAAGGAATAAGACAAGATGGGATTGGACTTGAAATATCTGATAATTCAGATGAAAGAAGAGTTCAAAGTATTTAAATACTCCAACACCAACAACAGATTGAAGGAATAAGACAAGTTGAAACTTGCTACATGAAGAACAAGATAAGATGATGTATTTAATAATTCAGAAGAAAGAGATTAACTCTTTTATCATAATTTACAGTGGTTTTATTTATATTAATTATGTAATATAGTTCATTTTATTATGAAAGAACATAGAAAAAAAAGATCCTATTCAAACATATAGAAATCTTCTTGTGATATTATATGCATCGTATTTATATCTAAATTGATTCAACTTTTCAAATGCCTTTACACGTCGACGAGACTCGTACTCTCCTTCTTTCCGAGGATTTATATCTTGATTTATCATTACCACGTTTGTAATATTCTCGCCCCAGGGATGAATACCATTTGCAAAGTTAATCCAGCCTAATTGATATTTATCTATAAAATCAGTGTACTTTTTTTCGTTAAATTTGAATGAATTAAAAAGATATAAAACATCAACTCCATGATGAGCATCAAGAGATTCAAGGTACGGATTAGGTTCATCGAAAAGATAGTGAAAGACGTTTAATGGCTTTGAAGATGCTCTTAGTTGTTTAACAGTCATATCGATTGGCTGGCCATAAGATATATCATCGTACAATTGAATTAAATTATCGAGACTTTGTTCATGTTTATCCATATCCGGCGAAATGTCGTATTCATCAGCTAACCATTGTCCTATTTCCGGGACTTGGATAAGACGTTCATAACGAGTTTCCGCGGGAATCAAAGCAATTTTGGGTTTATAAAAGATAGACTCAAAACGTGTGTTTCCAAGCATTACTGATTCAATTTGGTCGAGTGGGAATCGGTCGATATAGGGAATTTCATCAGTATCCAAATCACCCAACCAACCTCCGTCATTAACAGGACCGTACATTCCTCCAATAATAGGGACAACGTGATTAATAAGCGTGTCTACTGGAATATTTTTAAACTCCTCGTCAGATGAAACGCCACAGATTTCTTTCGCTTTGGTGATAAGATCCTTTGCGTCTTGTAAAGGAAATGGAGTTCGTGATTCGATAACCGTAGACATCATTCCGATCCTTTTAAAAAGCCCTTTACTGGACTTATTAAGTGAATGGTAATGAGTGAGTAAAGAACCTGCTGATTCTCCCATTAATGTAATGTTTTCCGCATCACCTCCGAAATCTGAAATATGAGATTTAACCCAAACCAAAGCTTCAGTTTGATCGTACATGGAATGATTCGCGCGGCCGTCGATGTACGCGAATCCTAACAAGGAAAGACGATAATTCAAGTTAACAAAGATTACTGGAAGGTTTTTTTCCACGGATTTGGAGACAAATGTAGTTGGATCGTATGATTTATCACTTGCGGAACCAAAAATATTAGCACCGGGGAATATCCAAATTATAACCGGAAGTTTGTGAGAAATAGGGACAGAGGAAGGTCTTGTTATATTCAGATTCAAACAGTTAAATTCATCTTGAGGTGGAGATGATGTTGGAAGTTGGTCTTTAGGAATTACAGGAGATGGAATTCTTGAAGGCTGAGGAGGACTCGGGCTATTCAAGTTGCTTCTTTTAGTAATCATTGCCATTATGCATATATTTAAAAGAATAAATAAAACTCACCCAGGTTTAGTTGCATCAATGTCATTTTCATACTTGTCAATTCTAACTGGATAATCATATCTTTTCTCAATACACCCATATTTCAATCCAAGAAATTGACTGGTTGATGAACTATTCTGAACGCCAGTAATACGAACATTTCCAAGTGATGGAGCTGTAATTTTAATGGTCTCTGCCATGTTTATCAATACTTTAATGCAGGTAGGTGGATATCAAAAGAGAGGAAGCGAGCGATAAGACTGCTTATCGTGGATTATGTACATTGGGAGTTGACAGATCACGTAATTACATTTATAAGTGCTTATGTAATTACTACTACTACTACTACTACATAATTACATATGATTAGTTATTATAAATAATCAATGATTATGAATGATTTGATGATTTATTAGCTTTGAAATAAAGGAATTGTTTGATAAAAAGAGGAATAATTTGGTTGTGATGAATTACCCTGCATTGAACAAGGCTGACCCACGTAATACTATAATTTGTACACTGTAAAGACATTTATCTACTCTTATACAACAACATTACAATAAACTAATTGAGTATTATTGGATTGCTTTATAATTCACAGTACAGTACAGTAAGTATAGTATAGTACAATATGGGAAATGAGCAATCAATGCAAGGACCGAGAGGAGCTGTTGATAATGGATTATTAAATTCATTTGGATTTCATGTATTAAAAGTACACGAAGGATCACTTTGTTATGAAGCTGGAATTGAATCTTTTTTTGATTTTATTTGTGGAATTAATGGACATCAAATTGTGTGTATTACATTACATTACATTACATTACGTTACAATGTTGCGTTGTGTTGTGTTGTGTTTGTGGGCTGTTGACTAATATCAAGTTTAGGAAGATGGAAACATTAATCTCTTTACTCAAGAAATTCAAAACTGTGCAGGACGATTAGTTAAATTTACCATATTCAGTTACAAAGGCCAACAGCTTCGTGAAGTGACAATATCACTGCCAAAACCAGCAGATTCAGAATCAAATATTGAACTAGGAATGGCTTTACAATGGGCTCCTTTGGCATTAACCAATATAGTATTTCATGTTTTGGAAATTCAACCTAGTTCGCCTGCTTTTATGGCTGGTTTAGTTTCTGATTCTGATTATATCATTGGTATCGAGGACCATAAACTATTATCTGAAAACTCACTATCTGAAATTCTTGAGCAAAATATAAGTAAAGATTTAACATTACAAGTATATAATCACGATTACGATACTGTCAGATTAGCAAATATTGTGCCGGAAAGAAATTGGGGTGGAGAAGGCATATTAGGCTGTGGAATTGGTGTGGGATATTTACATAAAATCCCTGCTTTCAATAAAAGCCTTCCTATTCCTGGTGAAACGATTTTCTCCGCAGACGATCAAAAAGATGAAGAACTATTTGATCCTTTTCAATATCAACAACAAACAGCAAATACCGCCACATCACCTTCAAAAGGAGCAACGCCATCATCGTATATGCGACGAAACAAACATCACCATAAACCTTCTTCCACTGCAGATGCACACCAGTTGGATGCGTATTTTGATGAACAGCAAAGAATCAGTAAAGAAGCTGATGGGTCTGGTACTTCTAATTCTACTTCTATTCCTCCTCCTCCTCCGAAGGATTCAGAGATTAAGAAGAGTATAGAGGATGAAGAGAAATAGTAGAGTTAAGTGTGACTGTCACGAATATATTTACATTTATATTATATGAAACAATTATGATAATATTCCTAATAATTACAATGTATTTTACTACAAACATCTCTAAACAACCAAATGGTTCAAACCATGTGTTTTATTTTAATAATGAATCCGGTAAACAGTAAACAAAGTATTAAAATAAATAAATGCGGCTCACCTTGTCTTGAGAAATTTCAGCAATATTCAATATTTGTTATATTCAATTAAGTACAAAATACATAAATGTCTGATGCTTCTGTTAATGAAGGTGATATAAATGTAAGCTGCTCGCAATGTACATTACATATTGTTATATGGGTGTTGAAATTACTAATCTGTGCAGTTTCTTAATCAAGTTGTATTTACTCAACAGACAATTCCTTCTTACATCAGAAAGTACATATCTCTGTTTTTATTGAAATATATCACAGATTATATTAATAATTAATAGATACTGGAGAGGAAGGTTTCAATTGTTTTCGAAATTTAATGAAGGAATATGGTTAAATGAAGAATCATGGTATAGTGTAACTGCGGAATCCGTTGCAATGTATGTCCTTCATTATTATACAAAAGTAACAAAATATACTAATTGTGAATAGACAAATCGCTGAACATATTCTTAAACATTCAAAGTCCAAATCACCAGTTATTCTTGATGCATTTTGCGGTGCAGGAGGAAATACAATTCAATTCGCAAAGATCCTCTCATCAACAACAACAACATCATCTTCCTCATCATCATCATCTATAAAACCAAACATCATCGCTATCGAAAAAAATCCAATAACTCTCAAATGCGCTGTTCACAATGCAGAGATTTACAAAGTTGATAGAAAAATCGAATTCATTCAAGGCGATTTCTTCCAACTCATTCAATCTCCTGAATTCTTAAACAAATATCATTTCGATATTATCTTTCTAAGTCCTCCTTGGGGCGGTCCTCAATATTTATATACTGACGTATTTGATCTGGAGAATATGGATCCTTACGGATTGTACGTATTTCTTTTCTGTCGGTTGTCTGTGTTATACGCTCAGAGTTAATGATTGAATAATAGGTCAGAGATCATGAAAGCTACGTGTGCGATTACAAGGAATATTGCGCTCTATATTCCGCGAAATTCAGATATAGTACAGCTTCGACAGATTGCAGAAGAGCATATTCCGTTCGTTGAAGGCGAAGATAATATTTTACTCTCGTACCCTCATATATACGGGAAATGTAAAGCAATCTGTGCGTACTTTGGAGATTTAGCAAGGCCAGACACAAAGGACTATGGAACTGTAGTAATTGAAGATTGAATGTTACGATTTTTTTAATTTTAAACTACCCACGTAGAAATGAAAAAAACGTGAATTAGACTTGTCTTAAATTTGCGATAAGATAATATTGATATTATATACAACTCTTACATGTGATAAACATGTAATTGTTTAATCAAACAGACCGAATCCTGTATTGTTGTTAGTAAAGTGCAAGATATGACATATTAAATAGAGACAACATACCCATATCGTCATCAGACTCTTCCTTCTCCTCCTCCTTCTCTTCAACGACCTCCTCGTCAGCGACCTCAGCGGCGGCAGCACCGGAAGCACCGGCAGCAGCAGGAGCTGAGCCGACGGAGCCAACGTTTGTGAGAAGGTCCTTGACGTCCTTGCCTTCGAGGGCCTTTGAGAAGAGGCTAGCCCAGATCTGTCTTGGAGTTAGAAATCAATCTTTAACTGCCATAAGCAAGCACACAAAATGCTGATATATATTTTATAAACGAAAAAAAGAAACATACAGGCTCAACTTCGACACCGGCAGCCTTGGTCAAGGAAAGGAGCTTGTCGGATGAGATTTCAATCTCAGCATCAGCGAGGATGAGGGCGGCTACGAAAGTAGTATTGTTAGAATCGTCAAAAACAGGAGAATACAACGCACAGTGTATTTTTACCGTATGAAATGGCAGTCTCGGACATTTTTGTTGCGTATTGAACAAGAAGGAATAAGTGTTGGATCAAATTCGAGATGCTGCTGACTTGACGCGACGCGATGAGAAGTGAGGTGAGGTGAGCGAGGCGATGCGGCGGCGGGAGTGCGAGGACGCAGAAAGCAGTCACAGGCGTGGGACAGTCAGTGTAGGGTTACAGTAGGGCTATGACATAATCATTACTAAGCATGAGGGTTTTGTGTTAAAGGAGGCGTGGCTCGTTTTCGTGGCAATTTTGAAAAAAAAAAAGCCCCCGGCCACGACTCGGACTACGAAGAAGGAGCAGGAAGAGTAGAAGGAGTGGATTGAATCAAAGGCGATGGACTGCTGCTTTTACGACTGCAAATTGTGAATAATAATTATGCAGAATAATACGCAGTCAGACTCCAAAAAACTGGACTACGCGCTCGAGGCCATGGCAGCTTTCGTTGGTGCTGCCTCGGCCTCGATGGTTGGCGGTCAACATCAACAACAACAACAACACCACGCGTCCTCCTCCGTTCAGTTCACGCGTCAACTCCTCGCTGCCACGCGTCTGCCTTGTTCAACCGTCGTCCTCGCTCTGGTTTATCTGCGCAGACATTGCGACCGCACTAATCCCGACCCGGCGGCCCTCACGCGTCTTCTCGTCGTAGCCTTCGTGCTCGCAAACAAGTTCAACGACGACAACACCTTCACCAACAAGTCCTGGGCAGAGGTGTCGGGCCTGCCTATGGACGAGCTTACTCGGGTGGAGACCGCGTGGCTAAAGACCGTGGACTGGCAGCTCAACCTGCGTGACGACGACCTGGCGCTGTGGAACGACTGGTACCGCTGCTGGCTGGATTACTCGGCGCAGCAGTTGCCTGATGTCTGGCCATATCCTCAGCGACAGCCATATCCATATGCTGTTTATCAGAACCAGTACTATTCTCAGCAGCAACATCTGCAGCAGTATCAACAGCAGCAATATCAGCAGCAGCAGCAGCAGCAGTATCAGCAGTATCAGCAGCAGCAGCAGCAGCATCACCGTCAGCAGTATCAGCACCATCAGCAATATCAGCACCAATATCGCCAACACCAACAACACATGCTCCACCATTCGCACTACAAAGTAAACAGCTACTCTGCTCACTGCACCTGTCACTACTGCGTTTTCGAACCCATCGCTCCTCTCTGGCTCGCCCCCGGCACCGCTGCTTGCTAATACAAAAAGTTTCTTTTTTCTTCCACCTCACTATACAAAACATGATATACGCATTGCTTTATATATTCATATTAATTTTTTCTTATTATTATCTGCTTATTGTGCAGTGTTTTTGTGATATTTAAAAAGTTGGCTATTTTTTATCTCTCGTTTTTTATTAATCGCTTCTGTTCCTTGTTCATTTTGTCATTATTTGGTTTATTATATTACACGGTGTCTGCTTTAATTGTTGGATACATTATTTTTACATTGTCTTTTTTTTTATAAAACAAAGACGTAAATTGCGTTTTTCTATTTTATTTTCTTTTGGGTGGTTTTGGCTTGTTTTTTAATTTCTTTCGTTGGATATATTAATGATTGTTCGGTTTCTTATTTTCTTCTTTTTTTCTTTTTTTTTTAATATTTTTCTTTTTTATTTTTCTTTTTCTTTTTTTCTTTGGTTTGTCTTTGTTTATCGATATACGTACACTTTGGTAATAATGAATGCTTTACAGAAATCATAAAACTAATTTTTTTATTACTCTTATTAATTTAGTACAGATAACGTATTAAGTGATGCTTATAGCATGTGAAAGAACTGTCGTATATATTCTTATTCATCCCAAGATGAGGAATTTATTTACATTATACATGATGAATTATTTATACTAAAAGTGGTGAATATGCTGATTTAATACTTTTAAATAAAATTCCAATATAATTTGAACAATAAATTTGAGAATTGAAAGTTTCTTATTTGTTTTTTTCTTTAATTGTGATATCATAAGATATTAATAAGAACATTTATAGCACGTTTTCATTCTCTTCTATTCTACTTGTTTTGTTTATTTTTGATTTATTTTGATTTATTTTAATTTATTTTGATTTATTGTAATTCTGCTAAAACATATGAGAAACAAAAAACCTGATAATATGAATAGCAAATTAATCACAATATAAATGCAATTCTATAAACAAAAACTATAAAAAAATGATGCTATTTCTCTTATATCAAAAACTTGTATTAAATCACTTTTTATAATATTAATAGGCGATTACGACCATACTAATCGCACTTTTTCTTCTGCTTACAAAAAATACATAATAGATTTCCCCCCCTCCCCCTTTCCCATACGCCACAAAACAAACAAACAAAGAAACAACAATCTAAAACTACTATAAAGTATATCGAACATATAACTCATCAATAAAATGAGGATGTTTAATCCCAGGTGGTCTTGCCAATTTAAAATACTCCACAGCATCTCTGACCGGTACACCCATTTTTTGAACAAGATAAGAGCAAATTAAAAATCCAGTTCTATTAAATCCATAATGGCAATGAACTCCAACTACACAATTTGTTGGATTTCCGTTCGAATCGAAAACTATTGAATCAACTAATGAAATAAATCCATCAACTTGATGTCTTGTTGGCGGGATTTTTGAAACTGTGGGGAATTTATGATATCGAATTCTTTTCAACGAAGAAGGTTCATAGGGTGGTACATCTCTTGAAATATCAATTATATCAGTAATATCGGGATACTTCTCTTCGAGTTTGACTGGATTTTGTTCCGCGTCATCTTCCCTTAGTGTCTTCATAGCACGAAGATTAGAACCTCCAACGACTTCCGAAACAGCATCAACTGATCTCCACTTTGCTTCATTCTTAAGTGACCATTTGTCATCTCTAGTAGCCAAGTCAGCCAGTTGCCAACCTAAAGAAAGTCTCTGATCAACACAAGCAACAACAAAGTCATTTATTATTCCACAAACTGCTTGATGTCGATCAACAAGACACATATGACCCGCATTAGGAATTTCCGTAAGCCGAACTTGTAAATCCGGATTAGATTTTTTAATAACTTTTAAAATCTCAATTGCATTTTCAGCATGTGTAATTTTGTCAAATTCACCTGTAATAAAGCAACACGGAACATTAATCTTTTGCCAATCTCCAAATTCAGGAATTTTAGCTCCGGAAGCCATTTTGAGCCAAACTGGAGTTTTAACTTGTAGATTCCATC
The DNA here is from genome assembly GCA_030556335.1 of Myxozyma vanderwaltii. NCBI lineage: Eukaryota > Fungi > Ascomycota > Lipomycetes > Lipomycetales > Lipomycetaceae > Myxozyma > Myxozyma vanderwaltii. The sequence goes on from JAKTPV010000023.1 coordinate 117,351, forward strand.
GTAATTGTCGTTTTTTTAGATATTCTTCCTCGTCAGGATCTATGCCTTCAAAAGATCCAAACATTCTTGATACTGAAATTGAAGAAAGTCCACCTTTACGATCAGAATATCTAAATAAATCAAATATTGGAGATGGAATATATGCGACTAATTTTTGCGCTCTTTTGGATTTTGAGGATAATGGAATCGGGGGACATATTGCTATTAGTCCTTCAACTCTCGTTTTAAATGATTCGGAAATTGATAAATATACTGCTGCTGCACATCCAAGTGAATGACCTACTAACACAACTTTTCTTTGCGGCCCTAACTTTTCATCAATAGTTTCATGAATTAACTGAACAATTGAAGATGTAGTATATACATCATCAGGCAATGACGTATCAACAGGAGACCCTCCATGACCAGGTAAATCAATAGCAAGTACATCAGCGTAATACGCAAAAAAGTCCACCAACGCATCAAACTGCGCCAATTGCCCTCCCAAGCCATGAATCAAAACAAAAGCGGGAAGTTGAGCAGGATGTGGATTTCTCGTCGACGAGGCCGAAATACAAACAACTCTCATTCTAACCGGCAATCTATTTTCTTCTTCTTCTTCTTCTTCTCCTTCTTGCTGTGTATTAATTCTATGTAAAATAGTAGTAATTTCTCCATCGCGAACAGTTAATGGAGAATCAGCTAACGAAGGATCTGAAAGTATTGATTCCTCAAATGCACTCAGTTTCCTTGCTCGTCGAATACAATACATCAGCCCAAAACCAGACACAATCGCTGCAACTAACAATACTTCCATCTTTGTTTATAATTTCAAATGATTTGAGATCTAATCAATTCCTGCGCATTTCAATGACAAAAGTCCAGAAATTTATTTTGTACTATATATTATACCCGTACCCTCGTTTATATAAATCAATTGTTTTCATTTTCTTCTTACGTCATTTAGAAAACAAAGAATCAACTATTCATATTAAATATAAGCTAGAGTATTAATATATGAATTAAAACACAGTAGTTTATTATTCCAATCTCTATATTATAAACAAATTAGCATACACCACTTAAAACAGCCGCTTATAATGATGTTTGATTTATTTAAATACACTAAATTATTATACTTACACAATAAAAACTCCCCGACCCGCATAAACCATCATACAAACCACAAAAGAAACTCTACAGACACAACTACATATGAATCGGGATAAAATTTCCAATAATGCAGCTAGGAATATTATACCTATCTCTTCTAATCGTGAAGCTAAAGCAGCAATTTCGATTCGTTAGTCCATCCTTAGATTTCAAAGTACAGCTAGTAAGCACTGCTTTTTGCCCAGAATCAAAAGCTATATTTCCGTATTTTTCCCAATAATTTACAGCTGAATCCTCGCTTAATACTTCGTAAATTGCAATTTTCCCATCGCGAAGTTGCTCGACTGGAACTTCGACTAAAGCTGCAAATTCTTTGTTTCCTCGATAAATCTCCCCTGTTCGGCGCCATAAACATGCTGGAATCGCCATTGATGTAAATACGCGATCGTAATCTAATAGCATTCTTTCAAAAGCTTCTTCAACGAGAACAAGATCAACATCAATTAATGTCTGCGCAATCGCTCGAAACGCAGGTCGAAATACTGATAATGGTTTTAATATTCGTGATCGTGAAGTAGGAGCCATATACCGATCCATATAACCCTGTAATCGAGCATACCCTTTGACGTAATTATAAGGAACTAAAAGTCCTGCTTCTAATTTGGCATTTATAACCTGCTTTAACCGCTCTTCAGCTGTATGTTCTGGTCCATCTGCTGGATCTGCAGCCGTTAAGAAAAACTTATCTCTAGCCGTCTCGGGCACTTGAATGGGTTTAGACGGAGTCGTCAATGTAAGGTTTCCATTTGCTCGAGCGGAGAATGGGTTTTTCTCTTGCGCGGGTAGTGATGGTGGTGGAGGCGATGGTGGTGGTGGTGGTGGTGGTGGTGGTGGTGGTGGTGCAGGTGAATGTTGAACTGTAGGTAGAACAACATCTGGCGTTGCATATCTCTGGTCTCTTTCGCTTCGAAGTACTAAAGGGTCGGCAATCATTGCATCGGATTCTTGATCTTGCTTAGGTTTAATCAAATCCTCTTTACTGTCATGTTGCTGCTGTTCGAGATCTTGAAGTACAGCAGGCGCAGGTATGTCTTCAATCATAGTAAGGAAATCATTCAACGATGAAAACTCGCTACCTGCGCCTTCAGAGTAAAATATCGGTTGTTGTTGCTGATACGGTGTTAAAGATTGACCTATACTTCGCCACCCGCTATTCGGCGAGGTGTTCCCACTTAACGAAATTGAAGTTGAGTTTTCATTTTCTCGTTTGATTTCTAATTCTTCAGATGGAGGTGATGGTGATGTATCCTTCGATTCGTCGTGACAGAGATGTCTGATATTCCGTTTAATGCAACGTGAGCATGGGCGACCTAAAAAATTGTCAGAATTTGTAGTACTCAAAACAAAAAGGAATCAAAAAAAAACTCACCAGAATCACAGGTCATATGCGATCTCCGACAATAAATACACGCTAAACTAATCAGCATCAAGAATTTCCTCATTTTTTCGCTTTCAACTAAACACATACCATGATCAACTTTACGCCGTTTAGTGCGTGGAGACGACGGGATTTCACTCGCCGTCCCAGTTTCTGAACATTCGCTCTCACTGCTACTATCTTCTGGTGATTTCTGCTTTATATGTTGAGAGGTCTCCGGAGATATAGATGTATTGCTCTCATGCTCATCTGACGCAGCACTATTTGATGTAGGATTCGAAACGGCATCAACACTAACCGGTGAAGTTCCAGAATGCCTTCTATAATTCCCATATTAATAAACCCCCAATCATTCAAAATTAGCAATATAAATAAAGGAAGCATACAATTCATCATCATTAGATATCTCAGTAAGCGTAGCATCAACTACAGGTCTTTTATTATCCTCACTATCACTATCTTTTTGTTGTTGTAATTCCTCTGAAGTATTAAGAACTCCAGATATATTCTCACTGGAACAATCAATTGCCAATTTCCTCATTTTTCAACACCAATGTACAGTAAATATTTATTCTATGCCCGATCCGGCAGGCGCAACTGTCTTTTTTTTTTTTTTTTTTTTGTTTTTTTAGATCAAAGTAGGAATAAAAATACTCAACAGCATATATCGAAAGAAAATACTCAAGTTTACAACGCAAAATATAATAAAAAACCCAAGAATAAAAATAAATATAAAAGAAATCAGTAATTGAAGAAAACAAGTCTTTCTTTGTTTGACTTATTTCTCTTTTCTCTTTTTTTATTTATTTTTTGTTTATTTTTTATTTTCCGTTCTTCCCTTTTCCTTGATTGAAATATTTACGATCCTTTTTAAATCCAAGATTTCTCCGCTGAAAATAAAATAAAATAATCGCTTAGTCACTACATTGACTACGTATGACGTAATACAGGGATTTTTATTAACATTTTAATTAAAGATTGAGAGTTTAAAAGTCGGAATAGTCGGAATTGATAATGTACAGAATGCTAATTAAATCAAACAAGAAACGCGATGAAACGAAAAACAAAACAAAGAATGGATCTTAATAACAAATAGAGAAGGAACAAAAGGGATATAAATAATTCTCTTTGTTATAATGAAAATTGACGGGTTTTTGGTATTCCGGCAATTCCGGGCAAAAAGCCGTAACCGGATATCCGGCTATTAATTCTGCGCAGGGAATTTTTTGTGCATTTTCACGTATAATTCATTTGTGTATTTGTGTGTTTGTTTTTAACATGAGCTCAGTTTTAAATTGATTATCTTATCTTATATTACATTCTGTGAGAAATCTACTTTTTTTTTTCTCTCTCCCGGAGAAATGACTTGTCGAGGACTCTTTTCATTATCCAAGTCCTTGTTCAATACGCGCATACTTTGTGAACTTTTGTTGCCTTCTATGACTTGCTTCACTTATTCAACATGTTTTCTCCGAGATTCTGCAACGCGGTAGCTTATCGCGTGAAGAATTTCACTCCAGCGTGAGGAAAAATATTTGCATAGGAAGGGATATTAAGAGTCTTGCTAACGATCGATAGATGGTTTGGAATGACCATGGCTATCGCGGCATGCTCTATTCTCCTGCTAAATTACCCTTTCGAAGCAGAATGGTTACATGTTATTGGAATGATTTATTATATAATTTCAGTTTCTTGTCTTATTTTATTTCTCGCTATTTCCATTTTCCGCCATACCGCAGGGTTCTCTAATCTCAACCATCAATTTTGGCATCATCCCACGCAATCCCAGTACTGGGGCTGTCTTCCGGTTTCCGTGGCTACTATTATTGCTGCTACTGCTATTATTTGGGAACATGAGAGAATTTGGATCTGCTATGTGCTTTGGTGGTGTAATTTTGTCGTTGCATTATTTGCTTCTTGGCTACTAACTTTCTACGGCTTTGTTACTTACAAACGGAGTCGAGATATTCAGCATTTGAATGCTACAATACTTCTTCCTGTTGTCATTCTTGTCGTTCACGCTTCAGCTGGTGCTATGGTTACTAAATTTCTGCCCGAAAATTGGGTTCCACATATGCTTATCATTACAACTATTATGTGGGGTAATGGCGAAGCTATAGCATATGCCTATATGGTAGTTTATATCTGGCGTCTTTTAACCCACAACATGCCTCCGCAAAGCTCAGTTTTCAGTTGCTTTATCCCAATTGGACCAATGGGACAAGGAGCACATTGGGTATTAGTTCAATCGGTTAATCTCGAAAACTACTTTATCAGAACCGGGAAGCATCCAATTCTTGCCACCTTTCCAATATTTCAGTACATTGGTTTCGCAGTCGCTTTAGCCATGCTTGGCTTTGCGACTTTCTGGATGATTTTAGCTGTATTTTCATGTATAAAATTGCGTCCTAGGAAGTTCTCTATAACATGGTGGGGAATGACGTATCCGCCTTACACGTATGCAGTTTCTTTATATCAGATTTCAATTATGTTTGATTTTCATTCTTTCAGAATATGGTGCGCAGTTATGGCTACGCCGATTATTTTAACTTGCATTCCATTATTCTTTGCTACGATTTATTATTCGTTTATAGCCGATGATGTATTTTTGGCTGCGAAAGAGGAGTTAGAGGGATACGATGAAGATGACGATTTATCTTCTAAAAAAGTGGAACAATGAAATGACTTTTAATTTCTAATCACCTAATTTTTGTTATTTTTTTTTTATGTTTTTGACGACGCTCAGAATTTGGTTTCAAAATTTGGTTTCAGAATTTGGTTTTGATGGCATTTTGGTTTGGCGATAATTTGACTATTCTAGTTTTTACAATTTGCTTTTAGTGATTTAATATAGCATGAGAGGTGTTTGGCCAGGTTTCTTTCTTGTTTATTTATTGAATTTTAATACTTTTATTCTTGGTTTTATTGTATATGTGTGTATTCATTTAACTACGATATAACACATAAATATTATAAATAATAAATATCATATAGTCTTACGCGTTGAACTTAATTTCTCATGTAATGAAGGACGGTATTGGAATTATTCGAATAATCGATTACATTTTATTTTACATTTTCCGAATATAGCATTATATTCTATGCCAGATTGAAAACTCTTGAGCTATACACTTTGTTGATGATTGAGGAATTACATTTATTACTTAATTTAGAAAGTAGAATACAGTCTCAGACATAGTTACAGACGCGGAGCACGCGTGCAAATGCTTTTTTTCTGTATAGCACCAGGTTTTTTCGTTTATTTTTCTTTTCTCAATTTGATTCTATTAGATTTTGTATTTTTATTGCGTATTGTAATTTAGATTTTTTAAGTTGGTAGTGGTTAGGTTATTCTACTTTAAATATGAGAATATCAAGTTTGTTTTAGAATTTACTGATTAGCATGACTGGAGGCCATAAATCATTACTTGAGCATTCTTTTTTTCACAGCTGCCTGTTTTCAGCTTTTTTCTGATCAAAGTATGATTATGCATTTATATGTATATCTAGTGCAATTGTTGGCGTGGCAATGTATAACAAGATAAACCAAGGAGGCGAATTTGCAACGCAGCATGTCCCGCTATCAAGTCAATTATTTACACAAATTTCATTTATTTGTGAGTTTGTTTTGTCATTATTCAATAGCCATATGACGTCTAAGCCAGAGATTAAATTGTGGTTTTCGAAACCCGAGCACTGATCTGCTGAATTGAGTTTACAAGAACGCCAACGATGAATCGAGGATTTTTTTTTGATTTTTGTTTGATTTCTATTGTTTATTAGTATAACCCTTTTGCAATGGATATTGGTTTTCTGTTGTTTCGATATTCATGCTTACATCTGTTACACGGACTTTTATTCAATGATCAGTAGTTTCTCTCGAGGCTGCTGAAGCACTGCGGGTTAAAGTCAACGAATTTCTCAAGTTTAACAATTAAACATTCAGCAAGACAGTATACGTATACGCTTTTAAAATGAACTTTTACATTAAAAACCTGTAGAAACAAAGTACTTTTACTATGCAATTTGAAGGCTGAATTGTTATTAATTATTCAGAGACCGAAATCAAGTTGAACACTTGCGAATATGTATTTATCACCGTAAAGATTTTTAACGCGATTCTCACCTTATGATTATACGCCTATGGTTGCAATTGAAGGTACATTTTCGCGAGAGCATGGTGCATTTGACTTTGGAGGATTATCATATTACGAGCGTTTATTAACTCTTTAGAGGAGAATCGTCAAGATTTTTGCTGTTAGTAAGAGTATGCTTTCTTTTGCAGATGACGCAGGTCGAATATTTAGATAGAAGTGATGTCGAAATATACTTTATCACTAACTTCACCTCATGAATACGACGCGAGTATTCACTATCCTGAGAAAAAACTTCGGCAGGAACCAGAGCTACTTAACAGTTTAAATAGTCTTTTGCTTTTATTATACCCATATTTGACGTCCAATTTGCACGCTAGAATTGCTACGAGCCTATTCTTTTAGCGAGCCAAATTCTTTACTCGTTTTAATAGAAAATATACCTGTATTTTGTAATAATCCTGATCTCAGCAGCGTTTCACATGGTTTATTTCTTCACCTTTAAACTAAAATCATACTCTTACCTCTCTTGTCTTATAAATACCTTTTAAATCAAATTTACATATTTGCTGTAGGTATTTCAAATACAGCCTATAAAGCTGTTAATTTCAGCGAGTCTATTTGTAACGATGAAGATCATGATAATGATGATGATGGATGCTGAGGGTGTGGTGTAATTAGACGCATGTTAATCATTTTACAGTTCTTCTTTACCATTTAAATTACACTCTATTCAGTTTAACTGACAGCCGAACTATTTTTGTTATCATTAGTAAAAAATATAAAAAAACGTATGAAAATCTGTCATTATAATTAGCGATCGTCCGTAAATGTGCGGTTGGTTGACAGACAACTAACTGTAATTATGATTGCCTCTAATTTAACTTGACTTCTGAATCCGGAATCAACCTTACCAATCCGGCCATTTCAACCACACCCACAAACACAATCATCATTTTAAGGAGATTTTTAGCAATGAATATAAATATATATATGTAAATTAGTTCAATACAGAATCATGTATGTAAAGAAAGGGAAAAAAATAAAACTAAACATATGTATATACCCCCCCCCAAAAAATGTGCAAACCATGTAACAAATTTGTTATGTACATCAATTAAACAAGCAACGAAAAAACAACACCAAAACAAATCACAGAAAAGAGATTACTCAAAAATATGCAATATTATTAGCGAAGGTTTCTTTTAAACAGGACCACCAGGAAGCAAAAAAAAAACTATAAAACTTCTTTTACCACAAGCATTATCAAAACAAACTCAGCCATGTGGGAGTTAACCATCTCCCACGAGACTTCAACAAGCGATGTTTCAGCGCTGGTCAAATGAATTCACACGTGTTTGAAAACTGTACTTATCATTCAAACTTGAGCAACAGCAACAACAACAACAACAACAACAACAACAACAACAACAAGCATCCGCATTGAGAAAAACCGAAAATTACCGATCGTCCAAGAAATGACTAAATTCGTACTGTGATTACATTGTGAGTCAATGTGAGTCAGTGCGGCTGGACCACTTTGAATCTGTACTTTAATCTGTGATTCCACCTTAATGGGAAAACGACTTTTTCAACAAAGACAAACTGCGTAAATTGAGCAGAGACATGACAGAAATTAGTAAACTGATGTGCGATCGCTCGTCGTTGTCGCGTCGCTTTGTCAAAGTCAATGCATTTCGCCGGATTAGCACAAAACGTGTAACATCACAGAATCCGCATCGCAGTGTTTTCCTTGTTCGTACCGATGCCTGCGTTTTGTGTTTGTGTTTGTGTTTTGCATTTTGTGTGTTTGTTATGCGAACGGGCGTTGTGTGACTGCAACTCACAACCACAGCAAAATGAAAAAACAAAAAAGTGCACAGAACCATTGACCAGATAAAACAAAACAAAAAATAAATAACCAAAAAGTCGTAAACAGTCGTTAAATTGTTATTAAAAAGAGAAGATAGATCGAATTAAAAAAAAACAGACTGTGAGTTGAAAAGCACCAAAAACCGCATTCCCCACTTTTGTGTCAAGTCCTCGTAGGTAGCAAAGAGAAGGTTCGTGAGTGTGTCGTAGCTTGCTAGTCCTGCCGAAAGCGGTCTTCGGACGTCATGAGCGAGTAAAGCTTTTCAAAGGCACCGGCTGGCTTTGCGTACTTGTCTCTTGATAGAGAAAAGGGGGAAAAGAGCGAGGAGGACGAAAGTGCTGGCGAGGAGGAGAAACTCGACGGCGCGGATAAAGATGGTGATGACGATGCCGTTGACAATGGCGAAGAGGAAAGCGGGAGTATAGGAAGAGAGTCTTTCTTGCGCAAAAGACCTGTTGATGTTGTTATTTGTTGTCAGTAAACGCACAAGTACCCGCTCAGTAAATGAAGTAGACCTACCTCGCACAGCAGCATACAGCAGCCCAGCAACTAAAGCACCAACAGCAAGTAAAACAATAGCCTCAAACACCATGTTCAATCTACTGACAAATGGCGACGAAGCAGCTGCTCTGGCGGCATTTGCAGCTGCTTTGGCAGCAGCGGAAGCAGACATTGTGGTGTAGTCGAGATTGTAAAAGCGGTCGCGAAGAAGATGCTCTTCAAGAATGCGTTCGTCAACAGAATCCGGAACCATTGTTTGTTGTTTTACCTCGTAATAAAGTAATATAATGTAAACAGTAGAAAAGTAAAAAAGGTGGAAAGAGGAGGAACAGGTATTTATCAACTACAGGAATAGAAACGAGGCGGGTTTCTGCTAAAGCAAGCTTGTGAACAGAGTTTGTTCCGTCGGCGATTCCTGTGATCCGCAAGTACTTTGGATCTCCTCTCCACTCTGCATCACTACAATAGCAAAAGAGATACAGCAACTACAATCAAATACTACTATTTGCTGTCATAATTACACCAAATACCACAAACAACAAAGAAGAAGCAGTCACGTTATATTAACTACTCACAATAGTAGTGACATCATAGCGTCTCACTGTTCCTGAATTGCCTCCTTACACTAGCCTTATCGGGATTAGTTGAAGTAGCTCTTAAATAAAACCTTATCTTTGTGTTTTGTTTTGCTGAGCTATTGTTTATGTTTTTGTATATTCTAGCTAATCAGTATTCTGATTTCCTCGACCTTGATACAGTATTAGTGTGTGTTTCCAGTGACAATCATCATGTGAGAAGATACAACATTGCAGTAATATCGCGATCTGCAAGTGCTGAGTATTTCTCAAATGCACCGCATCAGGCATCCACAACACCATCACCCAATACAGCATATACCTAAAGCTGATCATCACTAAATAGCTATTACACAATTACAGATCACCATTATTATCATCATCACCATCATCAAAAGACGAAACAACTATCTTTATACACAACGTAACTGCTGCAATCTCGTTGTCTCTTGTATTTTCCAAGTGGCTTAATCTCAATCTAAATTGAATTAGACTTCTAAATCCGGTACTATAATAGTGTAAGCGTAAGGGTGTTGTAGTCGCCTGCTCCAACTAAACACAGTAGGAACAACAACGCCAACTAATCGACCTGCGCTTTGCATATTAGCAGTCATATAATCACTGTACTATCGTCAATAATTTTGAAATTATTCGATATGTGACCTCTGCACGTCATTGGCATATTGCCGCTGTTTGAGAAATTCAGAAGGCTCTATATGACGGGCGCGATAAACCTGATAATTCAGACCTGCCCAGTATTCCCCTTTCTCATAAGTAAATCGTAGATGAATCGACTAGCAAGTATTAAATCACTCTTCAAAACTCTCGTTCCATGCATAATCGATATCTCCCACATCCCGGCCATTAGCAAATCCCTTCATCATTTCAGTGTGCCATTCGAATTGCAGACTTGCATCATATGCATGCTCAAGCGCTTGTCTATCATTCTCTCGTTCTCCCTGTGATAAAGTGTCTTTATCCTTTTGCACGACCGTTAAATTAGGAGCTGTAGATCTCACGTTTTGTTGTAAATCTGCATGAAGACCGATAACAAACTCATGACTGAGACTAACACTATCTGCAATCGGATACCTGTGTCTTCGATAATCAAACCTGGTTTTATATTCAAAGACCGTTTCGTTTGGCTGTTGCTCTAAACCCAGCGTATGAAGTGGTGGCTTTGGAATTTCCGTTATTGAGTATTGTAATTTCAAATTCCGTGCAAGTATGCCGAAATTCTCTGATTGTTCTGAAATATACTCAACCGGATTAACTCCTGTGCTTTTATCGATTATAAATTCAGTATAGGACTCAGGTTGCGATATCGACGAGTCTTTGCATAATCGTCGTCGTTTATTATCTCCTTGATCAGTCGTACTATCCGCATCTTCAAATACGTGTCTTCTTACTAGAGAAACTCTCTTTCTGGCATCTTCATCATATTTCTCAAGGAGCTGCTTTCCCTCATCATCTTCCGTTATCTTCAATCTGGCCAATCTTACTCTTTCTCTTACAAGTAAATTAAACCAAGGAACAGTACAATCAGGCATTCCTAGCATAGTAATTCTCAAAAGCGCAGCATCAGTGTCTCCATGTAACATATTCGGAATTTTGTATTTGAATAATTGAAACGCATAAACATCAAAATTTTTAAAAAGATCATACCCATTAAACCGCCGAGGCCGATCATAGAAATTTGGTTTGAATATATTCTGATCCCAGAGTGATGGCTCATTCTCATTATTCTGATTCAACCATGGTTTCTTTGAACAAAGTATTTCGTAATCCTCATTAATTCGTGAATTAGATGATATCTTCATATTTGTGTCTACCGTTCTATATATATATATATATATATATATATAACACGAACTATACAGTGGCAGGCGGGGATTGTTTGTAAGGTCAGCAATCACGGGATTTAGATGATACTGTAGTACCCCTGAACTCTAACCTCCCAATATCAAGATCATCTTTATAACAAAAACTAGTATCTACAAAATATACATATCAATACCTAGATCTAAAGCTATCATCCCAAGCCCGATCTTCATCTCCAATATCTCTTTCACTTCGATCAATTCTCTGAATCAACCATTCATCATACTCAGCTCCATTAGCAGCAGCAAGAATGGTGCTAAAATGATTTTTATCCGGCTCTAATTCTTCAGGTTCTAATCCGATTTGTGATAAGATATTCGGCATATCAGCTTTCAATCGAGTTTGCAACTGTGGCCGTAATCCATTTAAAAATTCCTTGGTAATGTTAAGATTTTCTGATGTTGGATATGATCGCTCACGACGATCGAACCGACTGCGGTAGTCATACACGGATTCTCCTTCTTGTTGAGTGACCCCTATTGTTTTCAGAGGTGTTAACTTTAATGGATAATGTGCAAATGTAAGACCTAATACTTCAGCAAACTCCTCAAAAACTTCATCGCGTTCTGAGCTCATCTCAAGAAGATTGTAACCCGTATATTCACAAGTAACAAATTCATCAAGTAAATCCAAGTTTTCATTGAGTAATTCCTGAGAAGCTGATTGTGGTGAATCTGAATTACTCGACTTTTTTAATTTCTTTTTGCTTTTGCTTTTACTGGGAGTGCTCTTGATATCACTTTCAATACTGACAGTCTTTGGATCATAGACATATGCATCCTTCCGTAACCTATCAAGGCGTTCTTTTGCCCCTTTATGTAAAACATCCAAAGAAGTAACTCCGCTTCCTTTTTCCGCCACTTGTTTTCTAACCTTTCTATTCCTTTCTCTAATCCACATATGTCCCCATCTAAGTACACTTTCAGGAACTCCACAAAGCACCATTCGACTCAACATTGCATCAGTTTCCCATCCCGCCAGGTACATTTCAAAACTAAAATGAATCCCACTATCAAGCCAATGATCAATATTAGTCCAACCATCATATGCGTGCACGCGATACGCAGGTTCGTTGCAATTTCGAAAAATTGAAAAAACGTCACAGTCAGACGCGTGATGCTTGCAATGCTGAGAAGTCCAACTATCGCGCTTCGTCCAAGCAGAATCAGAATACCGACCACTAGGAAACTGTTTTAAGCTTTCTTTAATTGATGCGTCAGTTATCTTGCTTTCATCTTTGATATTCAACATTTTTTTATTCCCTTTGTGTAAGCTTCAAATCCCAATATCAGCATATACTCTAATTTTATGCCATATAATCCCAAAACATACAAAAAACACAAAAGCCAAAATCAGCAACCAGAAATACCTTTACGCACTCAAACGTATTAAAGCTGAAGGATTTGAAAACCAGCAATTAGTGCCTACACATCACGTTCATTATATATCCTCTGCAACTCAAGTCAATATGTAAGCGTACGGGGTTTGTACCTTGTCATTGTTGCGTGAGGAACTAATTAGAGACGAAGTTTAGAAATTTAAAGCGATTAGAGAGAAAAGAAAAAAATAGTTAACAGAAAAAAAAAGCTAAGCTACGTAAATTTTATTGATACAGTGTGTGTATAGAGGACGATATGAATAAGTTATGAAACTGCATGATTTTGCTTTGCAGAATAGTGAGAGGAAAAAACCTATAAGAAAAACCCTATAAAAAAGTTACAGAACAAAAATAGGGTTTTGTGTCTTTGACCCCCTGAAAAAACCAAAAAAAAAACAAAAAAAAAAAAAAAACCGCTTTCTAAAACTCCCAATAACTTTTATAATTTTTGATAACAAAGCAAGAAGTGAACAATAGGAAACAAACAGATACACGAAAAAAACATAAACAAAAGAAGGGGGAAACAATGGGGAGATCTTCAAATACTGAGATTGAACGAGGAAAACTTCGGAACTTGATTAAATTCTCGGATCCAGTGTTTTGTGCTAGTATACATCCTAGTGAAGCTGTTTTAGCTAGTGGACTTGCTACCGGACATGTTTTTGTTGATCGGTATGCCCAAGAGGATGATCATGATGATGATGGTGACGATGACGACGACGTTGTAGATGATAAAGATGAGAATAGAGGAGAGAGGGTTGAGGTTCAAGAAGTAAAAAGGATTTGGAAAACTAAGAGACATAAAGGCAGTTGTCGAACTATTGGATTTGACGAGCTGGGTAAATGTGAGTATTTTCGTGTTTACCACTGCGGGAACATTAATAACTGACATGGAGCAAAAACAAAAGATTTATATACATCTGGCTCAGATTCAATTATCAAGCAGGCATCGCCACTTACCGGCAAAGTTATTTCAAAAAACAGCTTCTCACTAATAAGCTCGCCTACAGCAATGACAACTACGCAAACTCATCTCGCGATTGGAACTGAAATAGGTGATATTCAATTTTTTGATTCAAGGGATCTATCAAATAAGCCTACACATGAGTTCAAAAATGTTCATGAAGATTACGTCACTAGTATAACGCAACTTGCTCAATATCAAAATACTTATCAATTCATATCTACTGCTGAAACAACTGTTTCGAGAATCGATATAAGAAAAGGCGTATTGAGCACAAGTGAGGATCAAGAAGATGAAATATTATGTAGCTGTGTTTCATATCCATCCGCTTTCGAATATATTCCACACAATATTCCTTCCAACATGCATAAACCTCAACAAGAAGCCAGTCGTCGAATTCAAGTTACTGCAGTAATGGGGATGGCATCTGGCGTTTTAACATTTTGGAATAAAGACAATTGGACAGATCAACAAAGCCGAGCTATTTTATCTACTGAAAGCGTTGATTGTATAGCTGAATATCCTGGTGAAAAAGTAATTGCGGGTTGCGCTGATGGATTCATGAGACTTGTTGATGTCAAAAAGAGAAAAACTATAGTCATCTATGAGCATGATCCTGACGATGGCGTGGTAGCTGTCGGTTGTGATGCATGGGGTAGAGTAATGTCAGCAGGCAGTGAAGTTGTCAAAATTTGGAATGTAAAGGAAGAAAGCAAAGAACCTGAGTTTGAAAAAGATAGCAGTGACGAATCTGATGAAAAGGATAGTGACGATGACAGCGATAGTGATGAACCAAAGAAAAAGAAAATCAAAAGAAGAAAAAGAGCAAAGGCGAGACAAAGAATTGCTCAGCTAAGTGCAAAGAAAGGCATTTCTAAGCCCAACTTCTCTGGTTTAGATTAGTTCTTCCATAAAAATACCACCTATTTAACTTTTCTTCTTATCACATTCATCTTCATCATCTTCCATATCTCCATCCTCATTATCTTCATCGCTGTCAAATAAATCCATATCAACTCTAGGAGTAACCATAGCAATACTGCAATTCCCCGGACACACTGAAGTTTCCACAATAGCAGCAGCTTTTCGAACAATCAAATCTAAAATCTGTCTACTAAATTCATCTTCTCTCCAGGAATATCCTGTTCTTCTTCGAACTCCTTCCCGCAATTCTGGTCGCAGACCGTTATACGCTTCTTCGGTTACATGAAATCGCGAACAATCAATGTATGATAACCTTGTCTCATAACGTTCCCAATAGTCGTAAACTTTTTCATTGGGTTGTTGGATTATTCCAGGTATTACAGGAGACGGTTTTATACCTTCAAAAGACATACTTGACATCATGGTTTCCACATATTCAGTCCATGAATTATTAACATGCTGCCGACTATTAAGTCTTGAAAACGTTGTATAAATTCCCCTGGTAGCAAGTGAAATGACACCCTTAATCTCCTCATTCGTTAACGATTTGTTAATCGAAATAGCCCGTCTTTCATCAAACGCTCTTGATAATGAAAATGGGACAACTCTACTTAGAGGTGGAATCCCTTGTGATTGGAGATATATTACCGGATCCTTAGTTCCTATTTGCGTTATTGTTGGCATTATCCTCTGTCAGTGCATCGTCATCAATACCGTGCGATGGTGATCATTTAAGATGCTGGGAGTTCTGTCTGGAATTGCAGTTTAGGGTCCGGCAAACCAATTACGGATTAGTTGTCTTATTTAATCTACGAAACGTTTTCAAAACAATTTACTAATTGCCTTATAACTGGTACAATAATATCTTACTGTCGTTTTGATGGAATATAAATTAAAAAGTGCATTAACAGTTGAATAGGATGACATAATGTACAGGGTTAGGTTATTTATGCCAATGCATGAAATACCTGAAAGGTAGATTCACATTTCATTTCAAGTTTGTTATTTTCGATTTAGCTACGAAATAATCGTAATAATCAAGGTCAAAAACTGCATCGAGCTGTTTAAAGGATAATCTAGAAAATGGTTGTCAAAGAAGGAATTCTTGCTATTCCCGACAGCAAAGTTGAGATTGCGTATAAAGTGATTTCATCTACTTCGTCGCTTCCTGTTGTTATGCTGTCCAATAGTTTGTCGTCGTCTTACGATACTCTTTGGAAAGAATTCATTGAGCATTTCCAAGATAAATATACACTGGTACTTTATGATCAGAGGTTTCATGGAAAATCACCCCTTTCGGAAGGATTTGATTACTTTGGAAAAGGAAATAGTTATGAGGATTTCACCGATGATGTGATCAAGCTTCTCGATCATTTGGAAATTGCTCGATTACATGCTTTCGTTGGACTTAGCATGGGCGCTACTACGTCCATTTACTTGAAAGCCAAGTATCACGCGCGAGTAGGCAAGATTGTTGCTGCGAGTGGTACTTTAAAAAGTCCACCTCCGCCCGCACCCGGTCAAGTTGACTTGTTTGCTGAGCGGCTCGAGTTTGCGCGCAGCAATGGAATGTCTGCACTTGCGCCAAAGACGATGGAGCGCTGGTTTCCGGGCGAGGAAGGTGCAAAATTCCTCGCTGCGCACAGCACGCGCGCGGAAGAACTACTCGCGATGCTGAACAAGGAACCGGTCGAGGGTCTGGCAGCCGCCATTCGCGCGCTTCAGAACTTTGACCTGACTTCTTCACTCGAGGATATCAAGACAAGAGGGCAAGGAAAAGAAGTACTCCTTCTTGCAGGCACACTTGATGGTCCTGTTCCCAAGGCCAATCAAGTGATGCAGATTATCGGCGGGACACAGCTCGAGTTATTGGAGGGCAGCGGACATATTGTAAATGTACAGTGCTCGGCGAAGTTTAATAAGCTCGTGGACAAATTTCTGAAGTGAGCTGAAGCATTGACACAGTATTTGGCTCACGTGCTTGTGCTGTACAGTTGTTTCCCTAGATTAGAATGAATGGAATTACCTACGGATGACATTGCGTACAAGAGTGTTTAATTAATCAATGCGAAGTAGATGATAAAATGTAGGTGCTTTCTCAGATAAGATAAACCGCAGCTGATGTTATTTGATACCAATGAAGTTCCCACCCTTCCAGTATCCACAGTCAAAATACCATCTGCACCACACACCCACCCTCTCCCGTAATTAGCCAAGACAGGGGAATTGATAATGGCAACTCTGAACACGACCCGGCCGCACACGGTGCTGACGGCCAGCACGTTCGAACCCCAGAGCAGACAGTCGCGCGGTGTGGAGAATGCAAAAGCAATACGCAGGGCCCTCGCGCGCATTATACTACTGCCAAAAACGACAACACCAACCCCGGGCTGACAGCAGCAATGTCGATGCGCTACGGCCCGCTGCACGTGGGCAGTAACCAGTGTTTATGAGTGGCCAAGTTGAGCATGCGCGCGCCAGCTGCCGCGCCGAGGCGCATTCGCATTCCCGGCCCAAGCCACCGCGCTCGCTCGGAAATTGCGCCACGGAATAAGCGCTGTTGCCAGGGTCTTAGCGAGCCACTCACGTGCGCGCATGGCAACAACGTGGGTGGGCAGACGCGAGCAGGGTTTCCTTGCTTTTGAGCTGTCGGTCGCGAACGAAGACTCAACGCCGACGACGGCCAAGCATACTTCGCGATGCCGGAGGAGGCTTTGAGTCTGTTGCAGGCTGGGCCTGGGCAGTGTCTGCAGTATTTATACCGGGCGGATTGCTGTGGTTCTGCCAGCTCTACAAAGCATCCACAATGAAGTTCCTTCTGTCTACCGCCGCCCTCGCAGCCTGCGCGCTCGCAACCCCGCTGACAAAACGCGCGAATTCTGTCGTTAATACCACGACCTGCAATGACCTCCAATACTCCTACGACTCCTTGGTCGCGTATGGCTTTGTTGCGGGCAACGCTGTCGACAACTACGGCGACACTATCTCGTTTGGCTCCTCCATCGACCTAGAGCGCCCCTCCGTCAAGATCACCACGCTTGCCAATGGCTCCAAGAATGTGTCTGCCGTCGTCTACGGCCTGCCAGACCGCGGCTGGAACACTATGGGAACTACCAACTTTGAGCCCCGTATCTACAAGTACGAAATCGCCTTCCAGCCCAAGCCGGCCGGCTCTTTCAAATCCAATCTGCAATGGAACCTCCTCGACACTATTCTTCTCACCGACCCTTACGGAAACCCACTCACCGGGTACGACTGCGACACAACCCTCATCTTCCCCAATATGCCGCATATTCCCGCTGCCACCTTCGACCACAACGGCTGGTACAACTTTGGCGGTCAAAAGTCCTCCGTCCGCGTCTGCTTGGACCCTGAGGCTCTCCGTGTCATTGACGGCTCTATTGACAATGGCTTCTGGATCTCTGATGAGTATGGTCCTTATATGTACCGCTTTAACTCGCGCGGCATGATGGTCGAGGCTATTCGTCCCCCTGAGGCAATTGTCCCTTACCGCAACGGCACCGAGTCCTTTTCTGCCGACTCTCCCCGCATCAACAGCGGTCTCGCAGATGACATCTACCCTGCTGCTCCCGACTCGGGCCGCAAGAACAACCAAGGCTTTGAAGGTGCTGCCATCTCCCCTGACGGAAAATACCTTTTCACTCTCTTGCAGTCTGCTACCATGCAGGATGGTGGTGCTGAGAAGTACACCAACTCCTACTCCCGCATGCTCAAGTACGACATTTCCACCCCCGGAAAGTCCCAGTTTGTCGGCGAATGGGTCGTTAAACTTCCTACCTACAACGATCCCGACAAAAGCAAGAAGAAGAACCCGCGCACTGCTTCTCAGTCTGAGATCTACGCTCTTTCCAACGAGCAGTTCTTCGTTCTCGCTCGCGACTCTGGTAAGGGACATGGCCAGGAAGATGGCACCGAGTCTCTTTACCGCCATATTGACGTCATTGATCTTACTGGTGCTACTGATATCCATGATGTTGAGAAGTACAATGTTGTTGGAGGTGCTGTTGCCCCTAACGGAGTTCTTGTCGATGGAATCACCACTGCTACTGTCTGCTCTTTCCTCGACATCAACAACAACGATCAGCTTGGCAAGTTTGCTGGTGGTCTTCACAATGGCGGTGTCCAGGACTGGAAATTACTTAACGAAAAGTGGGAAGGTATCACTCTTATTCCTGCTGACGGTGACAAGGGTGCTGATAACAAGTACTACGTTCTCATTGTTTCCGACGATGATTTTATGACCCAGTATGGTCGTGTCAACTTTGGAAAGAACACGTACAGAGATGACGCTGGATATAACTTGGATAACCAGGCATTGATTTTCGAGATTACTCTTCCTAGCTCAATTTCTCCTTTCGCGTCTTTCCCAGCTGGAAATTAAGATGTTGGTATGCTGTGAATGAAATTTGGATGATAAAATAGGGAGATTTAAAAGGATATTTATGTATTTTAGCTGGCTTAAAATAGAATTATCAATTTATTGCATCGCATGTTGTAAACTATCTAGTATTTGGTAATCATCACTTGCATCTTTCACTCGTATTTACATCAGTCGCACAAATAATATGAAAAAACACTAAAAGAGTATAATATTTTAAGTGAATGGGATAAATCTTAGACTCGCGCAGTTTAAATGATAAAATCTTGATAAGACTCAAGAGCTAGCAAAATTTTAAACTTTCCGTGCTGACACAGAAATAAGCTTAAATGCCAAGCATATTGTAATTTAGCGAGCCATTCGTACGCATTTATTATAAAGACGTGGACTGAATATGGGATCCGACAGACGTTCTTTAAACACAAGCCAGCTGTTGATGTTTCGGCAGTTGGAGAGTGATGTTTACATGCGGCAGGCGAGCAGGTGCAGAAGATGCAGCCTTGGCTGTAACTCGTTCGATACGTGCCGACTCAGACTACACATTTGCTGTCTGAGGTTTCGTTGCTGGTAATTCTATCGATAAATACAATAGTAATATTTCTTTGGTTTCAGTGCCGAATTGAGCGCTTTTTTATCATAATCATCGCTTTTGGCCCAGTCGGAAAACACCCTTTGTGATTTTGTATAACTTGTCCTATTGCGGCTGGAATACCATGGCGCATACTTCGTACATCCCAGCCCAGCTGAGGATTTTTTCCATTCCGGACTTTAGCAGAAACTCCTTGTTGCTAATATACACTGGGATCCCTACCAAAAATACTGACTGACTATGGTTGAAATAATTCTCCTGTCCTCACTGATATGCCTGATACCCTTGCCGCTTCTTTAAACGATTTGGGATGGTATGACTTTGGTGGCCAGAAGATTAGCGTTTGCATTTGCTTCGACCTTGAAGCCAATTGTCTGACCACTGAGCTGTAGATTACTAAACAGAAGAGGCGCTTAAGTTATTTCGTTTACTTTTGCGATGTAAAGGGCAAGCTATTCGTCCTTCTAAAGCTATCTCAGTTTGTCGTAATGAGCCAGATCCGTTGCTGCTAATCCTTCTTACTTTAATACTGATGAGACAGATGGTATTTATCCCGTTATTCTTGTTGCGAAAAAGTAAATATCCTTGTTTCTGATAATGCAGCTCTTATTTGCGCTCTTGCTATCAGCTATCTTCCAAGGCGGTGATGATGAATAGTAACCCATTTTGCATTCTCATAATGTCATGCACGATGTTTATGCTCTTGAAATACTCAAGCTCGTTATAGAGTTGGTTGTTCAACCTTATACTTGCTATGATGCTGATAAAAGCAAGATGAAAAAACTCCTGTACTGCACTCAGTTGGAGTACTACGGACTTTTCTAGGTGAAATTATTTTGCTCTTTTGCCATAAGTGTAGTATTTACACGCCGGGATATCACGGTCTCACCGCAAATCCTACCTTTTCCTTTGCAATTTTTGCTTTTGCCTCTCAACTCGACAGGTTTGCAGAAGGTCGATTCGGATTATGATATTGGACATTTCTGAGCGGACTGTAAAATATCACGTGCCAACTATCTCAAATGATGATTTTATAACGCAACTTTAGTTAATTGGGTAATGTACGTATCGCGGTGGACATAACTTGATTGACCAATTTCTGATCTTTAAACTACACTTTCAAACTTATTAACTCCTTTTAAGAATTCCCTGCTGAAAAGTAAGAACGTTAATGATCTGTTTATGAGATAACATTTTACTTTCTACAATTTGTCCGATTATATGATAGCTGGCATATGTAATACATTAAGGAAAAAAACTTCTACAAAAATCGCTACAGCCTGTACTTATCATACTCTTTCTTGTAACGACGCGACGCGCCTCACACGTGCTTTGAAACCTCCACAAATCCCTCATTATGGATATATATAGGTAAGCAAAATGCGTACAAACCCCATAACTACGCTTACTCATCTCATCGGGTTATCTTTTATCTCCGTGCACACATACATTTGCTGATAATTACGTCTGCTCACGAGTCAACGGGAGGAATTCCGTTTTCTTTTTCTTTTCTTTTCTCATTGGCTCTTTTTGTTGTTTTTTTGGATATTTCTAGATTTTAGATAAGGATTTGAGAAGAAAGAGAATGAGTTCATCGGAGTTATATGAGCCTGCTCGTCAGGTTGATGAAGTCACGGCCGCGGAGGCGAAATTGGAAAAAATGAATGAACCGCAAATGACTCCTCGCGCTGTGATTGTCGGTCTTGCAATTGGGTAAGTACAATTAAAAAAATGCCGATTAAATGAGACGAAAAAGAGTGGTAATAAACAAAAAGAGAGATGAAAAGACTAATGAGTTTGTGAAGGTCAATTGTGCTATTTTCAAATTTCCAGTTTGGTTTACAAACTGGTTGGATCTCGATGATGAGCTTACCGTCCGCTTTACTTGCTTATGCTGCTTTCAAAACATTTCATCAGCATCTTACATACCCATTTACCGATGTGGAGAATGTACGTATCCTTTTGTTATTGGTATATTCCGAAGAAACGAATTAACTGGGTTAATAGGTCTTTGTTCAAAGGTATTGTTATCTAAATATTCGTTATCAATAGCCATTACTAATCGGGGGGAAAAAAATAGTGTCGCAGTAGCGGTTGGAACTGGACCTCTTGGATTTGGTTTAGTAGGAGTGATTCCTGCTATGGAAAAATTTCTGACTCCAGAAGAAGGTGGACCAGTTAAGTTATCTAGTATGCAGATTTTCATTTGGAGTGCAGGTATAGCATTTTTTGGAGTTTTTTTCGCAATTCCTGTATGTGACCACTTTTTATTTCACTAACTTTGTAAAGATCGAAAACTGATTTGTGAAATAGTTGAGAAAACAAGTCATTGTGAAGGAGAAATTGAGATTCCCTTCTGGTAGCGCAACTGCTACTATGATTAAAGTTCTCCATGAAAAACCAGATCCGGCACCTTCACCAACTGAACATGAATTACCAACAACCTCATCTTCTTCTTCAATTGCAGAGTCTACTGAACCTTCTGATATTATCAAAGAAGTCCCAGAAGTTGATGCTTATAAGCGGAATATTCATAATTTAATTGTATCATTTAATATCTCAGCAGGGTATACCATTGCAGCTTATTTTATCCCATTTCTAAGAAATTTGCCAATCTTTGGATCAAGTCTTGCTAAAAATTGGTTATGGACTTTCCAACCTTCACCAGCCTACGTCGGTCAAGGAATTATTATGGGCTTACCAACCGTAAGCTCAATGCTTTTAGGAGCATTCCTAGGATGGGCCGTATTAGCTCCTATGTCGACAAAGATGGGATGGGCAACTGGACCTATAGATGATTGGAAAACTGGAGGACAAGGATGGATTTTATGGATCGCACTAGCGATTATGGTCGTTGATAGTGTGATTTCGTTTGCGGTTGTCGTGGGTAAAAGTATTTATAACAGTGCTGTAAAATCTCGTGAAGCGTATGCCAGCGTTCCCGAGACTGCTGCAGATGAAGCACAAGCAGAGAATGACGAAGAAGAAGCAGAGGGAGAAGAAGACGAAGCTCCAGAAGAACATCTTGTATCGCAGACCGTGACACTGGGAGGAATAGCGCTGTCGACGCTTCTGTGCATTGTGGCTATCAAGATCGTGTTTACGGGTGTTCCGCTATATGCCATAATTGCTGCTATTATGATTGCATTTGTTCTCTCAATTTTGGGTGTCCGGGCTTTGGGGGAGACCGATTTGAATCCAGTTTCAGGAATAGGCAAAATCTCTCAGTTACTCTTTGCTCTGATTGTCCCACGCAGTAATCCCGCTGCTGTTCTCATCAACTTAATTGCAGGTGGTGTAGCAGAAGCCGGAGCTCAACAAGCAGGAGATTTGATGCAAGATTTGAAAACCGGCCATGTCCTTGGTGCCTCTCCAAAAGCGCAATTTTACGCACAAATCATCGGTACCGCGTACTCGGTCTTGCTTTCGACCGTGGTTTACAGGCTATACAATGCAGTTTACGAAATCCCCGGCGCTGTCTTTAGAATCCCGACGGCTGTTGTGTGGATAGATTGCAGTCGTCTCGTCACAGGCGCTGGCCTGCCTCCACACGCACAAGCATTTGCGTTATGCTTTGCCCTAATTTTCGCCATCTTTTCAGTTATCAAGGCACTCTACGGAAAACGCTCATGGGCAGTTTGGATTCCGTCTGGTGTAGCGGTTGGAGTAGGTATTTACAACTCTCCCTCATTCACACTTGCACGCTTCGTCGGCGGCCTGGCAAGTTGGTATCTTGCCCGGCGGAACTCATACCTGAAAGCCGATGAAGTTGCGCTGGTGATTACGGCCAGTGGGCTAGTTCTGGGTGAAGGACTGTTTAGCGTGTTGACCATGCTCATGACCAGCTTAAAGGTGCCGCATTTTTAGTGTATTTATTCTATGTTTTTATTTGATTTGTTGCATATAGAAAGTGGGGACACTGTAGAGATAAATAGTGTTGTTGCACGTTGTGGTCTTGTACCACCAACTATTCGACTAATCGAGAAGTTCCGAGTTTGTGCGATTGAAATAATAAACTGCTGGATCTTTTTCGGCGGAGTTTCTGACCGACGCAATGGTTCCCCGCCTTTTGTCTGAATCCTGAACAGGCACAAACATGGTCGTATTGTTGTGCTCACGGCAGAAAGTCCGGGGTCCCCGCATTAGCCGCGCACAATGCGGCGGTGGAAATTTTTCATTGTTGGCGATCGCCCGTTTGGGGTATTATGTGGAAATATTGAATGCTATTGTGTGGGAGATGTATTATTATATTTCGCCAAGATTTCATTATGGCAGATATTTATCATCTGACTTCGGTGTTTTGTCCGTTGCAATTCATGTATAAATACCCCCGAATTCCCCCCCCCCTTCCCCCGCTGCTGTTTTGATTGTAAAATCTGACAAAACAGTCATGGCCAAGGTATCCTCTGAAACTGCTGTTGACCCCGAAAAGGCTACTGTCGTATTAGAGTCTACTGATATATCAAATATTAAAGCAGCAGGTGAACATGTTGAGAATCTACTGTTAATACCGGATTATCAGCCTGATACTGAAGAAGAACGAAAACTTGTGTGGAAGATTGATTTATTCTTGCTGCCTATGATATTCCTCATGTTCTTCCTCAGCTATATGGATCGAATTAATGTTGGTAACGCAAAAGTTGCTGGGATGCAGGATGCGCTTGGGTTTTCTAGTGGCCAGTACTCTATTATCCTCATTATCATGATTATCTTTTACGTTGTGTGTGAAATTCCTACAAAGTATGCTGTCGTTGTTAGTTGTATTTGAAGCGATGCTAATTGATGTAGTATGATCTTGGCACATTCTCGCCCGTCTGTTTTCTTGCCGGCAATTATGTGTCTTTGGGGTGTTGTCACTGCCGCAATGTGTAGAGTTCAAACCTATGAGCAGCTGCTTGGGTGCCGTGTTCTTGTTGGTATCTTTGAAGCAGGCTTTGCTCCTGGAGTTTTACTCATTTTTTCGTCCTGGTATAAAAGGTCGGAACAATCCATGAGGTTTGGAATATATATTTCAGCCCCCGTTATTGCGGGTGCATTCGGCGGTTTGCTTGCCGGTGCGATTATGGGCGGTTTAGATGGAACTTATGGCATTGAAGGTTGGAGATGGTTATTTCTTATTGAAGGAGTTCTTACTGTTGGTGTTTCGATAATTAGTGCATTTGTCTTACTTGATTTTCCTGCCACTACTCGATACTTGACTCCCCGCGAGCGTGCGTTGGCGGTTACTAGACTTCAGTTTGATTCAATCGTGAACCATCATCCTTCGCAATCTGCAATGACGCACGTTGAAGCTCTCAAATTTGCAATTATCAATTGGCGTGTCTGGCTTATGACTTTGGGATATATGATTATTACCGGAACTTCAAGTACGTCGTATTTCTTTCCTACGCTTGTCAAATCACTTGGATACACTGGTACAAAAATTCAGTACATGACAGTCCCCATCTACGCTGTCTCGTTTTTTTTTAATCTCTCGACTTCATTCCTTGGTGATCGTGTGTTTAGACCTTACAGAGGATATCTAAATATGTTTTGGTTAATCGTATTAACAATTTGTTCCGTCGTCGTAACAACTGTTTACGACACTAAAGTTCGTTACGCATTCCTTGTATTTATGGCTTCAGCAGTATGGTCTTCCACCGCCGCAACCTTAGCATACGGTTCTTCAACCTATGCATACATGGATCGGGAAGCAAGGGCAGTTGCGCTTGCGATTCAAAATGGAGTTGGAACTTCCGCTACTATCTATGGTGCATTTCTATTCCCGGCAGAAGACTCACCGAAATATATTATGGGATTCTCAGTAATTTCAGCCCTCTCGTTTTTGGGAATTTTTGTGTTTTTAGCGCTGCAGATTTTATTGCCTAGGTATCCGGGAAAACCTTTTAAAAGGGAAGAAAAGGTAAAAACCTGATAATGAGGGGACTGATAAACTATTCACTGTTGTATTTTCTTATTATCAGTTGTGAATAGAATTTAAATTCCAAGTTAATTAAAGTTACATAAAATATCCCCACGAATAAAAGTAACGCATATAGTGATTTGGTCGTGGTAAAATTACCACGGAAGGATTTCTCCCTTATACATATTAGCAGAAGCACCTTCCTTGTAAACATATCCAGGAACTTTGATTTCACGAAATTTCCCATTATCCGCGGTAGTCAGGGATTCGATAAGATTGACAAGCCCAGTTCCACCTTCCAAGGCCGAAATATCGGCATTTTCAGTTCCCATATCAGTACGGACCCACTTATAAACTGTTAGTTGTTGTTTAAAGCAAAGAGTAAAGGTAAACAAACAAAATAGTAAAGGAGAGATGGGAGGGGGAAATCTTACGCCTGGACTGACAGCCGTGACAATAAATCCTTCGCCCTCCAAAGAAAAAGAATACTGAAGAGTCAGCCTGTTAAGCGCAGCTTTTGAAACGTTATACTCGGCGGAAGATATCCCACGATAAGTAGGAGCAAGGGCAAATGATCCCAAAAATGAAGACCTTTAGACTAGTTAAGTTTCGTGCCGTAAAGTGTAGAAGTGAAAAAGCTTACACGTTCACAATCTTTTTCTGCCTGCCTAAGCGGAGTAAAGGCAAAAAAGCCTGGATCATAAGATGAGGTCCGAGGACATTAACCTTGAAAAACTCAACTATATCGAGGCTAATTAAACTAAGAATACACTCTTTTAAAACTTAAAAGTCCTGAAACGAAACTTACGAAGATTGGTGAATAGGAGGAGCGTCAAGGGCACCAAGGCCTGCATTATTGATCAACACATCAATACCATTCTCACCAACAAGTTCCTCACTAGCCTTAGCTGCTGCTGCGACTGATTCTTTATTAGAGACCTCGACGGGAAAATGATATATCTGATCAGGATACTTCTGTTGAAGTTTCTTAATCGCGTCGTTAAGAGATCGAGAAGTAGTAATGATTATGTTGGTAGGTGTCTCGGCAAGAATACGAGCCATTTCCAACCCGAGACCGCGTGAGGTTCCAGTGATAACAGTAGTAGTAGTACCAGTCATGTTTGGCGACTATTGAGTCAAGAAGAGTGAAGATTGATTTGAGTGGTGTTTGAAAGACAGCTCAAGAGTAAAAATACAAACAGAAAGCAGGTATTTATTATCAAGTCTAGATATATTCCAGATCAATTGACTGGTCACAACGTTTACAGTGCATCAGCCGGCATTCTCTTACTGCAATCACGTCAGCTAAAATCCAACGTAATGTTGAATAAGCAAGTACCGCGTGCCTTCACAAGCGTATAAATCGCATTCATTAACACGTTAATTGTAACCAACCGCTGAAAATAGCGGGCAAAAAGGCCGTTTGATGCAAGTCATAAAACCATATCAAAGCAATCGGAATATGTGAATAATCATAAAATCCACGCCAAATGACAGCGTTTAGGCGACAAGCGCTCTTTTTGGAAGTGATGAAATTCTATTTTTGTTTGTATTATTGATCATGGCCGATTGTTATCGTAACTCGTCTTTGGTCTTTGTGTTTTGCGCTTTCTTTGAAATACGCAAAATAATCAGCGTTTCCGCTATTTGTCACTGGAAGATTAAAGCTTTATTATCAGACTACACGATTAAACTATTCTCGGCTAGAGTTTAGTTGGCATTAAGGTTCGTTTTAGGTCAAGTTTAACGAAAGACTTAATTAAGATTATTCAAGTAACTAAATAAAGACATTGATAAACAATTAAATAAATAAATATTTCCTATAAGAAAAAGCAAACGCAAAAGCACCATTCACCAGCCATATAAAACTCCACAAAAAGCAAAAAACATATAGCAACGATAAAATTAAATTGAAGCGCTAATCATCTTTAGACTTTTTACTCCTCAGTCATAATTTCAATTCTTTTAGGTGCACTAGTCTCAGGCGTAATTTTGCGCACTTTAACATTCAAAATTCCATTCTTCAAACTAGCTGCAACGTTCTCTGAATCTACAGGACTAGGAAATCTGAATGCTCTCGAGAATTCTCCATAGACGCGCTCAGAAGCCCATGTTGTTCCCATGGAATTTGCGGCAGTTGAGAGTTCAGAGGAAGTAGCTGGCTTCGAAGCGACTTCGGTCGAATTCGAAGTCTCTGTAGCAGAGGCCGACTTTTCTGCCGAGTCAGGTTCAGACTTGAACTCCTGCGACTTTTCGACGACACCATGAACTCTAAGAGTTTGAGGATCGACGAATTGAAGGTTCAAGTTCTTCTTTTCAACGCCCGGAAGTTCACCCTGGAGAATGAATTCATTCTCGGTTTCCTTGACGTCGAAATTAGGAGACTTTATCAATGAAGAAGACTCAGAGAGCAATGAATGCGCAAATGGAGACTGGAATTGAGTCGAAAGAGGAGTGTTGAAAAACGGATCATCAAACATCTTCAACATCATGTTTCTTGATGGTCCGAATGCGAACGCTGGGGATGAATTGAGTAATCGTGAAAGCGACATTCTTGAATATTAACAGATTGTTTTTGTTGATTGACACAGAACAGAAGAGACAGAAAGGCAGAACACAGCACCCTTATTTATACCCGCAATCCAATCGTGAAGTGGCCTATCGTGAATATTTCCCGTTCATGCCTGAATAGCCACGAATTTTCGAGCTCTTTCCAAGAGTATCGTGGAACTCAATCACGTGGTAGCCTTTACGTCACTCTCTGTATCACGTGGTGCATTTTCCTACTTGATTTGGCAGTTTTAAGTAGTGTTTTGTTTCTTTCAGATCGAGTGATCTTGACTTTATTTCTATAATAAGTAAATAATAATAATAACCTCGTATGATATGACAATTATTCAATGCGCGAATATAAACCAAATAACGTCATAGAAAACTACTTGTAAATCAAGAATGCTATCTAGAAAGTTCACGTATTCTTTATTCTTCTTTCAATCTTGTAAACTAAGCCTCTATAAATGATCCTCAGACTCTTCAAGACTATTCATCTTCCCGATACTCACTCCTCTATAGTATCAGATAGGCAAAAGATAGTTACTGTAGTATGCCGCTTCATGCCGAAATGAAACGCAACGCGGCTAAAACTCTTCCAGTTTTGTAGCTTGCGTGACTTTGTGAATAATCTAATTACGCAATTCTACATTGCATGATAAATATCTAGATTGTATACATTGCCAATAGCGTCACCTAATTCCAAAAAACCCTATGATAAAACTCTATAATAAAACCCTATATTCACGTGATGTTAAGGTGTACGCACGTGATACTACATCTGAGCCAATCAGCACGGAATGAATGCGGAAGCCCGGGCAAAGCGTGAAGATTAGGAATTTGAGTACAACAACTGTCGCTTTACGGAAACGCATTTCAAGATATTGTCTGTTTTCATTTGTAAATTACATTTGGGTCGAAGCACAAGTGTCCTTTTATTTATAATATAACTTGAAAAAAGCCAATACAAGTAACAGAAAATGCGGTCAAGTTTGATCTTAAGAAATAAAATCAAAGATCCCTGGGAACGTCGGTATGCTTATTTCTGATATTGAAAATCAACCTGTATTGCTCATTAAAGCTAACTGAAATTTTCTGTGTAAAGGGAAGCTTGGAGATATGTTGGTCAATTCTCCAGATATAACAGATTAAAAGGAATGTTTCCAGGATTTGGACTCGGAACTGGTCTTTTTGTCGTTTATTACGCGTACGAGCAATTCATTGGATTCGATGAAAGTCATCATTAAATCATCAAGCTTGCGCTTTTCAGTATTTTCTTTTTCTACTTGGTTTTAAATGTTGCTTCTGTTTTATGGTGTCGTGTATACTTGGAAGATATTGAGATATCAAATTGAGAAAGCAGCACATTAACTCATCGTCTAAGAATTTTATCAACATCGGATATGAAAAAAAAAACCTCTCATTAAAACTTGACATGATTATCCTGTATTTCAATTAATTCCTACCGGCCGGTCTCGCAAACAGATAAATATATAAACGAAAGAAAATACTGAATAGAATATAGTTGCAATGCTTAGTTTTTTTTTGTTTGTACGTTTTACTACTATATCGCATTTAGTGACTCAAAGGGGTGTTTTTTTTTACTTTAAATATATATATATTTAATAACTGCGTTCTAGCACCTAATTGAAAAAAACTCGATAATTAAGTACTTACTAATGGTTTTGCTAGATATTATTTACCATCAACAAAATGCATGCAATGCAAATTCAAAAAAAAGATAGAACATCGCACCCCAAAAAACCCAGAATGTCAAAACAAACCCTGTCATCTAACCCTTTATTAATTACAATGCCCGCTCATTCTCGTTTTCGTTACCTCTAGTCTGTGCTCTATATAATGGCGCAATTCTTGAATCAATAGCTTGACTTTCGGCAAGAATTAT
This sequence comes from Myxozyma vanderwaltii, assembly GCA_030556335.1. Taxonomy (NCBI): domain Eukaryota; kingdom Fungi; phylum Ascomycota; class Lipomycetes; order Lipomycetales; family Lipomycetaceae; genus Myxozyma; species Myxozyma vanderwaltii. The sequence goes on from JAKTPV010000023.1 coordinate 147,417, forward strand.
ACCTCCTCTGTTACTTCTTGTAGTTGACGTATTATTCTCCGATTGCAACCTGGTAACTCTTCGTCGTTCGCGCTTTTGCCAGCTTTGCATCCGCTCTCGTACATAAGAGTCTACGATCAAACCCATCCCAGCTCCGGGAACATATGACAACGAAGCAGTTCCAGGACTTGAAGCCAATCTTGATAATTGCGGTCGTACTTGAGAAGGTAGTAATGGAGTATTCTCATTATTTGAAAGCGACTGCTGAACTTGAGGTCTTTGCGCAACTGGAGCAACAAGCTCAGCAGTACCTGAGGTCGCGCCATTTCCATTCGCAATCAATTCATTCACTCTTGATGTTCTATTCAAAACTGCATCTGCATTTTCAATCTCGTGAGCATCGTCGCCATCATCATCATAAAAGCTGGTAGGCGTGCGTGTGCCGGCACTTCGATCAAGATTGACTGATGCTATTGTAGAAAATATCTCTTCTTGCTGCGTTAATTCACTTTCCTCTCTTGATTTATCTGAACTTGATGATAATGCAAGCGGTCTATTTGACGTTATAAGCCATACTCCAGTAAATGTTAACGCGCAACCGGTAAAAAACTTTGTCATTTGAGTAGCTGTAGCACCGTTGAAATCTTGATATAAAATCGCAGACCCAATAATCACACTCAGCGTGAAAAATACAAAATGCGTCGGAATGACTTGCGTAGAATCGAAATGCTGTAATGCTCGGCTTAAATATTTAACTTGCATTACTGCCGTAAAGATTAAAACCGCAAGTAACGCATATGTAATTGGAAATGTAAACACTCGATATAAAGTATATGTCAAAAGACTTGAAATAGCTTTTGTACTGAGTGCAGTATACCCACCAAATAGCGCAACAAGCGCGATATCAATGGCAATCCATCGTTCACCATATCTTCCACTAGCAAACGCAAGTATAAACATACAGGAAATTGTAATCCCAACATATATTTTGAACGATAATCGAGAAACCGCCTGTAAAATTCGATGAGGATCAAGGTAATTTTCTTCAGGATTTGAAGAAAGGACAACTGTTACAGCACCCAAAATAGCAACTAAAACTCCTAAAAAATCACGAACTCGAAAGTTTTCGTGGAAGAAAATAGGCGCGACTATGCAGTTTGAAATTAGAGCAACAACTCCTAGAGGTGAAACTGTTGACGCAGGTGCAAATCCGTATGCTATGAAATTACCAGCTTCTCCGGCGCTATTTTCAATGTTAGTATCAACAGTAATCGTACGAGTTAAAATAAATATATATAAACCATACGCCATAAGACTTATTCCTAACCACCAATGCCCACTCTTCATATACTTTGGAATCCTCTCTGCAGTTCCAAAGCCGCTCATAGTTGACTCTGCCATTGACACTGCTCTTGAAAGATTTCCTTTAAATCCACTTTTCATTTTATCAAGACCAGAAAACGAAACAGCTCCTTGACTGGTTTCCATAAGTCGAACGTCATTTTTACTCATAATCGACGAACCGTCAAATGTAACTGGTGAACCCAGTGGTCTAGGAGAAGATGATGAAGACGCAACGGAACCGTATGAATGGGGGTATACTGCATCAACATCATCAGCATGACTTTGTAATCTTTCAGCATTTGAGTCCAGTCTTTGTCGGTGACTTGTATATTCGCCATTAGCAACAGCTTCATATCTAGTATTCCCATTCTCCATTTCTTCTCCTCCATCGTGGCCCCGTTCCTCGGCAATAATCTCAGCTTCCTCCGCTTCTCGCTTTAATCGTAAATGTGCATATCTCTGTAAATTTAACGCAATACTGATAACAATATTCCCACAAATAGCTGTAATTATCCCTATAATTGATGACGAATGCTCAATAGGTGGCTCAGTTGCATCCATTGCGCCCTACTCCTGTCTTCAAATAACACAAAAGATAAAAATGAACAAAATGATAACAGTAAAGAATAAAATATGTTTTGTATTAAAACTATTTATTCTGATTTACTCATCGTATCCACAATCAAAAACAATAAAGAAAAACCAGAAATATCAAAATACAGACTTTCAACTTTTAATTTTCTCGGTTAAAATGTCAGCCTCGCCATCTTTTTAATGCAATTTTTCATAAATTTACTGATATATTTAAACAAAACAAACAGCATTTGACAAGTGAATACATTTATTTATACAATTATTGATGTCAATGTAAAAACAAAAAAATACAACGAGAATACTGTTATCAAAATGCTACGTTTATCATTACTACTCGTAAAGCATTCTAGTTCTTACAAGTAAGAACTCGAGTTCACCGACAAAATATCTAAACGTTACATAATCTACAATAAATCTACACCAAAAAGTAATCAGATAAAGTACCAGGTATTTTTTTTTAATTCAAAGATAAAAAAGACATAATTATATTCTCTACCCATTTACGAAACATTTTTGTAAAGAAAAGCAAGATCTTAGATCTATTCCTCCTTTTTCATTCAAATAAACAGAAAAAAAATATAATTAAAAACATAATCTAAGACCTCTTCTTTTGTTTTTTTTCTTGTAAAATGGATCGACTCCAAATGCTAAAAGGATAAACATTTTCTAAAAAGACAAAGGGAGCAAGCATAATCTAGCGATATGCTTAAGCAGACTCAGCAGCGAGCTTCTCACCCTTAGCAATGACATCCTCGATACCACCAACCATGTAGAAAGCAGCCTCGGGAAGGTGATCGTGCTTGCCCTCAAGAACCTCCTTGAAGGCCTTGACGGTGTCCTTCAAGGGGACAAGGGCACCCTCGATACCAGTGAAGACGTGAGCGACAGTGAAGGGCTGCGAGAGGAAACGCTGGATCTTACGGGCACGCTCGACAATAAGCTTATCAGCCTCAGACAACTCATCCATACCAAGAATGGCAATGATATCCTGGAGCGACTTGTAGGCCTGGAGAGTCTGCTGGACCTGGGTGGCAACGTTGTAGTGCTCTTCACCGACAACAGCGGCATCGAGAAGTCGCGACTTGGAGTCAAGGGGATCGACAGCAGGGTAGATACCAAGCTCAGAGATACCTCGGGACAAGACAGTGGTGGCGTCCAAATGGGCAAAGGTGGTAGCAGGGGCAGGATCGGTCAAATCGTCAGCGGGCACATAGACGGCCTGGACGGAAGTGACGGAACCCTTGCGGGTGGTAGTAATACGCTCCTGAAGGAGACCCATATCGGTGGCCAAAGTGGGCTGATAACCGACAGCAGAGGGAATACGTCCAAGAAGAGCGGACACCTCGGAACCGGCCTGGGTGAAACGGAAGATGTTGTCAATGAAGAGCAATACATCTTGTCCCTCCTCGTCACGGAAGTACTCAGCGACGGTAAGACCAGTAAGGGCGACACGGGCACGGGCACCGGGGGGCTCGTTCATCTGTCCGAAGACAAGAGCGACCTTGGAGTCACCGTCGAGGTTGATGACACCGGTCTCAATCATCTCGCGGTACAAATCGTTACCCTCACGGGTTCGCTCACCGACACCGGTGAAGACGGAGAAACCACCATGGGCCTTGGCAATGTTGTTGATAAGCTCCTGAATGAATACAGTCTTACCGACACCGGCACCACCAAAGAGACCAATCTTACCACCACGGGCGTAGGGGGCGAGAAGGTCAACGACCTTAATACCAGTCTCGAGAACCTCAGCGGCGGTCGACTGGTCAACGAACTCTGGGGGGTCGGCGTGAATGGGGCGGAACTTGGTAGCCTCAATGGGTCCACGCTCGTCGATGGGCTCACCAATGACCTAAACTGGGTGTCAGAACAGAAATGATTGCGAGAAAAGAGTCGGGGAGTTAGACTAACGTTGATAATTCTGCCAAGGGTACCACGACCGACGGGGATGGTGATGGGGGCACCGGTGTCAACGACACCCTGTCCACGGACAAGACCCTCAGTACCGTCCATAGCAATGGTACGGACGGTGTTCTCTCCGAGATGCTGGGCAACCTCGAGGATGAGCTTGTCGCCAGTGACACCCTGGACCTCAAGGGCGTTGAGAATAGCGGGGAGGTTGTCCTGCTCGAACTGAACGTCCTATATTTGCAGAGAGGTTAGAAAATAAAAATTTTAAGGGCCGAGTCTATTGAGTAGTTGACGTACAACGACGGCACCAATAACGGATCTACAAATGAAAAGTTAGCAGAGTGCGTGGTATACGGCGTGGTTTGACATTCTCGAGGGCTAGACTAATCTCGACCCTTCGCCCACTCCGCAATCAATCCTCGCCCGGAAGAAACAAAATAGTATTTTTGAAATGCCAGTTTGAACAATAAACACGCAATTAACAGCGTAAAATAAGTAATTGAGAGTGACGAGCGATGGATTGATGGATGCGGAAAGTAAAAGAAAGGAGATCGGGAGGAATTTTTTTCGCGCGACACGATCCGAAAGGAACGTTCGGAAGCGACGCAATTTGCACGTAGAGATAGCAATTCGCAAAGCAGTAGCTCTTTCAGAAAGGCTAAAGTCGAAATTGATCCAAAGACCCCGAGAAGTGCCCATAACATCAAAAGAAAAAAAATATCGTACCGGATAGAGCCAGCAGAAGCGGCAGTGGCCAGACCACGCTGGGCAAAGGCGGGCTTCATCTGGTTGAAGAAGCGGCTGTTCGCGCGGGCCGAACGGAAGGCCGCGCGCGAGAGACGGGGAACAAGGCGAGGGACAGGCATTGTTTGTGGTGAAGAGGAGGAAAGGAGAGGAGAAGGAGAGAAAGAAATGATGGTGAAGAAGGCGTGAGGAAGAGAAGGGCCCCGGGCGCAGGAGCCGCGACGCCTGCGCGCTTATGCGGACGCGGCCAATCAGCTGCCGGGACGCTTCCGCCGCCTCAGCAAATCAGAGACGCTCCCGGCAATTACCCGGCTACGGGAGAACGGTGCCTAGCTGCTGTTTACCACTTTCCAAACTTGCCTGCTTTCTTGCTCGACTTAGTTAACTTGCTCTATTTCATGACATTCTTTACTTGTCAGTTATGCTATTTACTGTCGCTTTACTTATAATCATATAGTACCATTATGAAGAACGAATCTGTTAAATAATTGCATGTTCTTAATCTATCATCCGCCGGTAATTTCCCCTTTCATCAACGATCCAATGTAAAACATATATAGCACCATCAGAATGCAGCAAGCGCTATAGCGCTATCTGCGGTAGTCTGCTGAAAAACCCTTGATTCTTTAAGAGAGTCTTTTGGTTTGGTATTCTCTCCGAGAACTTTTAACATTAAGAGTTATGAAGCTTTTTATCTTCTCTTTTGATATAAAAATATTCTCTGTTTGAGTGCCAGTGTAATGTTCAAACACAGACCAGTCTCTTAGATTGCTGTAGAAGGTATACTAATCTGTCCCTCCTTTACAAATCGCAATCATAATAGCCAAATTCGGCTGAAATTCATAAACGGCAAAAGGTCCAGTAAAACGTCAGATAGAAGTCTGCAACAGAAGGTATCATCAGAAATAACCCCACGAGCGAGTAAGTGACTCGCTTACCCTATCAGCAAACAAACACATTCCGACAATCGCAAAGTCCATACATCATCTAGGTCCAACAGCATACCGCCATCAATGTCGTAGATTCAAGGTATATCTTTGATGCAATTGTATAACCCAGTAAAGACGATAATTACCAACTAGCAAAGCCATTCGCCACAAATAGGCCATTATTGGAAGCTGTATGCCGCCACAATACCGTGCTTTTTTAGTACTCGCCATCAATATTGATTAGTCAATGTCACCGCGAAGATCACCTTTCTCGGTCATCATTATGAAATAATTAGATATTGTGAAGAAGTAGTTACAAACAAATTGTATCGTCATAGCGGATTTCAATATGGGATGCAAATTGCTGCCTGTGAGCCGCCAATCAAGGCATCATCACTGCGACGTCAAACTATATTAGATATTATTCGCGGAATGCAATACCGGAAGAGCATGTAGGTGAAGCACTAGATTTTGCCGGCACAAGGTATTTTAAATCTTATGATACGAAAATATCGGTCGTTTGGAGTTTTACCGATTGTAGTCTAGAATTCATTACACATCAGTGAGTCTCCTTTTGATAAGAAAAACAAAATAAAATACAGCCCCTAATGGACCCGCAAACCATTCAGCGTACAGAATGCAATTCAAGCTAATGCGGGTGTTTACACTTCATGAGTCATCAATGTCTGTAGTACAACAGAACGCTGCTTGTTTTCGTGAGATAAGAAGACGGAAGACGTGTATGGGAATGATTCAGTTTTAATTGACTGAGTACACATATAAACCCATTTGGCGATGTGCCGTAATGGAAAACGAAACTGGCTCATTAAAGTGTTCATTTATAGATGCGGCGCCCTGGTTTCAACATCGCCATTCAACTACCATCTCAAGCGTAGACTGAGTCCAGCAAAAGAAAAACATGCGATAAAATTAGAGCAACAGATGTAATTGCGATTAAAGTCGAGATACCATCTTTCGTCTAAAATAAAAGTATTTTCCAGCATGCGGCTCGATAACCCTGCACCGGCGAATTCACAGACAAACGCTTGCCAAGAACCGTATCGGGTACGATAGATCCCGGAATACCACCGTCGTCGGCGTATTCGATAAGCCGGCAATTGTTATCGGGGTCAAGCGCCATAGTGGATTTTTATTGGGGGAGGGGGCACAGGATTGCTACATAGCGTTGCTGGAGGGGAGGCGAGGAAAGAGGAGGGCCGGTGCCCGGTCTCACAGACCAGCAGCTTATCCTTCGCCGCTGCGCAAAGGCCATGAAAAACAGAGCACGGCCCTTGCGGTCTTCCTTTGCTACAGTCCTCAGCAAGCTGGAAATGTTCTGAGCAGTGCTCAGCAGAAGTTGGCAAGCAGCTCAAGAGTCCACAAGAACCGCATTCGAGGCTCGACTGGCGGTATTCCAAGTGCTAAGACAGGCTTATCGCCGCCGCAGACAATCTAACCGGTTGAGACCAGAAGTATTAATTCATACACGAAACTCTTTCATAATGTATTTCGCGGTTTTATGCTCATTTGCATTTCCAATACAATAGCACTATTTGAGCCTCCTGATACGCGTTGGGTTGCTATAGACCGGTATCGTGTGTAGAGTGGTCCTACTGAACTTCCACTGAAGACTCACTACAAACCAATCTCATGATCGAGTGAAACGTGCCCGACCTCGTCCCGCTGGAGTCATCTGTAAGCACTCTCTGCCTGCACGACTCAGAATTGTCCAGACTGTCAGAAAAAGCAGCCATTGTTGCCCTCAATTGCCTGTAGCTGTGTCCTTAATCATAGGGTAGTGGCCCGAACGGGAGAACTTGCGGGTATTCTAAGCAAGCCGCAGACCATCCGGAATCCATCTGGCCACCTCCATTTCCTTATCATACGCTACATAATCAATTATCGTAATTATAAGGCAGTTGAAGTTTGAGATTGTTTAGGAGTATCGGGTGATATAACGGGACGCAATTACAAGCGCTCGGAGTGGACAAGTTGCCCTGAGACACTAAACGTGGCAAGGTACCCACCCTCCTTGTCTCGTATACTTTTTTCTGTCGTACTCGGATACTTTATCTCGTAACTGATACCGCTGAATGCATCTTTTTAAAACAGATTTATACCCACCTGACGTATTGCTATTTACACATCCATATCTAGAAACAGAAAAGAATCGATTCAGATATTAATAATCATCATCAAGCAGGTGCCGGAACACCGCGTTATCTGAGCGTTTACTGTAACTCTTTTTTTTTTTTACCCCAGTATCAGCTTCTCAAGTTTAATTCTGTCGTCCAGTCTTGGCACCGTTGACTTTGTGTTATCAATAAATCAGCTCTCGTACCCCCCAAGTTCTGTTATCATGAGTGGAGTAGTAAAATGGGGTATATAACGTGTCATATTTCCCGTGGGTCTGTACGAAATACTGCCTGCCTAATCTACAATCTTTAAGATCTTCAGCAGTATTCAATTGCACTTTGGTCATGTATGTGCTCTGTTCTGCTTCAATTTTCTCGTTTCATTCCATATACTAACATCTTCCAGCATGGCCGACAATGACTATGACTATGACTATGATGAGAAGCGAATCATCGATGAAAAAAAGGGTCTCGCCAAAGTCGAAGTGCTAGAGACCGGCGCTATTGTTGATGTGGCAGAACGCTCTCGTATCATTGATCGCATCAAAGTAATGAACAAAGTCGGTGATACCGTTGATATTGATCCACTCGCTGATGCTGTTTCTCATTTCATTTATGACCGTCTGATGGAAATGACAATGCCTGAAGCTATGGAGGTTCTTGAAAAAGCCCTTGAAGTGCATTATGATGATGTTAATTTCCCCGCTGAAGTCCTTGACCGCATCGAAAAAATGCTTCAAGGCCATGATGCTTATGGCGCTGATGAAGATGCTTATGAACTCGACTGTAAGCTCGAAGCAGTCGTAATCAAATTCCACTCTCCATATCCTGAAGTTCGCGCCGTTACTGATCCCTTTGATGATCCGACTATCCCAGTCGAAACCTTCCGCGCTTATGTTCTAGGTGCTATCTGGGTTGCCATTGGTTCCTTTGTCAACGAGTTCTTTTACGAACGTCAACCAAGACTTAATCTTGCTACTACTGTTTTACAGTTATTTCTGTTCCCATGCGGTAAAGCCGCTCAGTTGTTGCCTGATTGGGGCGTTACTTTTCGTGGTACTAGATACTCAATCAATCCTGGACCTTGGACACATAAAGAGCAAATGTTGGCAACAATCATGGTTTCAGCTGCGTCTCAAATGTCGAATTTTATGTCTTTTACAGTTGCCATGCGATCTGAATTATTTTTTCATTTGCCCTGGGTTAATTTTGGATTTGTGCTTCTCACAAATGCATCTTCTCTATTTTTTGGTTATGGGCTTGCAGGACTGGCTAGAAAGCTTGCTATTTATCCAGTCAAAGCGGTGTTTCCGACTGTTTTACCTACGTTGGCCCTTAATCGTGCTCTGTTATTGAAAGAAACAAAGACCTCTATTAATGGGTGGACAATTTCTCGTCAGAGGCTATTCTTTCTTACATTTGCCTTGTCATTTGCATATTTTTTTATTCCCAGTTATCTTTTCAAAGCTCTATCTACTTTTAATTGGATAACTTGGATTGCTCCAAGCAATGTCAAAGTTGCTTTACTAACCGGATCTTTCCTCGGAATGGGAATTAACCCAATCTCTACTTTCGATTGGTCGGTCATCAATTACAGTACAGTACTTGTTTTGCCTTACTTTGCCTTTATGAATAAGTTTATGGGTGTTTTACTGGGTGGGTGTGCGCTAATGGGATTATACTGGACAAATACCAAGTACACCGCCTTTTTACCTCCTAATGCGAATACTGTTTACGATAATACCGGAGCTACATATAACCTTTCCAGAATTCTGGATGCATCAGGTCATTTCGATGAGCAAAAGTATCTTGACTATTCAGTTCCTTATATGACTGCAGGCCATTTAGTCGGTACCGGGTCTCTTTGGGCGCTTTATACATGCGCGTTCACATATATCTGCATCACTGATTACAAACTTATTGCCCATACCGGGAAACTATTCTGGAAAGCAATTCGTCATCCTAGAAGTAAAGCTTTTGATGAATTTGATGATCCGCACTCGAGAATGATGAGGGCATATCCTGAAGTGCCTGACTGGTGGTATCTGGCAGTCTTTATTGTGGCTGGTGCAGTTGGAATTATTACAATTGCAGCATGGCCTACAACAGTGCCAGTATGGACAGTTATTTGCATCTTTTTATTCAACATTGGAATGTATATTCCCACAGTTATAATTTATTCAATGACCGGATATGCTATGGGATTCGGCGCGTTTTCAGTTATTTTGGCAGGTTATATGGATCCTGGTAATGCAGTTACAAATATGATGGTCAGAATGTGGGGATACAATGTTGATGAACAGAGTGAAACTTTTATTGCTGACCAAAAGATTGCTCACTACGCTAAGCTTCCCCAACGTGCTGTATTCAGAGCTCAATTAGTCGGTACATTGATTCAAACGTTTGCAACAGTTGGAGCTGTCGAAGCTTTATTCAGCACTGTAAAGGATTTCTGCTCGCCAACTCAAGCTGATAAATTCATCTGCCAGTTCCCTAGAACTGTTTATTCAGATGCGATTATGTTTGGTATCATTAATCCCGAACGTGTCTTGACTACACTATATCCTGCTTTGAAACACTGCTTCTATATCGGTCCTTTAACTGCTGTTCCTTTTGCAATCATGAAATTGAAATGGCCGCAAAAGGTCAAGAACATATTTCCTCCCTTGATCTGGGGTGGCGGTGCTTTCTGGGGTTCAACTTACAACTTCACATACTATATTGGCGGATTCTACATGGCCACGGCATTCATGTTTTATCTTCGAAGATATTATACCGCTTGGTGGACAAAGTACAACTACATTCTCGCCTCTGGATTGACTGCGGGTGTAGCATTTTCCGGTGTGGTTATCTTTTTGGCTTTGCAGTACACTCAAACGACTCTAAACTGGTGGGGTAATGATGTTGTTAGTGCTGGCGTTGATTATGGTAGAAAGGCTTCGTTGAAAGTTGTTCCGGAAGGTGGATTCGGTTTGCAAGTTGGTCAATTCCATTGATTGTTGGTACATTGTTGATTAATAGCTTGGCAGCTTTGTTTTAAAAGTTAAAAATATATGCAAGTAGCTTGATATTCGATTGAGATATCATTAAATATGGGGCTGTAACGTGTAACCGATAATCTTAGGGTTTTATCATAGGGTTTAAAACCCTATAATTATTGCACTTATTATAGGTAATGTTACTGTTAATATTATTAGCATTACTTTTTATTTTATTTGACTCGGAAGCGCCTGACCTCCATATGAACTCATATGCCGTACCGAAACACAGATATCCGACGCTAGAGCACTTTAAGCTTAGTTTTTGTTTGCACGTGATCGGAAGCAAAAAACACAGGCTCTACGAACAATCTAAAGAGTAACCGAAATGTGATGGCGCAATCAATAATAAAATTTTTTAAAAAAAATATATATAACAGCTAGATCTACTTCTCAATGGACTCCGTGACAGTCTGAGTGTCTGCGTCGGATCTTTTGAATGGCTTTCCCGGATATCTAGGCACCAATATCTGCAGCGCTAAAAACACAAAAATTCCCAAAAACGAAAGGCCTGAAATGACTGAGAACCCCATAGTATATTTTGGAGAGTCTTTTGCTGGGAACAGAAAGGCTCCGTATATAGTGGCGGATGTTCCCACGCCGTTTTGAATTGCAAGTGCAACTGCCCGGGCTTCGCGCTCCATGTATGCATAAGTTGAGGATCCGTAGGCTAGAGTAGCAGCGGTAGAAGACCAAACTGCGGCAGTCATAAACACCAGGAAAACGTAGCGAACAGTGGTGCTGTAGCAAGTAGTAACAACAATTGAGCAAATGGTTAAAATAGTCAGCCAAAACATGTTTAGATATCCTCTATATTGACGGAAATGACGATCGCCCAAGAATGAGGTGAGTAAATTGAATACAAATGCAACGGCGTAGATGGGAACAGTCATGTACTGAACCTGAGACCCGCTGTAGCCAAGGGATTTGACCAAAGTAGGATAAAAGTATGACATGCTGGAAGTACCAGTGATAATAAAGTATCCAAGGGTCATCAGCCAAACACGCCAGTTTGCAACAGCAAATTTGAGGGCTTCCCAGTGCGTCATTTCGGCTTCGCTGGGATTGCGGTTGACAATGGAGTCATACTCAAGTCTAGTGACAGCCAAGGCGCGCTCGCGGTCGCTTAAGTAGCGACTGGTAGCAGGAAAATCAAGGAGAACCACGGCACTAACAAGAGCCCAGCCGACAGTGACAACGCCTTCGATGATAAAGAGCCATCTCCATCCCTCGATCCCGTGAGCGTCGTCCATACCAGACATGATAGCACCGGCGATCAGACCGCCAAACGCACCAGCAAGAACAGGCGCAGAAATATAGATACCAAAGCGCATGGACTGCTCAGAGCGCTTGTACCAGGAGGAAAACATGAGCAAAACACCCGGAGCGAATCCGGCCTCGAGGATGCCGACAACAACACGACATCCAAGGAGCTGATGGTATGTAGTGACACGAGACATGGCCGCGGTGACGGCACCCCAAAGTGTCATGATCACGGGGAGGAAGACAGAGGGACGAGTGCGGGAGAGGATCATGCTAGGAAGGGTCAGCGTGGGATTAGAACGAGTGAGGGCAGCAGAAAACGTACTTTGTGGGGATTTCGCAGGCGACATAGAAGACGATCATGACGACGAGAACGATGGAGTACTGACCGCTGGTAAGTTGGAGAGCCTCTTCCATGCCCGCAACCTTTGCATTTCCAACGTTGATGCGGTCCATGTAGCTGAGGAAGTACATGAGAAAGATGGTCGGAAGGAGGAAAAGGTCGATTTTCCACACCAGCTTCCGCTCTTCCTCGCTGCCGGGACGGTAGTCGGGGATAGTAAGCGGGAGGTTGAGATTCTCAATTTGATCATCGCCGGCCTTCTCAGCGGCCTGCTGCAGTGTGAGGGCCTTCTCGGGGTCGACGTCGGTTTTTGCGGATATTCTGGGAGTCATGGCGGGATTAGGAGAGTGCAGGACGAGGACCTGCAGCCCAGGGTAGTGCGGGCAGGGTCTATATATGCCATGTACGACGGCACTATCGCCGCCGGTGGAACAGACGGCGGGGTTCCGAGGGTGATCCAAGACAGCACCCGGAGGCGGAGAGGAGCGCGTGGACTCGCTGTTCCACACCCAGCCCAATTGCGGGGCCCCGGACTTTCAACCGGCGCGGGCCAAAAGCCGCCCCGTCTGTCTTTGTTGTGTTTCCCCACATTGTCCTACTCGGTTAGGCGAATCCGCGTTTTAATTGTTTATTTCTTTATTTTTAACTTTTCTAATTCTAGACAGACAGCGGCAACTAGTACTACTCTTGATTTAGCGTTGACGACTTCTCTTGTATATAAAATAACTCGAACAACTCGCGGATCCTGCCCTGGATTAGGCAACTCCTGAATCAGGCAACTTCGACATGCCTTCAACAAGAGCTTAGCCCGAACCTTATCTCAGCCGCTCCAGCTTTAAAAGCAAGATTCGCCCTATTTCTGATTATAGAAAATTACATTTTTATAGGGTTTTAGGGTTTTGTCTTCTAGTAGTGTACATTACATATTAAAATCATTAGGCCAACTCGGCGGCATCGCACTCAAAAAATCAAAATTCTCCAAATCAAGTGGAATATCGCCGACCGCATCCGACAGCGTGAGTAAGTTTCCTACATTGATTCCGTCGTGATGTAAACCTGCCACCAGCGCAGGAGTGTTCGCTCCACTAGTTTCTGAGGGTATCTTGCGGCACCGCGCAAGCATCTCCTTTAACCCTCGAACAATCCGTAGCACAAGATGCCGCTTTGCACATGCGCATGCGGAAAACACGGCGATGACCTGCTCAATTGTAGAAAATACTCGCCGTCGATCAACTTTGACGTGCTGGCGATACCTCGTACACACTTTTAGCAAAAACACCGCCGCAAACGCATACATTGTATGAAAATAATGCGGAACACCAACCAACCCCGCCTTGAGCTCAGGAGATTCCAGCAGCGCTTCCAAAATTCCAAACGCGGTTGAGATAGCTGTGACTGCCAATTCATGTAAATCAGGTGTAAGTAAACTGCCTCCTGGCAGAGATGAAGGAGAAGATGTAGTATCTGGACTAGACTCACTGTCTGCATAATCAGGAGACGTTCGCAAGCCCCGAAACGCATGTGAGCAGATATAAAACTTTGCGAAATGATAGTGCACTCGAACTGCCTCGCTTGGAAAATTCCCTAGCATCTCATTGACTGCTAGTTTATCGGCCCAACGACTGGCCCATCTGTCAACTTGTGTGTTGAACTCTCGGAGTTGAGGAACCAACATCTCTGGAATCGGTCGTGTTGTATCCAAGCCATACAACTCTCGTGCTCGCGATAAAATAAACAGTAAATCAATATGCGAAACACATCTCCGATCAGCATCTGTAGCGAATCTAGAAGCCATGTGCTGCTGCCACCTAACAAAATCTCTCGTAACTCCAGATGGTGGGACTCCTTGTAATACAGATATTTGTTCATTACATAGAAATGTGAATAACCAAAGCTGTGAATGCACAAACGCATCAAGTGTATCCCCTTCTCCAGCAAGTCCTAAATGATCCGCGTGATAATGCAGTGATATTGCTTTTCGCATAGCAAGTCCAGATAACATCCATCCCATATCGGACAGCCAGTAAGCACCCACGCAGAACCCTCGTAAATCCTCAGGCCCAAGTCTAGGCCGAAACATAAGTGACGCAGTTAATGCTTTTAATTCTCGGATTAACCTTTCATAGGCTTCACTTCCTGTACTATCATGAAGCGCCCCAACTGTAACCACAGATAGCGTCAGCATTGTTGAACTTTTTCGAAGACTTGCAAAATTTGGAAACTTTTTAGCTAAATGGCCGTAAAAATAATAGTCTAATCTGCCGAGATACAAATTCCCGTATCGCTCTGCCTCTGTTAGTGAGATGACACCCCGTGATATGAAATCAAACTTTTCGACTATTCCTGAATGCGAAATATCAATCGCCAATAAGTCATCAGCTGATGATAGGGATGAAGGTTTTGGAACGCGGGTGACTTCGTAGAGGGACTGAATTGGTGCGGAGGCGACTGATTCTGGAGTGGGTATCGTAAGATCAAGGTCCTCTTCTGACTCTTCTTGTACTTTGACTGCACTTGTACCAGCAGTTGGCAGTGCAACGGGTGCTGCGCTGATAGCGGGGGTGCCTGTGGTGTGTGTGGCCATGTCCTCGCCCAGTTCCTCTGCTACTATAGGATCGAGCGACACTGCTCCACGCGCTTCGTTGAGAGCAGTGAACAGTTTCCTGATCAGCTTGAGACTTCTCGCGTTCCATCGAGCTTGCTCCTGAACAATTGCCTGAAGGGTCTTGTTTGGCGAGCACAAAAGACCCCGTTCTTTGCAGCGTTTGCAGGGCGGCCCCCCGCCTTCTGCTTCTGGCGGCATAATGCATTTAATCTTTTGCTTGCGGCACGCTGGACAAGCCTTTGACTTGCGCGTAGTGACACCAACCAGCTCAACCTCCGAGTCCGAATCATCGACAGCTGCGACGGCTGCTGCTGCTGCTGCCAGTGACGAGACCCCTCCGGCGACGATGCCCGGCGACGCGGCCAGAGACAGGCGCTGGATCTTGCTGCTCCCCGCGAGCTGCTCATCTGCCTGCCGCTTTATTGCTGCTGTGGGAGTGGTGCTCATTTACTAGTAGTTTGCATGTGGTTTGCTGGAATTTGACTCGACTCCGGCCACTGCTCCGCAAAAAGTCCAGTTCTAAAATGCGGAGACCCCAGAGCAGAAATGGGTAAAGTCCCGGCCCCCGAACGCGGGGTCGCGGACGTATCTCCGAATGACTAAGAAATTACTGCATGCATGTCACGCTTACTAATATCGCATTCTCATGAAACTCATCAAACTTAAAATAAAGACGAGGAAGAAAAGAAAAAAAAAAACCGAAAATACAAAAGAAATATAAAATAAATAAAAAAACAGAAACACCGTGTATCAATCATGTCCTAGTCTATCATTCCGAGAGTCATTAAATATATCGCGGGAATTTCATCGCCGCCTTCATTTGCCGTAGTGGCTGCGTTCGCCAAAGTCCCTTCTCCACTGTAGGCACAGCCTCAAGTTCTTCTGCAGAATGCCTTGTGACTGTAGATGTTGCTGATGGAGATTCTGGATCTTCCTCAGCATCTGCATCAGGCGCCTCTTCATCAACGGAGCTTCTTCTCCTCTCGCTGTCATGGAGGCATTGCATCTTTTCCTGATACGAAGCAGGATAAATCCACAATGTCAAAGGTGTTGTCACAAACGTCAAAATCAATGCCATAAGCACAAACATTGTAAACACTCGCTGACTCAGAATCCCGGCTTGTAATCCAACATTTAAAACAATCAGCTCAACAAGTCCCTTGCACGACATTAATGATCCGACTGCAAATGATTCTCGCCATTGTAATCCGTTAAACTTTGCTCCTGCTGCTGCTCCACAGAACTTGGATAGTAATGCAACTGCAATAATCGCAACTGTGTATGCCCAAGTGATTCCATCATTCAACAATCCAAGATCTGTTTTTAATCCTGAAAGAACAAAATAAAGTGGCAAAAACAGTAGTGTGATGATAACCTCAATCTTATCCGCAATCGCATCTCGGAACTCTTTATCTTCTGGAATCACTAACCCGGCTAAAAACGCTCCGAAAATTGCATGGACTCCAATGATATCAGTCAAGAAGGAAGATGTGACAATCAGCAAGAAAATCAATAAAATCATGAGTTGAGACGGTGCATGTTCCTCCAGACTTCCAGTTTTCTTTGCAGCATACAACAGCAACGGCTTGATAAGCAAAAACAGAATAACAACCCATCCAATAGCGACTAAAAAGATATATAAAACAATAATTCCACTAGACGCATTAACAAGTGCAATAGTAAGCGCAAGTAAAACCCATCCAACAATATCGTTCGCAACTCCTGCTGACACAACAACAATGCCAACATACGAAGAAAGTAATTTCAACTCGGTCAGAATTCTCGCTAAAACAGGAAACGCAGTGATAGACATTGCAACACCAACAAAGAGTGCGTAAATTCCAAATGATACAGCAGCGTCATCTGCAAATTGCTTGTACAGTCCAACTGATACAGCCACGCCAAGCGCAAAAGGAATAGCCATTCCAGCAAACGCAACAGTCGAAGCAGTTTTGATATTTTTCATAACAAGGGATAAATCAAGTTCAAGGCCAACCAAAAACAAGAAGAATACAAGCCCTAGGTTGGCAACAAGGGTCAATATAGGAAGAGATGCTTCTGGGAATATTGTATCTGTAAAATGAGGAATCCGCGCCATAACAGACGGTCCCAGAAGAACACCGCCAATAACCTCTGCAATAACTCGAGGCTGCCGTAGATATGCCAGCGGATATTGTAATATTCGGCATAGCACAAGGATAATGATGAGCTAAGGGATGTTAGCTCCTTCATCTGATAGCAAATATGATTTCAGGGTCAATCACCTGAATAATGAACAGCACAAGCGGATCCGCCGCATCGTACTCCGAAGGATTTCGTCCACTAAAGACGCTTGTTGAAGTAGCACCAGCCATTAATCACAGCAGAGTATGAAAAGGCGCTGTTGCTATTAATGTTGTTGTTGTTGTTATTGTTGTTGCTGTTGCTGACGGTGATGCGTGTGCGAACAAAGAGTCTATTATACACTGGTGGCGGTGTGGTGCGCGTTTGGGTCTATCCGAAAGTGGACTGTGGCTTGCATATCTGCGCCACACTTTACGGCCAAATCAGAACAGCTCGAGCAACTTGTTTGAGTAGTTCTTGCCATATTTAGAAGTAACGTACAAAACTAGGACTGCAAAAGATTCTAGAGTATCTTATTATCATATATCTGAATACAATCAGACGACGCAAAGGGTGCAGTAAGCAGTCACGCAAAACAGCTTTGTTGACGCTCAAACACACTAGTCCGCAAGGGGCACAAAGCCAACAACCCCTGAGCCGAAGCCAAGCTGCAAACCGACGTCACTGCTGTTCTCCTCGCCTCCTTGTTTGTTTACATTCTAATCGGCTGTCGCACGTTTGCTTAACCGCGATAGTGATTCAACAGCGGATCTCCTTCTTCGTCACTTTCAAACACCTCATCAACATTAATGCTCTCCGCGTCAGAGTCTCCCCGACCGCGTGTGTCAACTGTAGCAAGTGTCAGAGCATCTATTGCATCATCATTCTTTTTAGCTACACGAACAATCCGCCCTTGTTCGTTAATAATCGTAATCTCATCATCTGCTGATCCAGTGTCTAAAAGATCGTGACTGGGAATAAATGAAGACGAGTGCCAGGCGGTCGAACAACTATTGTATAGTTCGTCGATTTGTTCAAGTGTTAATCCCTTAGTTTCGTAAACAAAGAAAAACACAAATATCGAGCCAATTAAACTAGCCGTACCCTGCATACATATTAGCATCCCTCTTCGAGATAGAGCAAGAGTGTGAAACATACCCAAATAAAAAACACATTGGTTCCCATATTCAAACTTCCGGGAGCGTCGTCAACCAAAAACGGGGATGAAATTGAAATCAAGAAATTAAAAACATAATCACAACCAATCGACAACGAGATACTCTTCGCTCTAGTTCTCAGTGGAAATGTTTCTCCCATAACAACGAGCAATGGCGGTCCTGCCCCACATGATTCAACAGCAATATAAAGAATTGTAAAGCTGACTAGTATAAGTTTAGCAATATCTGAATCTCGACCAAAGATTAGTCCAGTGATTGCAATCACATATTGGGTTACAAAGCACCCAAATAATCCGACCACCAAGAACGGCCTTCGACCAAGTTGCTCAACAAGATAAAGTGATGGTAATGTCATGCAAAAACTAACAAGATTGGTAGCTACTGAAACGACAAACGAATTTGTGATTCCGGCTTGCAAAAAAAAATCAGTGCCGAAATATTTTATAAAATTAACTCCAACGAGTTGACTCATAGCACCAGCAACAAGTCCAATCATCATTCGATATCTCTGTCGGTTTTCTTTTCCAAAACAGTCCTTAAATTTAACATTACTTAGAGATCGTTCAAGTTCAACAGCAGCTTCGATTTCTGCAAGTTCGTCAGAGATCGAAGGATCTTCTTCGTCATGATGTCTAATTTTTGCAAGTGCAGTTCTCGCCATATGAACCTTTCCTTGTTTTACCAAAAATCTAGGTGATTCAGGTAGGAATATAAATCCAGCAATGAGAATTATCGCCCATAGAAATTGCAAATAAATAGGAATTAAATACGATGATGTCCCTTCCCGATATTTAGATCCATTGTCCACTAGTGATGCAATTAAAACTCCCAATGTCTTTGCGGTATGATAACCTGCCGTGATTGCTCCTCGAAGATGTTTGGGTGAAATTTCTGCCTGATATAATGGTCCTAAAGAAGAAACAGAGCCAACTCCAACTCCGGCAACAAATCGCCCTTTCAAGTATAAAATTATTAGTTTATATTTCCAAGATATAAAGAAGAACTGAACTCACCCAGAGCAAAAAGCTCAATACTGCTTCTCGCCACCTGCAACGAAACTCCAAACATAAACACCAGACAAGCCAGGATCAATCCTTTTCGTCTTCCTTTCCGGTCAGCCAAATATCCGGTAGAAAATGCTCCGGTGAATAATCCAGCTGCCAAAATTGCTACAACGAGTGATTTCGTAGAACTGGGAAGGTAATATTTTCCCAAATGAGCCGGATCTGGTTTTCCATAATCTTTCTTGAACTCGTCCATTGCTAAGATACCGGCAATGATTCCGGTATCGTAGCCATAGAGAATACCTCCGACTGTTGTAAAGGCTCCGATAAGAATTGAAGGGCCTATGGACCCTCTTTCAAACAAGGGTGCCATCGGTGCTTTATTTTCTATATTTTCCTTTCTGGTGTATAGTTTTCAATGGCAATAAAACAGCAGAAATCAGCACCCAATACTACTTAGAAACAAATCAAAAAGAAGCATGCGAAAAGGAAAAAAAAATAAAAAAATTAAAAAATACCAAATGTAATGGTTAAAGCGTGTACAGACCGAGTCGGATAAGCGATAAATGCGACAAGTTGCTTATCTTGCGCCGCTCCTCTTCTCCCGAGATTTCCTTGTCCGCGGAACATCTCCCCGCAATTTTATTATTTCATAATTCATCTGATATTTACTTATTTTACTCGTAGTTTATATTACTGATTCAATAAATATTCTCGATTTTTATTGTCGCGACCCATTTCCACATTCGGAAAATCTATTCCGTCTGCAGAGTCGTTCAGCACTTTACACAACAATCCAAATTGTAAAGCAACATTTCTAATGTATGAATATATTAACAATGGTATATAAAACAACACAAATGTAAACCAGCATCAAGCAAAAAACAGTGCCGGCCACATCCGTCTCATCAACATTAAGACAAAACAGACGTAAAAATGAATCTAAGTGACTGACTGCCACGATATTTAAAAACACAAAATAGAGCAAACGAATGCGAGAATCAAAAATGAGCGACAACAAAGGCCAAATAAGCTACATTATGATATGGTATACAAAACGACAACAATCATAAATAAATAATAAAACACCTCGACAATGGTTCCAAATAGACAGTGAAGAATATACAAAAACAATATCATTATAATACGGCTTCTACCCATGAGAAAATGCAAAACGAATATCTAACAAAAAGATACAAATGTATAAGTTCTACTTCAACAACAGCTTCATCCACACACGAAAAGAAATGAAAAAAAAAAAACAACAAAATTTATGCTGATGCAACTAAAAAATAAAAAAAAAAAAAAAAAAAAAAAGAGAAGAAATGATTTAAAACAAAATGATGAGATTAGGAAACGACATTAAAGAGGTTTTGGATGCTTTAAAACAAAATAACTAATACTCCACCTACGCCGCCACAAACAATGGCAAGCATAGCTATAAAAACAATAATTTGATGTATAGCGCCTGGAACATTACGTCTCCAAAGATATGCTGTAACGCCGACGAAAGCAATCATTTCAGCAAACACCAATCCAAGAGAAGATAACAAGTTCACGTAAACAGGTGCAGTGGAGTTTTGATCACCAAAAATAATACCATCCAAAATAACAACCAGGATTATTGAAATACTGAAAGAGACAGCATAAAACATCGTAAGTGCTCTATCAAATGCTTCAGCATCTTGGAAACCAAACCTTGGTTCTTGACCACTCCCGGATTCGAGATCGACGTTAGAGGAAGAGAAAGCTGTCGAGACAAAATCATCAGTTTGATGATTATCGGCGTTTTCCAGCAATCCTTCTCTTTCAGAAGCGAGGACAGCACGACGAGAAGGCGAATCTTCACTGAGATCACTGCTAACAGACTGGACCTTTGTTGAAACTCGATTCCAAATGTTGGAGGACCAATCTGATATCTTATTAAGAGCACCGGAATCGTTTGTGGAATTGCTAACGTCGACGTAAAAGGTTTCTTCATCATCCTCTTCAGGATGATCAAATTCATTCCAGTATCTTCCTTCGTCGTTCGCGTGATGAATGATAGTCAAGCGACGAGCACGACCACCTTGACGACCACGGCCCGTACGAGCAATTTCAGCAGCTTCTGGAGGAGGTGCGTTCTTGCGCGTGGGAGCAGCAACAGGAGATGGCGATACAGCACGACCATTTCCAGAAAATATTGATGAAATGATTGAGGAGGCACGCTGGCTTGCACGAACAACGGAGTTTCTTCTGAATCCAGCGACAGCAGCATTTGCGACCGTGAGAGGAACGTTCTCAGGAGGAGTTTCAACACTGCTATTTCCTTCAACAGTGGCATCAGAGGAAGAGGAGGAAGAGGATGGGGCCGAAGTGAGCTCCGTTCTAGAAGAAGAGTGTCTGGACTTTATGCGTGCGTGGTTAGCATGCTGTCTTGGGATCTTGTGAATATCCTCGACGACCAACTGAAACCAAGAAGGTTTTACATCAGATAAACCAAGAGCGCTAGTAGCATGCGAAAAGTAGTTGAAACCAGAAACTTCATAAACAGTATGAGAAGCTTTCAAATCATGAATCCATTTTGGCTCAGATCCTTGCCAACGAATCTCAAGAACCGAATAAGGAAAGGTAGAATAGTCGCAAGCGGTCCCGATATCGGTCCAACCAGTAGCAGTTTCGACGCGGCGGTATTTAATTTGAGAGTCGAGAGTAGCCCAGGCAGTAGTACCGCTGGTGCCAATTTGTTGATAACGAACGCGCTTAGCACCAATGACAACAGATGGCTTTGCGTAGTTTTTCTTCACCCAAGCAACGACAGCCTTTCCAGTACTATCGAGTTGCTGAATTTCATGCACACTGGCAGTTGAATTAACTATGCTTTCGATATATTTCTTTTTACCGGTCAAGGTAGCGCCGCCGGGAGTGCAAAAGACGGCCTCCGCGCCTTCGGCGTCGACATCGGCAACGATTCTAGAGACTTCATCGTGAAACTTTTTCTGCGAGGAGATGTTGTCAAGAGAATTTGCAGAGTTGAGAAAGACTATTCTCGAGTCTGACTCTACGCCGTATTCTGAGGTGTGCAGAAGGTTTTTGCGGTAAAAGGATTTATTCGGCATAATGGAGAGGTACTTGAGCAAGTAGACTTCAAGTTCGACAAAGTTGTCTTCGTGGACCCAGAAGGAGATGGAGTTTGGAGCCATTACACTGGACGTCTCAAAGTCGAGGTCGCCGAGGGTAGAGTGTGCTTGGGAGAAAAAGCGCAGGGATGACTGGAAGTAGCGGCGGACGGCATCGTAGAGAAAAGAGAGCTCAACGATGAGAGGTGTGAAGTCGCGTTTAACAAACGACTTTTGGTTGTCGAAAAGCACAGTGAAGCGAGTCGAGAGTGTCGAAGTGCGCGAGCGTTTATTGTATGCTTTGACGAGTTTACGGAAGGCTGGGATGTTTGTTGTTAGCTACTAGAGGCCTATACTCAAAACAAAGCAGAGAAGAGAACCGACCTATTTTGTGAGAGCTGACAAAGCGAGCGAGACACTGGAGCTCGTTGTGAATTGCTGCTATCTCAGACTCGATTTTGAGAATGGGCCTTTGGCGCTGAGCGTTAGACACAGGATAAGTGCGGGCAGCGTCCTGCTTTGAGATATCTTCGACGGCTTTGCTGCAGTTGCGAGTGCGACGCTCGAGTTCGCCTGCTTTTGAGCGGACAAAGATGTTTACCTGAAAGATTAGTATAATAGCACCAGCACAGTAATCGCAGGGGATACATACACGATCAATCTGTTCCGATAGCGCAGCGTAGATGACATCTTCACCGGAGGAAGCAGGCGTGGGGACAGTGTTTTTTATGAGGTCTTTGAAGCCATCGTAGTCGACAGAGTACGCCTTCCACTCGGGAACAGCGTACTGCGCAAGAACAGAGCCGTAGCGCATATCTCTGGCAGTTATAATGAGGAGGAATAAATACGACGCAGAAGAAGGATAACAAGACGGTAAAGGATGGATGAAGCGCAAAAGTGTGAAGGCCGAGCTCGACAAGCTTCGAGCAGGCTGAACCGCGCCACTATGCCTCGAACCGGGTTTGAACCGCCACAGCTGCTCAGAGAAAATATCTAAAGCCGACACACAGAGCAACAAGTAGTAGCAACAAAAGCAGTTACGCAACGACTGATTAGTATTTCACTACGCGCAAGTATAGCAGAAAAGAATTTGCACCATTGCACATTAAGCAAGCACTTTCACGCAATACACAATAGCGGCAATACCAGCATAAGCCGATGAACCATGTCGGAGCCGCAGTTGTCTGTGCTCCACTGCCTATTTAGGCGAATTCAGATTGTACACTAGACCTAAACAGGGTACACACTCCGAGGGAATTTACATAACGAAAGCAGGTTTATTGCAGTAGGAAAGGGAAAAAGCAAGCTACATGATGTCTGTTTAGCTGATAGAATCAAAGCAAATAAGAAGCAAAGCTAATATTAGTCAGTTGCGAGGGAGACTCGACCCGGCGGTTTTAGGTAACCAGAGCACCCAATGAGCTTCGAGATGAACGGTCATCTTTCATCACGTTTATCCCGAGAGGTACTTTTTAGTAAACAACTTTGCAGGATTGCTGTTTTTTGACGGCGCACGAGTGCAATGAAAAAGGGTGCAAGATCGATTGAGACCAAGTACGACGAGAGGTCTTATCGGCTTATCTGATAACAACAGCAAACATTACCTCATCCCGCATTGGTCTATGTTGTATGCTCGGAGTACTTTTTTGCAACATACCCGCTATACGCCACCTGCGCGATGATGCATTTTCCGCTGGACCTGAGTTTTAGGTTGAGAGTCAACGATTATCAAACTTCTATGGCTTATCAGTCGTTCGCCCGTACTTTATGTTTATTTGCTCGTGTCAATTCACTGCCGACCATGAGAATAATAGCATTTAATTTTTATTTTCGATTTGCTGACTAACTTTCTCACATGTTACTTTTTTGACCATCCGTTGAAAAATATCAATAGTCATATATCTCGTTACTCGCATGCATTACATGCATCACGGCTGATTTCTTTGCTAATCATCAGATACCAGCTCTAATCAGATCAAACCCTACACCTAATGACTAATTACTTACGCAATTTTTGCACGTGCTGGGAATTTGCATGAATCTGCTTTCAACAATATTGATAAAACTACCTACTGCGTAATTACATTTCCTTTCTCCTCCGGATTTTCAGAAGCTGAATCTTCCTTTTGCGGATCTTCAATACTCTTGTTCTCGCGAATGGCTGCTAATCGCTTTGCTTCGTTGTGGATATCAGCTGCATTCTTGCTCGCATCCGCATAAAACTTGCGGACCTGAGATCCAGCAGGATTGTCCAGCGCACGCTCAAAGTACTTGTGCATAGTGTTCTGAGTTTGCTGAAGGTGCTCGCGGATATTGTACTTTTCGTCCGCGGCCTGTGCTGTAGACGTGGCACGATCAGTGATGTTGTACTTACTGTCGATGTCCGACAGGAACTTTGCAAATCGCGCTGATATCCCATGCTTTTGATCCAGTTCAGTCGCACTCTGCACTGCTCGATCACTAAGAACGTATCCATGGCTAATCAACTCGGCCAAAACAGCAGACTTGGGCTTTGCTTCTTGAGCGACATCGTCACCGCCTCGAGTTGATTCCTGCACTCCGGCTGCTTCCGCAAGCTCACTCTCGCTGTCGGGATTCGAATCCTGCTCAACTGTAACCTTTGTAGGGCCCAGAGAAGTGTCAGTCAACAGCAGTGCCGTTTTTGCTGCTTCTTCTTCGTAGAATTTCACACGAGCAACCTGCGCTTTCTCTCCAGACGAGGTCTCTGCATTCACAATATGCACAGACTGGATTCTCCCACAAAAGGAAAAGAAGCCTTCGAGCTGAGTCTGGGTAACTTCGGGCGAGATGTTGGATACAATAACTGAAGTGCTGGACATTTTTGCAATTGTGTTGTAGGAGTTATGGATTACAGCGCTGATCTGGTGCCTTATATATGCTAGCCCATCAAGGCATACGTCATAGTGCGACCACCCACGCGCCGTGCACCCAACCAACCAACCAGCCAACCACTTTCCGCGCCAATATTTGATAATTCGCTATTCAATGTACTGCTTTATTTTACCTCTATTTTAGTAGAACAAATTTAATAGATGCAATTGTAATTTCACATTCGCAAACCACCTTCTCAAAAGAGGCACGTTGCTGCATATCCAACTTTATGCCTTAAACTTTACTTTTCCACCTTTTGCCCCTCTCTCTCTCTCTCTCTCTCTGCTTTCACCGCTAATCATGGCCTATCCATTTCCATCCTTCGACGCAGAGCCTCTGTATGAATACACTCAATCAGCTCTGGGTAAGCCAGCCGTATCAAAATCAGGATGGTCAGTTTATTCTTCCAAAAAACCAATAATGAATGCCGATGAAATTGATCGAGCAACGGCACGTTTGAAAATTCCGATGCCCGAAATGATCTTTGGAAAGAATCACATAACTATTCAACATTTTTCTGGCTGGAGTTTGGGGTTTAATGCCGTTGATGCCTTGGATTTGGTTGTAAAGCATGGAAACCCTGAAGGTGGTCTTGTTAAAGTCGCCTACTCTGATGCGTGGATGAAAGACAAGTACGTGTACATTAGTCAATATTCAAGCTACATACTGACCCTCTTAGAAAAAAATCAAGCGATGAAGTTCACGAGGTTGTCAAGCCATTTGACTGGACATACACAACGTCTTACCGCGGCACTCCAAGTCCAAATACAGTCTTTAAATCAACATCAACCTCACTTCCACTCGATAGATTGCGTCGTCCTGATCCAATTTTATTTTTTGAAGATGTGGTGCTTTTTGAGGACGAATTGGGCGATAATGGAATTGCAATGGTTAACGTTAAAGTTAGAGTAATGGAGGAGCGATTGCTTTTACTATCGAGATTCTTTATGCGCGTCGATGATGTTTTATTTCGAGTGCGCGATACGAGATTGTTTGTCGAATTTGCTGACAACACTATATTAAGAGAATACACCGTTAAAGAAGATTCCTATGCAAACATTAGACGAAAAATTCCAGTTACAGCAAGGGATTCTGGTTCATTTTTACGAGATGCAAATTGGATTGCAGAAAGGCTGCCAGTTATCAAATCATTCACAGAAACTTCATCAATAAACTAAAAATTTATATTGTACAACTAAATCATGAATAACTCGTTAAAACAAATTTGGCAGCAGCCAAGTCCTCCTCACGCGCATCCTTTGTCTCAACGATCTTGCGTAATTGCTTTCGTGCCATATCTTGAACCAATTTGTAAAGCTTCGCGTCAGCCGTGGGCTTGGTTTGTTGCAAGATTCTTGTGCTTCCCTGGATAATAATTAGCAAAAATTCGTACTATTAACGCAGTAATAACTTACTACTAAGACACCGGCCCATCCTCGAACATAGTCCTCACAGAGTTCGACGGATCTCAAGAAGAATTTTACCGCTTCAATAAGTTTCTCCTCTCCTAATTGCACAGAGCCCTGTGCTTGAAGATTCGCTGCAAACTTTAAAGTAGTTTCTCCAACCAACGCATTGATATTATACGCAAGAGGGAACAAAAGCAAGACTTCGTGTAAAGCAAATAATGCCTGGGAATACATTCCAGCTTCGATATAAGCATGCCCTAACTCTGACCATGCCTCTGCATCAGAAGGGACATGATCCACCAATTTCAACAATTCATTGACGTACTGCACATTAATAGCAGAAGATGCATTTGTTGCAGTAGTTTTTAAAATTGCAATTCTTCTCTTCCATGCACCAAGCTCAGAGTCATTTCTGGAATCAATAAATTCAAGTGCTTTAGCTAAAGTCTCTGTAGCTTCGATATTGAGCGCTTGCAGAACCGCAACTCGCGGTGAGTCGTTTCCAAATCTATCAGAAAGTGTTGTTAAGATGTTTGAAGCTTCAACGTCGTGAGATGTTAATAAAGCAAGATAAAAATGTAGTTCAAAAACTGAAAATAAGTCTCCAGAGTCAAGTTTCCGCGCTGCTGCTCCAGTTGTAATAAAAGTGCACGATTGATCGTAAAGCGTAGATAGTTCTGAAGGCGTCATCGACACAAACGCAGATGTTTTATGCGCTGCTCGGAGTATTTCCATTGTATCTGCCATTTGTTTTGTTGAATTTTTAATGATAAATGTTGAAATACCAGCTGTCGACAGTTCGCGATAGAATGGATTGATATTGAACAGCCTAACCCTGAAATTGAATTTAACTAAATTGGGTAAGGGCTCAAATCATATCAACAAACGCTCGAAATTATGTAACAACGCAGCTCAATGTTAACAGCATGACAGGAACATGAACGAAATGACGAATCGGTGAAGCATATCATGAAAAGCATTCTGTTAATGGACAATGTGGCTATATTTAGAGGAGCCTGTGAGAGACAGTACGGATGACAAATGCGACGGTCAGAAATCAAAGGCGCAACGAGTTCAACGCGAAGTTGAACAACCACCCGTTCACAAATACTCATTACTAGATTCAGTGTTACCAACTATCATATTAACGAGTACAATATGTGGATCAGCGATATTTTATAGAAGATACTTGCGTCGCTATCGTACAGCTTTAGATATCCCTACTTCAGTATATCGCTCTCAAGGAAAGATTCGAGGAAGAGTAGTTAGTGTAGGAGATGCAGATAACTTTCGAATATATCACACACCTGGTGGAGTATGTGCTGGCTGGGGATGGCTTCGACAAATTCCATATCAACATCTTTGGAAATATCCCAAACAAACAGCTTCAACGAACACACGTAACCTATCACGATTCTTCTCCCCGTTTGGACAAAAACGGCGAAACAGTACAAATTCAAAGTCGCGAAAGTTGTCATTATGGACTAGATTATTTGGAAAAAGTAATACCAAACCTTATCAACCCAAACTTTCAAGCGAAACGGTTCATATCAGACTGTGTGGAATAGATGCGCCAGAAACCGCATCATTCGGCCATCCCGCTCAAAAATACAGCGCTGAAGCAAAAAGATGGCTTAAAAATTACGTTCTGGGGAAAAAAATCACAGTCAGACTTGATTTACTTGATCAATATCAACGCGCGGTCGGTAAAGTGACGGTCTGGACTTGGCTAGGACCTCGAGATGTATCTGCGGAAATGTTAAAAGCAGGCTGGGCATTAGTTTATGAAAGTCAGAGAAATGCGTTTTTCGGCACTACCAAAGAGAATTATGATGCACTGGAACACGAAGCTAGAAGAAAAAGAGTAGGGATGTGGGAGAGCACAGAAGCATTAGAAACACCTAGTCAGTATAAGAGTCGCATGAAGTCAAGAGATAAATAATACAACTATGCACAAGATTTCGTTACACAGGAGGGAACTGGTCAATTCAATTAAATCTTAGCGCCTCTTTTAGCGATTAAGAGCCAACCTTTAGAAAGTTGCGAATTGAACTATGCCACGATATTGGCTACTCTGTAACAACTGATGGAATAGCTCCAAATACTTGCTTGTACTGGTTTGCATAAAACAGTTTAGCTGAGCACTAATTCTGGAGGACGCATTAATATCCTAAGCTGTAAATCTTGGAATCAATATGCGCAGTTGCTACTGTATCTTATTTAATGTAATTTTTTTTTCAAACAATGAATAAATCCTTATTTAAGTATGCTTTTAGTAATGTTCGCCTTTTGCCAACTTGCACTTAACTATTTGTATGACTTTCCCGTTAAATTACTATTATTTGAATTATTTTGTTTATAAGAATTCTTTGCGGGTCTGACTTTTCCATTGCATTGAAGGATTATAGCAATAATGTAGTTTATAATTATGAGTTTGGATCGAAAAACACTTAATAAGAAAGTAATAGGGTTTTACGATAGGGTTTTTATCAGGTTAGAAGCCAGTTCTTGCGAGAACACATGCCAATCGGATTGGTGTCTGCCTATTTTCCTCGCGGATTGGTGAGTGTTGTTGAAAATGAAAGCTACTTACGCCTCTACAGGCCGGAACAACTCCCTGCAGCATTTCAAGTTTGTGTCGTTGGTGCTTTATTTCGTTAAATCTACTTATTAATTTCGACTACACATAGGCATTCTCTCTACTACTTATACGCTACTGGACTGACTGCGTCTACATATTGATCCTACAGCAAAAGTTGGCACTATGGCGATGGATTCTGGTTTTGATATGCGGAATTACTCGCGAACTGCCCGCTGCTTATTAAATTTAGAACACTGGCCTGATGGATGATGGATTAGCGGAATATAGTGAAGTCGGATAGTTGGACTGTATGGCCACGTGCCTATATAATCATCACTAATTGTCGTATTATAAAATTTACTATCATGCAATATAAAATCATCTTTCCATCTACAAATTACAACTAGCAGTCCGTGCTTTCAGTTCACACCGTAACAGTATGATCCCATATCTCATGTTGTACTGGTCCTAAATGTGCACTGAGGGTATCATAGTCAAAACATAGGACGTAGACGCATTATAGATGAATGTAAACGCTGTTAGCTGTTACAAATACTTCAACTGCATTTCAGCTTAAAAAATGACAGCAGCTTTTTGATGGCATTACCAGACTTCCATTTTGCAGGTACTAGTGATATTCCAAATCTCAAATGAACGAAGTTCTGCTCATGATCTGTGGCCGTGGCTAAGCTGTAAGGCTTGGAATTTGGTGCTGCGTTCAGTATTTTGTGCAAAACAGAAAATATAAAGACTTGAGTAGTTTGTAGTTTTATTTTCTGTAAGCTTGAAAACACTACGTGGAAAGAGGAATTTATTACGTAGCAGGTTAGGCTGGTGTTTCGTACGTAGTGAGTGAGTTGTTGTGTTAATCATAATCACTTTATTTTGTCAATATCACACTATCTGTTGTTAAATCAACTAGAGATTGATCAAAGAGAGAAAATCTATAAGCTAATACACCTGGAAGCCAGCGGGCACGCGACGGTTGCTATTTACCCTTTTCTTAAACCAGTCAAAACTCAAATCCCGCCAGTCTAACGCGCCAGTCTAATGCGCCAGTCCGTTTCCTTGCGCTCTCTTTTCGCTTCTTCTTGTCAAGGATTGATAGCCACTACGGTCAACAACGACTACAGCTTTTAAAATCTGCTAAGTTTAAGATTCCTAAGGTTCGGCACTCGATTTATTATTATTTTTCCACTCGTTATGGTGAGTTTGTCGCAGCGGTGGCTGATCGTGGATCAGCCCTCTTCTATGTCGCTATCTTTTAAATAGTAACTGGAATCTGATGATTTAGATATTAATGCATCATAGCCACGGTTTGCAGTTCACAAGGATCAGCGATCGTTATCGTTAGGACCAACGCTATGTCTAGCGG